>JAJOZX010001584.1:340000-457500 GCA_023014485.1 Bathynomus jamesi | reverse complement strand
AGTTTAATGGCAAGTAAGTATATGTGGAAATTGTTTTCATTATTAGGAATTTTGTTATATACCATTCTGAAGTGTAGACAAATCTCAGTCAACTCTTATATTGTTGTTTTAAAAACTAATTTCATTTGAGGTCTTTAGCTGGAGTCAGCCTGGCTCCAAATTCTCAGTTAATCAGCCACCCTTTATAAGAATAGAAATACTATCACACAGCATACTAGTTTATAAAATCAAAATAAAAAAATATTGTAAACGTTCTTTATAAAAGTTACTAACAGTAGCGGGTTGCTAGTCAAATAAGTAAGGGCTACCTACACCTAAATCTACATGTAACCCCTGGAGTTCTGGAAAGGAGTAGCATGAGAGCAATGCAAGATGGGAGATACACTTTTTTTCCAGGGATAGCTTAAGCAGATATACCTACTTGACAAAGATTTTTAGGCCCTCTTATGCCAAACTAACTGCTATATACTGCATGTTTAATATAGTTTCCTTAATAAAAATAAGTCACACCAAAAAGTGTCACATCTCAACTTGTATACACTTCAAACAGTGCAGTATTTGTTTAAGAAATTACAATACAAGTTACTAATGGAAATAAAACTGTAGCCCTTACTTATTTGACTAGCAGCCCGCTACTGTTAGAAACTTTTATACAGAACGTTTACAATATTTTTTTATTTTAATCTTATAAACTAGTATGCTGTGTGATAATATTTCCATTCTTATTATTATTATTATTATTATTATAATTTTAAATACATAAATGTGAAGAGGGAGTACAGTGTAGCGATAAAGGGTGGCTGATTAATTGAGAATTTGGAGCCAGGCTGACTCCAGCTAAAGACCTCAAATGAAATTAGTTTTTAAAACAACAATATAAGAGTTGATTGAGATTTCTCTACACTTCAAATTGGTATATAACAAAATTTCTAATAATGAAAACAATTTCCGCATATACTTACTAGCCATTAAACTTCTGACTATCTATGACGTATCCTTGCAGCTTACATGTTTAGTTATATCGAAATAGTTTTTAGTGATTATAAAAATATATAAAATTCTTTATTTATTGCAGGTATTAAAATTACTCTAGCTGATAAAGTGATAATATAATGGCTTCTCAATTAATTGGTGATTCGGAGAGGCAACGTGTGATAGATCGCATACGAGCAATAACATTTCGGGAAGCGTTGATGCTGGAGCCACCTTTATAACACGTTCATGGGTTGCCAAAAAGTTGCGAAGAAGTGAGGACTTCGTCAAAAGAAATTGGAATAAAACTTTGGATGAATGTGAAATGGATACAACCAAATCTGGGCGCCCAAATTTGCCACTCTCTCAGGAAACAGAGGACATCATTGAAAGCGGTACGCCTAAGCGGAAAAACAGCTGTGCTAAACTTTCTAGAGAGATCGAAGTGTTGAGAGGAAAGATCGTTAGTGGTGAGATCATTCGACTGTACCGTCATAGGTAAGGTTTAAAGCCTTGGCATGAACTTCCAAAGCCGAGAAAAACTCAACTTAACATCGATGACAGAATGTGGTTTGCCCATTATCTTGAAGATTGGGATGTGGATGATTTCATGCATTTAGCTGTCTCCGATGAATTTTTTGTTTACGTAACACGTCGGCCTAACTACCAAAGTGATCGAGTGTGGGCCACAACACCAGATGAAATCGATGACAATGAACATTATCGCGAATTATTAAAAAGTCCAGACTGTATTGGTCTGTTTGTTTTGTTCACGGCAAAGACGCTCATGTGGGTGCTGAAGCCAAATGGTCAGAGTTGGGATGGACAGTATTTTCGTGATATTATTCTATCCCAGCATGTCATTCCTTTTTTAAGAAACCCAAACAATGTTATGGATGTCGATCAGGTCACACTTCTGCACGATAAGACCGCCTGCTTTAAGGCATTAGCCACTCAACAGTTGTTGCGGAACCATGAGATCGATTTCTTTGGAAATGAAGAATAGCCAGGAAATTCTCCTCACCTGAACGTCTATGAACACATTGGATCAGTTATAAAGGACAAGGTTGAATGTCTCTTGTTTCAAGAATTTGCAGCAAATCGATTTTCGAAGGATACAATGACGCAACACATTGAAACTGTTTTAGCAAATCTGCGTAACGATCAAGATCTATTCACGTCACTTTTGGCAAGCTACCCAAAGCGAATTCAGGCTGTCTTGGAAGCCAATGGCAGGAACACCAAGTTTTAATTGTTTCTTATTAAATGCAGGATTAAATTCTCTTTTGTAAGATATGTTTAGTTTTACTGTACCTCTATTGGTTTAGGCCACGGGCGGGGGAGGGGGGCGCTAAGGTTTATTGGAGCCCCGTACATACAATAAATCCTATTAGAATTAGAACATCCAGCACCCAACCATATAATGATAATTTTAACAGAGAACGTAAAAAAAAATGGATTATTGATTTTTTTTTTAATTTGGCATTTCAGATTCAGGTTTACTCTACAACATTACATTTACAACCGTATTGTTTTGCTCATAAATATGCTTCAGTTACTTTCTCTCTCACTAAGTCAAATCTACAGTACTTACCCAAGCTGGTTGTCCGTAGTCAGTTCATTTGTAGGTAATCCACTATATTAAAAAATGTTTGCATGCTAGTCTTGTAACAATTACCATCTTTCATTTTAGTTTAGTCTACTGAATATTTTTTTGCTAGCAAAAGTAATTAAATACTGTTACTCTAGCTTGTCAGGATGTAAACTGTAGAATTCAAACACATATTTCGGAATTTAAAGACATGTATGAACAAAATGATTCCTCTCTCAATAATGCTAGCCCAGACTTAAATACCTTTAGGAGAAAAATTATACATGTAGGCCTCGATGGAACGATTATGCGACTGAACTTCATAATGCACCAAGAGATGCTTTTTTAATGTGGTGTGAACAAGGGAAACCAGGGCAAGACCCTATATTACAACAAAAAATAGGGCTAGTGCCAGGTTCAAGTATGCAATAAGGTATATAAAAAATCAGGAGGATGGGTTAAGCTGGGATGCTGTGGCTGGGAAGCTTGGCAGTAAGAATCCAAGAAACTTTTGGCAAGAATTAAAAGAATTAAATATTAGTACAGTGTCTCTCCCTACTATCCTTGGTATCAAAATGTAATATAGTACTGACACACACACACATATATATATATATATATATATATATATATATACACACACACTTTAGGTTACTTTAGGCGAGTTTGAACGACGGTTCAGGATCGACATGCGGTCGACCCCTCCGAAGCAACCCCGACTCATTTGCAGGATTTGGTGAAGGAGGGAATTGCTGTCTGATCTCCTACTGTCCTCGTAGCCAGCCTCGCATGACTGATCAGGGAATTTGCACAGGAATCTGTTCAGCTGGTTCTTGAAGTTATTCAGGTTGGTGTGCAGGAGATTCCTCACTTCTTTTGGTAGGCCATTGAAAAGCTTTGGGCCTCGTATTCTGACGGTATTTTCTATTCTCGTTTTCATAGACACTTGACCCACCGCATCTGGGATCGCACAAATCTGTCTCTTCTCTCATTCCATTTTGTTTCTATTTCATTTCTAGAGTTAGGGACAGATCCCTCATGTATTTTCTATATGTATATTATTGTGTACCGCTCGCTGCTTCTTTCGACAAAGTAGATGCTCAGGGAATGTAGTCGAGACCGTTAGTCTTCACCTTCTGTTTCATCTATCTTAGACGTAAAAGTCCTTTGTATAGCTTCAATGTTCGCAATGTCTCGTTTTCTGTATGAGTTTGTGAGTACTGAGCAATACTCAATTATTGGCAGGACTAGACTCTTCCATAATTTGAGCATGATGTGCTACGGAAGTTCTTCCAGATGATTCCCATTTTTTTTCTAGTCGCCGTAATTTTGATGTTAGTGCTCTCTGAATTCTGCATCCGACGACATTATTACGCCAAGATCCCTGACTTGTGGATTTGGTGTTATCTGTTTGGCTTACAGAGTTTTGTACCCTTTTTTCTGTAGCCCCTTGTTATTACCACATCTTAGAAGTAGGAATTTTCTTCGTTGAACTTCATATTGTTGTGTTCTGCCCACTGGAATAATGTTTCATTGTCGTTTTGTAATTTTCTTATGTCACCTTCGTTCAATATTTCCTTACATATCTTTGTGTCATCTGCGAAGCATGATACAATACTGTCCTTAATATCTGCATCAATATCAATGTTACATTTAACATTGAAAAATTTCACTTCTTAAGATATGGTGGAAATGAGGAACTTTGTCAACATCCATCAAATGAAGTGTTGAAAGCGATGTTTTAATCACCGAGTATAGGAAATTAACGAAGTGATATGATAATAAATAATAGTTGTCAAGATTATTTTAAGAAAATGTTGGGTACTTGTAGGTTATCTCCCCCCTACCAATTTTGACAGAATATTTTCGTTAAAACTAACGAAAATATCACGACTTAACCTAACCATTTATCAAGGGCGTACAGTTGATCTATTATTAATTATAACATTGTTTGTTTCTGGAATAGTATTTACTATTTACTAATAGATCAACTGTACGCTAGGGTGGCCCACTTTTCAATTTTTTTTGAAAAGTATAGGTGATCGTGGTTTTTCTCATTATTTGGCACTATACTAGCACATTGGTACCATTTTTACAAAAATTGATCAATATTTAGGGGTCTCGCATCGACCTTGAAATTACTAGTTTTTTTTTTAAATGCGTACTTTTTAACTTTTTACTGAATCAAGATAAATCATTAAGTAGGGATGTTTTCTGAATCCTCTTAATGAGAGAAGTCGTTTGGTGTGCCTGCCAATGTCATACGACTAACGGTTTAAAGGTTGTGCCTGTATACAGGTAATACCAATGTGCTAGTATAGTGCCAAATAATGGGAAAAACCACGATCACCTATACTTTTCAAAAAAATGAGTCACCATACCCGGGCGGAATGTATAATGTATATAGGTAATTAGAAAATGCACTATGCCTGTGCCAGGTACCTAACCTATTTCTTTTTTTGCAGATCATAACATTTTGAAATTCTGTCTGAGTTCCTCATCCTTTGTCATGGACAAATCGATGGCAACCATAACTGGAAGAACTCTTGAAGCTACAAATAGAGAGTCATCAAAAGGAAAGGCGAAAATAACATCGCTACCTTCTCTAAGGTCGGCCTCGGAAATTTTTTTAGTTGGCCAACCGTCGTCCTCCATCAGTGGTAGCAAATTGCCAACAACACGGCAGGTTTTGCAATACTTCTTCAGTGTTATCCAGTACACTGCTACAGGAAAGACGCATTCAAAGAAACCGTAAACAACGTCTTAAAGTTTTGGAACATGGCCCGCATTAAAACAATCACAAAGCTCAACTGCGAACGGAAGCTAGAGGCATTGTGGAAAGATTGGCACTTACTCCAAACGAGCAGAAAACGAGAAACTGACGCCGGAGGAAAACGGCAGAAGTTTTCGGACAGTGTGGACAAGCTGTGGGATATCGGAGCATCTGACGCTGTCGAAGATATAAAGAAGAATCGACTGCTGTCCGACAAGGACAAGAAAGAAGACATTGACTTCTACCTCGATCAACGTGGTCCTCGGGTGGCAACGATGAGCGGGAACGATAAAGTTTTCGCTGTAAAAAGAAAGCTACAGGAAGGAAGGAAACGTCCTCGCCAGGAGCCGCAAACCTCAAAGTGTGCATACGAAACCGGAGATGAGGCCATGGAGAATGATGATACTGGCATGTCAGGAGAGTCGGAGACAGAACTAGCGTTCCCCCTGCCGAAAGAGCCAAGTGTGTCTGTCAATCTTCCTCGCCGCATCCTTAATGCACCTGCTGTCATGGAAGTGGCTGATCGTTTCCGCATGTCCAATAATCAGGTGCGTATTGTGTATAGTATTCATCGATAGCGTCAGTTTTAAAGTGTCCCGTAACCCACATGTATTCTTGACAGTTTCCTTTCCACTTTCCATTCTCTACATAGGTAGTAAGCATTGTGGCTGCTATCACACGTTCGGCGGATCCACCAGCAGACCTCAATCAGTTCAGCATCTCGAAAGAAACGGCTCGCCGGGGAAGAGTGTCACATCGCCGTGAAGTGGCGACGGCTGTGAAGGACTCCTTCACGCCACCAAGGCACACTGTTGTCCACTGGGATGGCAAAATGGTCAAGGTCAGTTGATTAAGTTTTCATAGCTGAAAGAGGAGTCCAACTGATACAAGACTATGCGAACACGGTCACAAAGGACGAGGCACAGCTGCAGGATCTTCTGCAAGTGGTGGAAAAGAACCGGAAAGAGCTCGGCGACTTCAAGAAGTCATCACTCGCCACGATGACATAGCACAGAGGGACAACGTTGCAGCCAGTGACGTGTGATAGTGGTCAATACAATGCAAAAGTGATTGTTTAAGTTATTGTTTCTTTCTTCCTTATTTGTCTATTTGCTGATTTTTTTGAAAAGTATAGGTGATCGTGGTTTTTCCCATTATTTGGCACTATACTAGCACATTGGTATTACCTGTATACGGGCACAACTTTTAAACCGTTAGTCGTATGGCATTGGAAGGCACACCCAACGACTTCTCTCATCAAGAGGATTCATAAAATATCCCTACTTAATGATTTATCTTGATTCAGTAAAAAGTTAAAAAGTACGCATTTTTAAAAAAAAACTCGTAATTTCAAGGTCGATGCGAGACCCCTAAATATTGATCAATTTTTGTAAAAATGGTACCAATGTGCTAGTATAGTGCCAAATAATGGGAAAAACTACGATAACCTATACTTTTAAAAAAAAATTGAAAAGTGGGCCAACCTACTGTACGCCCTTAATAATTGGTTAGGTTAAGTCGTGATATTTTCGTTAGTTTTAACGAAAATATTCTGTCAAAATTGGTCGGGGGGGAGATAACCTACAAGTACCAAATGCTGGATGATTTCATGAATGTGAGTTTATAAATTGATTCATCAGTGCGGGATTATGTAATTGTATACCCTAAGTGTGACGTTTCTGGCGAAAATTTTTGGTCGGTTGGGAAAGTCTTCATGTGGTAGATGCCACGAGTTAATAGCTGTGATCGTGCATCTGTTATTTCTTTGAGTAAATGATGTATTATGAACAGGCAACTACCCCATTACCTTCAACGATAGAGCAGTCATGTATATAAAGAGCTGTGTGTTTTGTGCGAATGGAGTTAAATCATATGAAATCTTTATATATAGTTTCACTCATCTGTTACCAGAAGCAATGTACATAAACGCAAAGTTGAGATGAATGAACTTATAAAACATTTATTTATATAAATTTATTTGACCAGATATGATAACATTAAAGGTTGAATAATTGTTTTGGAGCAAAGCAGGGGACTAGTATGTTTCATGGACTGCTCTCGATTTTCCTACGAAATTGCAAACAAGGGCAGTCGATGACCCTGATTTTGTTTCTGCAATCGGTTTTCTTGAGAAATGATAAAGAAAAATGTAATTGGATATTGAATGAATTTATTTCTGAAACGACGCAATACACTCCAACATCTTTTTGAATAAGTCCGAGCTGGTGTGGCGCTTACGCCATACAAATTCACAAAGGTACGAGTCAAGTTGGTCGCGATCTGTTCCACATCGCAGTTTGTTCGATTGTTAGGTCAGGTTAGGTCAGGTTTCTCAAGAAAACCGATTGCAGAAACAAAATCAGGGTCATCGACTGCCCTTGTTTGCAATTTCGTAGGAAAATCGAGAGCAGTCCATGAAACATACTAGGTCCCAAAGCAGTGTACATGATTGTAAAACTAAATATATATATATATATATATATATATATATATATATATATATATATATATATATATACACACACACAGGAGTGTAGATAGGCATAAGCAAAACAGCATGTGCTTACACATTGAATCGAAAATTCATGATATTTTATATAAAGTTCTCAAGAAATCAATTATCATTATAATAGTCTATTATAGGGGTGACCAAGTTTCCTGGACGCAAGAGCCACATACGACGTTTTTCAGATGTACGAAAGCCTCAAAATATTTTAAAAAGAATTTAATTATTAAAAACATATACTACATATAGTTATACTCACATTATTAAATTGTTTAATTACTGCTTGTAGAAAGCTAAGTTTGGGTCTTCATTTTGGCTGTTAATGCTTTAAAGTCTGGCTGATGTGATGTTGAGGCGGTATGAAGAAGCTCAGTCAGGTGTTCGTTCGTGAGGGCAGCACGATGTTTTGACTTTACAAACTTCATTACCGAGAAGAGTGCTTCACAGCAATAAGTCGTCCCAAAAAGTGAGAAGTCGGAAACTGGTTTTCCTGAGGTGAGGATACTTTGTCTCTAGTACTTGCTTCGAAAACTCAACTGCAGATAAGCTTTTATGTATCAACTTTAAACCCACGTCCTCCTGTAGCTCCAAAAGTTCTGTTTGTATTAAAGCAGCTTTCGTAACAAAAGGTGTGGTAACAGGACAGCCATCGTTGACGACATCAATCAGCAAAGGATTTACAAGAAATTCGAAGCATGGTTTTGGCTTCTTTAGTTCATCAAACCTGAACTGAAAATCATCAATTAGTCCTTCTAATTTACCTTTGTATTCCCCCAATTTAATATCATTTATTTCAGTATCAGGAAAAGTGTTTGCTCGGTTTTTCAGGTGGGGAAAGTGGTCAAATTTTTTTGTTATTAGATCTTTTTGGAAGAGCCTTATTTTATTCTGGAAACTGAAAACTGTTTGTGTAAGGTTAGAAATGACCTTATCCTTTCCCTGAAGTGCCAAATTTAGATTTTGAAGGTGTTGTATTACATCAGTAAAAAACATCAGATCCTACACCCATTCGTGATCTTCTAGTTGTGGGTATGACGTTCCCTTTTCTTTCAAGAAATCAATGATAGGCTCCAACAGTGCAACAAACCTATTCAGGAGATTAGTTGATAACCACCTTACAATACAGTAGAATGAAAGGTCATCTGGCTTATCTTGAAGATCCAGCTCCTAGATAAAATTTCTAAGCGCTCGGTGCGTTTTTGCATTTGAACGAATGAAATTTACAATTTCTAGAACACATTTCATAACACTGTCTACCTAAAGTACTTGCTTACCAAATGACCACGGTGAATGATACAGTGAATAAAGAGGCACATAGGATACTTGGGATCGCTTGTCAAGAGCCCAACTAGGCCTACATGTTGTCCTACCATAGCTGGTACTCCATCTGTTGCAACACTGACAAGTTTATTCAATGGTACTTGAGCATTTGATAATGCCTCGTCAAGTGCGTTCTTTATGTCAACCCCTCTGGTGGTTTCTCTTAGGGTCATTAAGTCCAAGAGTTCTTCTTTCACATTTCCATCGCCAGTAACATAACGAACAAATATCGCCAGTTGAGGGTTATCTTTAATATCTGTGGATTCATCGAGGGCCAAACTGAATGCAATAGAATTCTTCAAATCACTCTGCAACGAGCATGTAATTTCAGCACTGATCTGGGAAATACGTCTCTCTGTAGTGTGGCGGGAAATAGAAATACTTGCTATTTGTTCTCGAAGCTTTGTGTTATCTGGAGCGAGAATTGCAGTAACATCGGCAATATTTTTCTTCACAAATTCTCCACTACTGTAGGGAAGTTGAGCACGAGCAATATTCCATGCCATAACAAAACTAGCTTCAGTAGTTAAGTCAGCTGTCTTACACAATGATGAAAGTACAGTTTGTTGGGCAACTAGGCTAGATTTCAACATTGTTAACTTAGTCTTCCGCAATTCTGATTTGGGAGAAAATTCCGTAATAAAATTTTTATGGTTAGTTTCATGATGACGCTTTAAGTTACTGGCTTTAAAGTGATTGAGTGCCACGTGGCAGATAAGAGACACAGGTTTCCCACCCTTTACAGTAAAGGCAAAGCTCTCCTCTCCCTGCTGTCTAAAAACTCTATTTTCTTATTCATATTTCCGTTTCTTACACTTTGTCTGCTCAGTCATTTTAATCAACTAAGGGGTTGTATAACTTTCACTTGTATAGCTGAGAAAAGTAGCCACTATTTGATCTAAGAAGCCAATTTTAAAACACACTCACGCGTTACTACACGCGGCCCGCAGGTAGCTCGACGGGTACTGGACACTGGTGAATGGCGATTGGTGTTAATTATGTAATTATTCCGCTTAGTACCTGTCACACAAAAGAAATTGTCGTACGCATGACGCATTTTATTGTCGATTCAATTTTTCCTTGTTTTTTTTCAAATTTTTTTTATTATGTAAAAAAAAAAATTATATTTGTATTATGAATTTTGTCTTTTATGATAAATACAATAAAAACCAAAATTGTCTCGCGAGCCGGGGTTTGGCCACCGTTGGTCTATTATAATTATATGATGGAAAAGATTAGTATTAATTATTACAAGTTGCAAAATATACTACTTTGTCCCAATATTATGTGTTTCTATCCTGTGCTTTGAATAAAAGTGGATTTTCCTCTCAGATGATTGTATAACTATTGACAACTACCATAAATTCCTAATTTTTAGTGCACCAGAGAGAATTTACGGGAACCTGTATTTCATTTTCTCCTTCAACAGTATAGGGTTGGGGATAGTCTACTTCACACATTTTCCCACAGCTTCGTGCTTCACACCTCGGTGCTTATACATTAAAAAGAGCTAGCTACGCCCGTATATATATATATATATGAAAATTATTTCACGAAAGTAACACGTGAAAAATATTTATGATGAATAAAACCACGAAGGAAAGGAAACACAAAAAGGTGCTCAAGCGCTTTCGTCTAATGACATCCTCAGGAACACTGAAGTACATAAAAGGTTACGGCCTATATATAGGTTACAGAAAGAAAAAAAATAAATAAATAACATACATACACACAAACATATATATATATATATATATATATATATATACACATACATATATATATGCAATAAACGGAGAAGTAAAAATAAAAATTAAAAATTAAAAATTAGAGGATTAACAAAGAGGCAAACAGATTTGTAAGGAAAAATATCGATTTTTAGCACAAGATCAAATGAATTATAAAAATACAAATTTATACTGGAAATCTGCCCGGGTTTTAACACTTTGCCTTTTAGAGTCAAGTTTCGATATATATAAAAATAAAATGAAGATTAAAAGTTAATAAAGTAGCGTACAAGTTTACCAAAGATTTAGCGTCCTACCCTTTTTATCTAAATTTGTTTTGAAGAAATTCAAAACAACAGGATCGAGTTGAAAAAGACCTTTGCTTATGTTGAAGTTATTTGAAAGTTGGATAATGGCAGACTCAAGAATATTTCTATTGACAATGTTGCTAGAATGAAATAAAACTGAAGCATTATTCCAATCAATACAGTGGAATAACTCTGACAAATGGACAAAAAGAGCACTGGACAACTGTCCTGTTCTAACGGAATATTGATGCTGTTTTATACGTGTGTGCAAATCCTTTCCCGTCTGACCTATGTAAAAGGAATCACATTGTTTACACCCAATTTTATAGATAATGCCTGAATTATTGGTAGGGCTATTTTTTACTATGATATTTTTCACAATATTGTTATATGAAAATACTACATTAATATCCAAAAGTTTAAGTACATTAGCAATGCCTAAAAAGGCCGGGAAAAATGGAAGTACTAAAATATTTTTTGACAAAGTACGAGTGTTATTATTGACACGATAGTAAGTTCGTTTTGCCTTGTTGAGACAAGATTCCATAAACGTAGATGGGTAACACAGATCACTTACAATACCGTTGATTTTTTCCAATTCGGCATCGATGTATTCCGGACTGGCGATCCTAAGGGCGCGGAGAAACATTGATGAAAAAATGGCCTTCTTAGTGGGGGTGTCATGTCCCGAGTAAAAGTGTACGTAGGACAAATTGTTTGTTGTTTTCCGATAGATACTAAACTTAAAACCTGGGCTTCCCCTATGTACCCGCACATCCAAAAATGGGATTGAATTGTCTTGTTCCACTTCTAAAGTAAACATAAGCAAAGGTCTTTTTCAACTCGATCCTGTTGTTTTGAATTCCTTCAAAACAAATTTACATAAAAAGGGTAGGACGCTAAATCTTTGGTAAACTTGTACGCTACTTTATTAACTTTTAATCTTCATTTTATTTTTATATATATCGAAACGTGACTCTAAAAGGCAAAGTGTTAAAACCCAGGCAGATTTCCAGTATAAATTTGTATTTTTATAATTCATTTGATCTTGTGCTAAAAATCGATATTTTTCCTTACAAATCTGTTTGCCTCTTTGTTAATCCTCTAATTTTTAATTTTTATTTTTTATTTTTACTTCTCCGTTTATTGCATATATATATATATATATATATATATATATATATATACACAGTATATATAAATGTGTAGATATATATATATATATATATATTATATGTTTGTGTGTATGTATGTTATTTATTTATTTATTTTCTTTCTGTAACCTATATATAGGCCGTAACCTTTTATGTACTTCAGTGTTCCTGAGGATGTCATTAGACGAAAGCGCTTGAGCACCTTTTTGTGTTTCCTTTCCTTCGTGGTTTTATTCATCATATATATATATATATATATATATATATATATATATATATTGTAACTAGCTAACTAATTTTAGGTAGTGCAGTCAGGAATGTGTGATACAAAAGGAAATAACCAAGCTGATAAAATTCGTATATTGTACTACATTTATATATCTGCATACTGTAGGTGTTAGAAAGCGTAAAAAAGTTTGGTGTGCCTCCTGCTTCAGAGGAATGTTTAGGACTGCCTTGAAAGAAGCTATAATAAATAAGTGTGGTTCACCCCGGATTGTTGCGCTCAGAATTTGCAGAGAGTGCATCTTTCAGGTTTGATTAAATAATCGGAAGCGACCGTGTAGTGAAAGATCTTTGTTGCAATTATTATTGAAGATACGTACTCAATTACTTTAGTGGCATTGCTCCATGAAAGATTGTGCGATATTTTAAGCCAACACTCTGGGATGTTCTAATTGAACAGTACAATATGTGAGGGATATAAGGTGAAAGTATATAAACAACTCGTTTCATCAGAATCTACGAGGGCCACAATGTTGGAATAACTGTTTCGATACAAAAGTTGATTAAATGTATAGTGATACGAGGTTAAATACAAGAGTACACCCTATAATCGTTTTGTTATTAATTGAGTATACAGTGCCCGCGAAAAGTATCCGATCACTCAAGAAAATACAATATTTTCCCTTGATATTCAGAGACACATAATTCACTTTCTATTTGTTCTAGCGACATCAGGTAACTTTGAGGTTGCTCGCTGATATGAGAGCTATCCAACGCATTCTCAAATTAGTGTTCTGGTAGCCTTCGTTGCGGGTGGCTTTGTCTCAAAGTTGTCAGATTTCACTGTTTGTATAAATTTATTGATATTTTGTTATTTTTTACAGAAAGTGGTGTAAATAAAATTTATATATAATGTGTGCTAAAAAACAACTTAAGAGTGATTGTCGAGGTGCTATTGTTGCTTTGCATACATGTGGGAAATCACAGAGACAGATAGCTAAGGAATTAAACATATCCCAAAGTACCGTTAATTTATGGGTTTCACAGGCTAAGAACAATGCCGGCCTAACTACGCCAGTCTCTAAAAAACGATCTGGCAGACCGAGAAAAACAAATTCACGAACAGACAAACTTATGAAACGTTTAGTATTGAAAAACCCAACAATAACTGCGAAAGAAATAAAATTTAATATGAATAATTTGTTATCTGGTGTTTCTGAACGAACTATCCAGGAGCGGCTCCAAAAAGAACTCGGATTACCATCTCGCCATGTTGCTAAGAAACCGTTCATTAATGAAAAAATGCGTAAAAAACGTGTCGCATTTTGTAAAAAATATATTCATTGGACTGTTGATGACTGGAAGAAGGTTTTATTTAGTGATGAGTCGACATTTTTGACATTCAGAAGTTGTCCAAAAAAGGTTCGCCGGCCCATTGGCTCAAATAGGATGGACCCTAAATACACCCTAAAGACAATGAAACACTTCCAAGTGTGATGGTTTGGGGTTGTTTCGGTTACTATGGGCGTGGAAACCTATATTTTCTTCCGAAGAACACAACTATGAATGGTGCACGGTATTTAGCAATGCTACAGGATAAACTTCCAATGGCAATGGCAATCCAAAGGACAAAAACATACATGCATGATAGTGCACCATGTCACAGGGCCAAAATAGTGACAAAATGGATTACTGACAATAAATTTGATATTTTGGATTGGCCTGGTAATAGTCCAGATCTCAATCCGATAGAAAATATGTGGCTAATAATAAAAAATAAGGTTGAATGCCACGACACTGGCTCAGTCGAAAAATTACAAGAAGCCATCAAAAAGGTATGGTGCAAGGAAATATCAGTGGAAGTTTGTCAAAACTTGATTAAATCCATGCCAAAACGTCTAGAACAAGTCATCCAAACCAAAGGACAGATGACAAAATACTAATATAAGGTTAGTATACATTTAAACATTGTTTTTTATGTAAAAAATACAAATTTCCAGGGTGATCGGATACTTTTCGCGGGCACTGTATTAAGAAAGTTGTTTTTTCGGCACAAACCTACTTATATATATGAAAATGAAAAAGTTTATTGGCAGGCCATTATCCATATGCCAAATATTAATACAATGACATATCACATACTAAGGATGTGATATACAATTAATGAGAAATAATACAGTAATGTCGAAGTTTAATGAAGCTATAATCAGACGTTTTCATACCATAAATTCCATAGATTAGAAGACATACGGTAGGATTGTTAATAGCTTGGATAATGGGGTGATTGATTCTTTGCAAGAGACTGTAGTCTTGTTACCTCAGGGATGCTCATTGTGGGTAGCAAGCATTTGCGGAACTGCGCATCTCGAGTAATTTATGCAGGAGTCTGAAAGGGTTTCTTTAGCTTCACTTGTACAGAACCGGAGGTTCCTTGTAGTCATATTCGCTTTAACATAAAGGTTTCGAGATTTTCTTATATCTGATTCTTCAGTCAAGGAGATGGTTTGACCCCAATACTTAAATTCTTGTACTTCGTCATTGTATATTATGTTGTTATAAATTTAATATGTACATGGGAACTTCCGTGCCTTCTAGTTTTGTAAGTAAAATATTGTGATTCATTCTATCATTAGCCTTACTTACATCTAGAAAACAGCTATAAATAGTTGAATTACTGTCAGTGTATTTAAATATAATTTCCTCAAGTATATAGATGCTCAGATCAGGTGAGTGGGACCTTTTTAAACCAAACTCATTTAGTTCATAAGTAATCATTTAAGCGGTGTAGTAACAGGAGTTTCTCTAGTAGTTTCGAGAAGCAAGAGGTGTTAGCAATAGCTCTGTAGTTATTGCTGGATAGAATACCCTCATATATATATATATATATATATATATATAATTACACAATAGAGAGAGGGGATGGTTATATTATCTCGTTTATTTACGTGTGTTGATTCACGAAATGTATAGCCTAAATATCAGTACATACATACAAATATTAGGTCATTACAATTTTTAAATTACGTTGATAATTTAAGTTTTTAAATTTTTTTTAACACACTAATTTATAACAAATTTTGATGTGCAGTAAAGTTAGTTCACAAACCAGATGCCATGTGAATGTGATGGTATATAGCGTTGTAAATAATAGAAAACTATATATTTAAAAGTAAATAAACAATTAAGCATGTGATATGAGTGTATAAAAAGATCTTTTATTTGAGGTTCAGATTGGTTGAAAATAAGGCAGTTTCCTTTAAAAAAGAGAGAAATTAGTTTATTTAAATTAAAATAATAACATTCATTTTATTTTTCATAATACAGATATTAAACAAAATTTGTTTTCGATTTAAAATATGTTCAATCTGATTTTGATTTTTGTGTTCACAATTTGTTAGCATATGAAAGTGGAATAATGTTCGATTAGGTAATGTTATATTAGAATATAATAATAATATGCTTTGAGAATACAAGTCATTGAATGTGTTGATGTCGATGCACTCTCGTTAGGTCTATTTAGCCCTTTTCAGATATTTATTTTAAGTTTTCATTTCTATGTCTGGCGGAACTTGTCGGAACAGAAAGTACTCGAATGTTTGTTTGTTTGTTTGTTTCGAAAGACGTGAAAGTTGATTGATGAGGATTTTTTTTTTTTTTTTTTTTTAGAGGAAGGCGAGGTTGAATCTATTTCAAATATTTTTTTAATTTTAAAAATGTTTTAATTATTTTTTCCCTAGGAGGAGGGAGACCCTCAAGGGGCAAATGCTCTTCATTAAGGACGGTGAGACCCCATAATTGTGGGAGGAACTTAAGGAAGGGGACCCCTTATAACGGAGACGTAGGCCTTCAGGGGGCCCCTCCAGGGGCAGGATCCAAAGCACCCCAAATTCCTTTAACCAAACGCGGCTATACTACTACCAGCGACCACAGATTCTTTATTATATTAAAACATGTTTTATGGTTATATTTTTGTTATTCAATAAATTATTTTTATAAGTTACAATTACTTTAAGAAATCAAATAAAATATTGAAGACGAATCAGCGAATAAATTCAGTTTTATTGACGTATCATATCAGCCCTTTACATACTATATAGCTTAATATTCTCTTATCTACAAGTAAGCCTTACAAGTGTACTTACACACACACACACACACATGCGCGCGCGCGCACACATTATATATTACTCATTATATAATTAATTTATTACCATCCATTCCAAAAGTCTGGATACAGTGGTCGGTAAAGAGTGTGGCTCAATGTATCCAGACTTTTGTAACCGATCATATATACTTCTAAATGTGTTTGCACATGGCAGGTAATTCTGTTCTCTTTTAGGTTCAGCTCTTCCTTTATATTTCTTTCCGTGAAAAAATGTTTGATGGATTGTTTTAAAAATTAGATCCTGTGAGAGAGAGAGAGAGAGAGAGAGAGAGAGAGAGAGAGAGACTTGTAACTGAAACAGGTGCATTTGTGTCGCTTTATGACACAAACTTGTGGTGCATCTTGCCTCTGATGAATCATGCACCTGGACCTATAGATCCAGTAGCATCTGTAGTGTAAATTAACGAAACAGTCACGTAAATGATTATGAACTTGGTGGTGGTGGTGATGAACCATGTACCGAAGTCTTGTCAGTGCTCTGACTCTCTATTAACTTGACAATGATGGTTAAAGTTGCTGGTTCCCTGAATGAGTGTATGGGCGGAGCGGTGCTTTGTTTAAATGTTAATAATATATACGCGTATATATGCGCCTCGGTGGCGTAGTGATTAGCGTCGCTGACTACGAATCCATCGGCCCCGGGATCGAGACCCAGTGACGGCAGGCGGCGCGCAGCAAAACCAGCTGCTCATCCTTCCACACAAAACGATTTAGGAGTTATAGTCACTGGTGATTTAAAAGTGGCGAAACAAAGTACAGCAGCGGTCAATAAAGCGAACAAAGTGCTTGGTTTTATAGCTCGGAATTTTGAGTACAAATCGCGTGATATTATTGTTCCTCTTTATAAATCAGTAGTTAAACCCCATTTGGAGTACGCGATCCAATTTTGGAATCCGTATATGCGAAAAGATATAGACAAAATCGAAAGAGTTCAAAGACGAGCAACTAAGATGATTCCGTCGCTTAGGTCGAAGTCGTACGAGGATAGGTTTAAGGAATTAAAATTGACTACACTCGAGACTAGGAGGCTAAGGGGTGATCTAATCCAGGTTTTTAAAATTATGAATGGGTTCGATAACGTAGATAGAGATAGCTTTTTCGAAATATCTCAATATAATAGGACTAGAAATAACGGGTGTAAGGTGACAAGTAGAAGGTTCGAGACAGCAGTTGCCAAAAACTTTTTTACGCATAGAATAGTAAATAGGTGGAATAGTTTGCCGGTAGAAGTAATTAGTAGTACGTCTATAAACATTTTTAAAAATCGATTAGACGCGTATGTTGATAGATTGGGTATAATTTAAGGTAGTAAAATTAAGGCCTTGTTGTTCGGAACCCACGTAAAATTGTAGGTCCTCTCCGCCACCACGGAGGACATGCACAATACACAATTACGAAGACAGTTAGGTAGACCAGCCATGAGTGGATCCTAGGGTCTTTTTTGGTCTGAAACATTATAACAATAAAAAAATTGGTTGGTAGATAAATGGGTACCCTGGGTAGCCTAGTGGTTAAGACTTTCGGCTGCTGGTGGGGCGTGGTTCGGATTTCACGTTAAACTGTAGGTCTGAGGTGGAGTGACAAGCTTGATCTTCGTCAAAATGAACAATTCGGCGGAAGCAAAACCAAGGTTAACCAACCAAGGTTATATATTAGGGTGGATCGATTTTACATTTTTTTCGATTTCCATATTCTAATAGAGACAAAAACTTGCGCCTGCATGAGAAAATAGCCTCTGCAAAATCTTAGCTTAATAGGTAATCATCTTCTGCCCCCGGCAGAGCGATGAAAATCATATTTTAGTAGTCAAAAACGTATTTTTAAACCCTAGCCTAGGGTCATAAAATTTTGCGTGTGTGTTATTTCATGCCTAAGCAACGATATAAATGCTATGGGAAATATATAAATGCATTATTTAAGACAAAGAGCCGATCTGAAAATATGTATATTATACATATTTTCAGATCGGCTCTTTGTCTTAAATAATGCATTTATATATTTCCCATAGCATTTATATCGTTGCTTAGGCATGATATAACACACACGCAAAATTTTATGACTCTAGGCTAGGGTTTAAAAATACGTTTTTGACAACTAAAATATGATATTCATCGCTCTGCCGGGGCAGAAGATGATTACCTATTAAGCTAAGATTTTGCAGAGGCTATTTTCTCATGCATGCGCAAGTTTTTGTCTCTCTTAGAATATGGAAATCGAAAAAAATGTAAAATCGATCCACCCTATTTTATATATATATATATATATATATATATATATATATATATATATATATATATATATATATATATATATATATATATATAGTGTTTCTACCTCGTGGTGTACATATTTGTTTCTGCTCTGTGTTAATATCAAAATAACTAGCGTTTATAATTTCAGCAGTAAATTCTATCCTATACCAGTGCGTGTATTAAGTATCAGCAAATATGCGAAAATAATATATTAAGCGAAGGCCAATGGCATATAGCGTGCACAAAAAAAAATTGAAAAATAAATTGAAAACAATTCGAACGGAATAACAGCTTTCGTGAGATTTTTCCAAGAGGCCTATAAAGGAAGAAGAGGACCATAAACGAGAAGGCTGAAATTTCGCAGACGAAATTTGAGAAGCAGAAAGGAAATAGTTGGAAGAAAGATACAAATGGCAAAAAATACGAAAAACTGTGTGAGTTACTGTAATCCAGGAATTTTAATAGAAGGATTATATTTAATGGAATGCGCCGCGTGACAGCTCTGCATTTGAAAATGAAGTAGACCAGACCACGGGCTTAAAATACATTCTCTGCAATACATTTAAACATTACGAATGCATAAACTTAGATAAAGAGGACAGGAAAAATGATGAACAGAATAAACAAAATCATAGGCTTTTATGGCTTCGTGTGCGTTAAATGCATGGAAAACAATGGGAAAGTAATACAAACGGGAATGGAGAAGGTTGAAATAGAAGAATCAGTTGCAACAGGTTCACCGACAGAAAACCAGGAAACGTCAGAAAACGCCGACACAAATGAAAATGGGAGTCAGGACACCGAGGGAAACGCATTACAGGGAGGTGCAGAAGTAGCCTTAGACGGAGAAATAACCCCTGCACAAAATAGAGACACCCACCATGAATACAAATGAAAACACACCAAAGATAAAAAACACTGAGTAGGGAAGAAATAATGGCAGAACAGAGGAAAGAACTTGAATACCAGGTTCGTGCAAATGTGGCTGAAACTGCGTGAGTAGTATGGACGCAAAAGGAGATAGTGCAGAGCAATTGCAGTGTTGATCAAATGTTGCAAGATGCCAACCCCCTTACCCCCCCCAGTGCCCCCCACCGATGCCAAAAAAGGGGGGAATCCACCTAACCTAAGAGACTTTGGTGGAGAAGGTTGGACGCCCTCACCCCCTCAAAGGGGTATACCTAACCTAAGAGAGAGAGGAGAGAGAGAGAGAGGAAGAGACTATCCATCGTCTGCGAGACGCAGACGCATAATGAGAGCTCAGGGTAGCATCACTTGGCTTAGAACTCGAAATCCGCTAGTTGGCTTAAGCAGCCAGTTGGCTTAATCAACCAGTTGGCGCACACAAACGCATACACACTCCCCGACTATATATACGGCCAAAGATCCCCTATTATTACACACACACGTGTATATAAACAGATGCATGTAAATCCCCAATAGCAAAATATATACGAGCATGCCGAATAACTACCACACTAAAAGGATACCTCACCACAACCAGCACCACAACAGACTTTTAGGAGCTCATCCCAGCACATGGTAAGATGAGGGCTACAACCAATCTTCTAAGTATAGACTTTTAGGAGCTCATCCCATCAACAGCATATGGTGAGATGAGGGCTGCAACCAATCTTCTAAGCATAGACTTTTAGGAACTCATCCCATCAACACCACGTAGCCGAGATGAGGGGTACAACCAATCGTCTAGACCTTAAGATATCTCAGCAGTAACATAGTATTACACAGCCGCTGTACCTACGGCATTACTTACCATCACCTGACCAAAGCCGACTTACCCACGGCTTTTATTTACCAGCTCTTGGTAGACCAACAAGGTCTCTAAATACAACCAAATTAATAAACAAAGCTATTAAACATAAACGAAAATACGTTTATGGGGCCAGGGGGTAGACCGACAAGGTCTCAAAACAAGGGCAACGCTACTGTCCCGTAGTGTAAAACTCTACGGTTCAAAACGAGTTTGTCTTTGACGAATTGCGTTCTAATATTGAACCCAAAATTCCTTAGTTCTGACATCAGAGAGTGTGCAGTCTTTCATACGCGAAGTAACCCCGTGTAATCCGCAGTAACCCCATGTAATCCGAAGTAACCCCATGTAATCCGAAGTAACCCCCTGTAATCTCAAATTAAAACATTAAATGCGATATGCATATGAAAATATGCTAATCGCATGAATTCTTCGATCTCCCCCAACCTCCGTTGTTGTCAGCATCACGCTATGCAAGGCGAGCGTCTATAAACACATCAGTCTTTTCATTTTTATTAATAAATTTTACTAAAATCTTTTACCATTTACATAGATAAAGCATAATTGTGTCAACCTATACACCGCTCGTCTTCTCTTAGCCTAACCCACTTCCACACCAAATTTCAGCTGTCTCTGATCACTATTTATCTTCCGAAAAATCACATACATTGATTGTTTCGAATATAAGATTCATTTTCTATAACTTCCTTCCCAATCGATTCCCTTTTGTACGGGTTCAACCCTACATTCACACCGCCATCCTGGCGCCTCTAGGTCCTACAATTATGCTTTATTATCAAAAGAAAAATGTAAACTCCGCAGAATCTATTTCAATCATTATTGATTCATCCCCGGAACTCTCCCGAGTCACAATTTCCCAATCGCGGCTGTAAGTTGAATTTACCTCCGCCCAAATTTGAATATCAAGAACTAGTATTGGGCTTGCTGATAAACTCCTCCCGTAAAAGGGTGACCCTTAGTTTACTCGTCTCCGCCTACCCCGAGGTTTTAAAAACCCCGAGAGCGTCGGTAACGAGGTTCTTTGCTCTCTTATTATCTCAACCACGTAGGCTTTGTGATTAATTCTGTGATTAATTGTGCAGTGGCACTACCTCGTCCAAATCAAGTCCAATTTATAAACTCTGCCGCAGATTGCTTTTAAGAAAAACAGCAGCATAAATTGTACATTGTGCTTCTTAACTAATTTACGATTTATTTTATATTAAACCTCATCTTGAGACTCATACAGCCTTCACTTCGTAAAGTTAAATAAATCATAAAATTGTACATTGCGCAACTTAACTGATTCTTTTTAATCATATAACTTTCACTTCTGAAATTTAACCAAATTTAATTGTTCTTATTAAAAGATTGTGAAATCGAAGTGAGTTAATAAAAACCCTGTTAAAGTGAACTCCATTGTTTCCATTCACCGCGAAACTCAGTATAG
The DNA here is from genome assembly GCA_023014485.1 of Bathynomus jamesi. NCBI lineage: Eukaryota > Metazoa > Arthropoda > Malacostraca > Isopoda > Cirolanidae > Bathynomus > Bathynomus jamesi. The sequence continues at coordinate 435,286 of JAJOZX010001584.1, read as the reverse complement.
ATTCAGTGATTTCTCCATCGTGCTCCGTGAACGAAATCAGGAAGCACAAACATTTTATTACAAGGCGTGTGAGCCTGGTGCGTCCACTAGTATTGCCGTGAGACGCGACACCTCCAAAGAGTTTTTTTGGAGTTCTCCTAACCCAAGAGTGACGTTGTCCATCATCATTCGAATATAACTCCGACTCCAACCAAGAGGACCACCTCCAGGATTCATAGTCCATCGTCGTCATCTACATTGGAGCGACCCATTAGAGAACCCACTCGACACTACTATTAGAGCGTCTCATGGGAGAACACCACGAGGCCGATTTAACGTCTGGTTGGCGATCTTTTAAACAAAAAATCGAATATGATGAACTAAGTTTAATACAAAAACAAAATTTCACCTTAATATACAAATTTATTGTTAAACTACAACATAAAAAGCATTAATATGATTTTTAAAACAAAATAGAAATTAAATTGGGGGTAACTTATTCATTTTTCCTCTTTTACCCAATTATTTTTCGCATTTTAGCCCATCTTTTAAGATTAGATACCAAAATACAAATTTATCTTTAAGACACAAATGTATCTTTAAACCTTATTACAAAAAAATATTAATATAATTTTATATTAAAAATAGATTGTATTTCGGGGTAACATTAATTTTTTTTCCTCTTTTACCCAATTATTTTTCGCATTTTAGCCCATCATGTTTTAAGATTAGATGCCAGATTTTTATATGCGTCGAATTAGTTCTGTTATTCGCACGTACAAGATTAATTCGAACTAACACAGTACCAGACTTATTTTATTTTACATTAATTTCTCCCAAACTATAAAATTCAGCATTTTAAACTAAAACAAATATAGTACTTAGAATATTCATTATAGTTTTAGTATGGCGCACCCACTAAATATGGCATGTATCACAAAATTGCCAGAAACCTCCAGTACTCATTTACAAATCAGCATAGGGAATAAACAACAGCAACTCATAAAGGTGGATTATTTTTCAAGAATTGAACATATACTAGCTCCTCTGTGGACTTATTTACATTTCAAAAGGCATCGAACTAACACAGTGCCAGACTTATTTTATTTTACATTAAATTCCCCCAAACTATAAAATTCAGCATTTTAAACTAAAACAATTATAATACTTAGAATATTCATTATAGTTTTAGTAGGGCATGCCCAATAAATATCGTTTTCTAAGCGTATTTATAAAAAACGGAATTTATGGTGTAACTCATTTAATTGCACCTTCTACAATTCAATAAATAAAATGGAAAGATTCAACGAAAATCAGCACGGATCCCGATCGGGAAGATCATGCTTATCACAACTTATAGAGCATTACAACAATATCCTAGATGCATTTGAAGGCAATGAAAACTATGATGTCATATACACAGATTTTGCTAAAGCTTTCGACAAGTGTAATCATCGTATAATAGCACATAAAATGAAACATATGGGAATAACAGGCAAAGTGGGAAAATAGATCTTAACTTCCTCAGAGAACATGTCAAAATTGAAGGTGTATCATCATCAGAATCAGAAGTACGCAGCTCAGTGCCACAAGGTACAGTGCTGGCCCCACTCCTGTTCATTATCATATTAACAGACATAGACAGTGAGTTATCAGCAACAGTATAGTAACATCATTTGCGGACGATACAAAGATCAGCAGAAAAATCATCGAGTGGTACCAAACCTCAAACTAAACCCAATTACCATCCAAACAACGCTGGACAATAGGAAAGGCAGAATATGTAGTGTTCCCAAACTAAAGGCCCAACAAGGGACCTCCTCAACACAAGGAAACTAGCTTGGTTGTCAGGGGACCAAGACTTTTTAACCAGCTTCCTAAGGACCTCAGAAACGTTACAGGGGTCAAAGTTGAAGTCTTCAAGAGAAGACTAGATGCTTGGTTCAGGACGGCACCAGATGAGCCGGGTGTACCTGGCTATGTATGGTGTAGAGCGCAAGAGAGCAACTCGCCCCTCCATCAAGCCAGGCCTAGAGTCGGGGCCACCAACTTGACCATGTCAAGTGAGACCGACGCACGGAACCGCAACGAGGTTAACGAGGTATACAGTATATACACACATGTTATTCACGCGGTTATCCGTGATTCACTGTCGTCAATTGAATTAACCATGACTTACTAATTGCTACCATTGTGCACTCATCCGTGATCGTGATATGGAGTTAACCGTGATTTGGTGGTGGTTACATTCGCGGTTCGCCTCCCGCCAGCCCACCACATTCCGTCTCAGTCAGTATCTCTCTGCGCTACCAAAGACAATATTAGCAACAATGTTAGCAGAGGGAGGGGTTACAACAGTGTTTTCCTCAGGAATTGAAATTAGAGGGAGTGCTCGAATTTTTAATAGTGTGAGGGCTTCACGACCATTTTATTAGGTTTAACTAGTCTTTTAAAATCATCACGCAAATTAAAGTTGGCTACTCACGCCTTCTATGAAGCAATACATCGACATCCTTCTTGGCTTCTTGTAATTTTGCGCAACTTTTAATGAACTTCTCAAACTTCTTCATCTTTGTCCATCCGCGCATGCGCAGAGTTGACTATCGTAGAAAAGGCTAAGCATCGCCCACTGTATGTCCAATCAGGAAGACAGCGAGCTTGTGATTGGCTTTCTAATCTCTGGGTGCAAATGGGCGTCGTACCACATATAAAAATGGGACCCACGAGCAGATCGTGCCATAACAGTTGCTATTTCTACCTGTGAATAACACGCTATACCATCAAGCATGGACACTTCCAGTCAGACACATCAGCTTTACTTCTACTCCCTGCAGGTGTTTGAAGTCAACGACCTCTCTGCAGGGGCTACGCTCCATCTTTTCGCAGCGGCCGATGGAGGAAACCTCTCCACACAAAACGTTGCAGAAATTTCTGAAGGCGAGAAAGAACCAGCGGATGGAGAGGACATTGAGATGCAAGTAGAAATAATTACGTGATAATTTAAAAATTAGTTTGTGAAATGTGATTTAAACTGGTTATCATTCTCGAGTTATATATATACACACACACACACATATATATATATATATATATATATTTATATATATATATATATACACACATATGTTTGTGTGTGTGTATATATATATATATATACACGCACACATCATATCATTCAGTGCTTAACCCCAAGTGTTAACTAGTTTTATAAAACACCATAATAAACGCATTTTGAAGTGAAAGTGTATCTGTCCAGGGGCCCGAGGCTTAGTAACCCCAGCTAATCTTCCTTTTGAGGCCAGTTATGCCAACTCCACTCCGGCCAACTCCACTCCGAATGCACCGTTGCCAAATAATGTTGGATAGTTTCCTTGCGTTAATTTCAGGCTGCCATGAACCCAGTGTTTTGTATGATGGGGGATAAATTAGTATAGACGCAAAAAACCCAATACTGAACAGTTTGTGTTAGGTGATCTTTACGGGGGCTCCGCCCCCGTACCCCCGAGACCTAAATTATACAGATGATAATGTATTAACATGTGCCCACCATGGCTGGGTACCAGGAACAAATACTATCTGGAAATTTATAGATGCTTTATACAAAATACAGAAGAGTCGAAATATGTATCTCGAACAACTTGTAGGAGGTCATGTTCCACCTTCAAAGTTAAAAAAATATCGTGATGCTGATGACCGTATATTAAAACTAGTTTTAAGCTTTGAGCAATGATCACCATTAGAATATTTACGTGGGATTGCCTACAATTACCACTAATTAAAATATGGACCTTTTAATCTTTTTTTAACGTAGTAGAATAAAGAGTTTCTAACAATTTTTAACTTTTTAAAGCTCTAACCTTCAAAAATAAATTTATTTAATTTCTTCAAAAAATGGAGTTGAGTCGGCGGAGTTGAGTTGGCGGCGATGGGTTGGCTGTGATAAATCGTTCCATCCCGTGTTTCCAGAACATGAACCAAACGGGTTTTGCGCCCTCTTCTTGACCAGTTCCCAGATTTATGCAGATCTCAGGATTCATGCGGGTGAGCTTTGTTTTCATGTCGATGCTATTCATAAGCAGTTTCTCGTGGAATGTGAAGTCTGTATGCTGGCATCCAAAATATTCGTATATCTTTTTAGAATTTGTAAATTTGTCCTTTATACTACTTTCGTCTTTAGTCTGATAATAACCCTCGGCAGTTAAAAAGGTGTCCTTCGCTTGTTTTGAAAAGTTGAAAACATTTTCCAGATATGCTCGTAGGTGATAATAACCCGTTCCTGCCGAGATGTTGACCTGATTTAAATATACATCACACTGGCTGAATATGGAGTGTAGAAAGTTTGTTTTGGGAAATACAACGTATTTATCATCGCAGTCCGTTCCATCTGAATGGGCTATACGTAGTTTAGCGTACATGTGCATGCAGCTTGAATCAAAAAAGTAAGAGCCTGAGCTGGGTATCACGAATTCTATAGGGGCACTCGGGGAACTAATTGTGTTTAACGGGTTAATTGTCATAAAATCACTGTGCTCAATAGAAACTTGTGTTGGGGGCATATCAAAGAGGGACAGCTCCGATTTACAACATTGTGAGCTACACGGATGGATGAAGCGCGCCATGACGAGTCAGAAATAGTGCCACCTCTCTCGACGAGTAGCAAACATCCTATAATTCTTGAGAGGAAAGTCCTTAATTTATATCAGTTAAAAAAATTATAAACCATAGGTTTCATTCGCTTTGAACACTTCTTTTTTTTATGTCCTTTTACGTTTAACGCACGCACTGGTAACCCCTTCTTCTTCTTCTTCTTCCGGACGGCCCTCTTCTTCCCACCACCACGCATTTTTCTCTTTACAGCTTTGATGATTTCGTCCCGTGTACGTTTTAAGTGTTTCTTCAGAGCTTCTTTAGGTCTAGTCCCCGCCATTATGTCTTCTACCGTGTTAAAACCTGATTGTAACTCCTTCCTCCCGAGGTGTCTGGCGCCCCTCTTCAGCAAGGGGACAGCCGTACGTAGTATGATTGAAAAAATGGATCCAAGCCCACTTTCACGCTGATCTCACCCCTCGATAGACTGTGAAAGGCCTTCGGGTCATTATAATTCAGTGCGACGAAAGTGCAGCTTCACTGTTAAGCTTCCATCACCGAATGGGAAATTTTTTCCCTCAATCGTTCTTATATATATTGAGATATTTGTTAATAGATTAGTCGCAACATTCACATAGAGAGGTTTGTCATATATATACTCAAGCTCCTCCCTCTATGATTGGGGATGCGAGCAATGCGGAGCAGGCATGCCTGGGTATCCCCAACAAATTGATGCTCCACGATATTCTGTAAATATAGCACATGTCTGGGGATGGGTAGCCATCTCCCAATTTCTCCAATTTCAACTGATACATTAGGCTGGACAAGTTATGTTCTGCCTCGTGAAAGGTATCTCTTTCGAGCGCTGCTCCATATCGGCCCTCGGTTATAATTCTGAACAGTCCTTTGTCTTTAATATTTCTATTATCCTGTGATTTTAGGGTCAGAACATGTGCAGGGGTTTCTTTGTTTACGGTTTCGTATACTAAATCAGCCGTAAGATTTGAGCTTTTTAAACTTCCGTTTAAGTCTATCACATCCTCAGCCGCACCATAACGACCCGGGCCTAGTGTTACTACTGTAGTGTAATACAATGCCTCCCCACTCCGGGCGGCGCGCATGGTTTCATCCCTAATTACCCCTACCTTTTCACACTCCTCACGATCTCTAAGAATCTCTACGAATCACGTTCCAATTGAATTGGCCCATGGAGTTCTGTTACAAAGTTGGCCAGTGTTGTTAGGATGTGCAGACAGAAAAGAAGAGAACGGTAGCATGACATAGAAGTAGTTAGGCGCCATGTTACATACTATTTAAGCTTCATTATTGCAGCAGCTTTTATATAGGTGTTGAAGCTTTCTGGATACCCTAGCCATTTTACCAAATACATTTTTGTCTTTCCTGAACCTTTGCTGCCTAAAAGTTTTTCAATTTTAAACACTTTTTTTCTTAAATTAAATGTCACTTTCTGCAACTCCTCGCGGTAAAAGCCTCCTGCGATCTCTTCCCCATTAAATCTTCAACGTAATACAGCATTATCTCGCCTTTAGGTCTCATAGCACTAACTTTAAAAATCTAAAATCCCTTCGCGAATTTATTTCCCGAACACGATAGCCTTACATAATCATTGATTTTGAAACGTGTAGAGTGTGGCGGTGCTCTACGAATATCTCTTCTCACCTCACGCTCTCTGTGCATACCTCTTTCTAAATCCTCGTTAGGTGTTGTCCCAATCGCGCGATGGTGTGAACAGTTGTATGATGAAGCTAATGATTCCAGAATGTTTATGTATCTGTATGTGTTTCTATGTGTTAAATAGCGATGCATGCGTTCCTTTATAGTACGTTGAACTCTTTCAACTAAAGAGGCCTTATGTATAGAATTGCTAGTGTAGTAACTGATATTAAACTCTGCCAACATGTTCTAAATGCTCGGCCTATAAATTCTTTCCCCATATCCGTACAAAAATAGCCTGGAATCCTGTTTTATTTCAACATCAACGTTTTGGTAGCTTTTGCAACTGTTTCAGGCGATTTATTTTTCAGAGGAATTAGCCACAGATACCTAGAGAATACACCTATTATGCATAGGATGTAGCGATAGCATCATTATTAGGGTGGGGTGAAACTCAATTCTTTGTGGAATATTTATTTGCTTCACCTATAATTTGCTGTATTGGATTCTATAGATAACAAAGTGATATAAAAGAAAAATCAATTTTGCCCTACTAGCGCATTTTTGAGAAAAACAAAATGGCCGCTAGTCAAACATATAAATGCTTATAATTTGAAAAATATGCATCCAATTTAAAGACACTATAGAATAAAAATGAAAAATACATTAGAGGTTGCCCTTTTATAAATTATTTTCTTAATTTTAAATTTTATAAAAATTTTCCTCGGTAAATGATATCACAAATAAATCACTTTTTTCTAAATAAATGAAAAATTCTTTGATGACCGAAGTATATTACTTTGATAATAGTTAATAACCTTATATAATTTTGAATATTCAAACTATAATCTACACCAACACTAATCAACGAGAGAAATTATTGACATTTTATTACCACAATTGCAGAAACATATAAGCAATACACTTCCAAAAAGATCCCTTTTCAAAAATCGTGGTGTTTGCTTTTACGAAATTTTGGTGAATTATTTCAGTCTCTAATTAAAAGCTAATTGTCGAAAAGTGAAGTAATTTCTTTCTTGGTTTCTATACATGGCAGCATTGAACGAGACCTAATTCTTGCTCTTATAAATCCATCACGGTATTCTTGGGAATATACAGATGAGGCCGCATCGGTGACAAGTTTTATTGCCCTTTCGACACTTTGTGAATAAAGTGGATAATTGGGTAGGCACAGTTTTTTAACCCTAAGTGCATTAAGTTCAATATTTGTGAGCACTATAGTGAGGGGAGGTTCAGTCAGCATTTCTTTTGACCAGTAAATAATATCATCCCATGCGTTTGCGTTGAAATTTATCTCAGGAACCTTAAATTCTCTGATTTTGGACACATTTTCCGTGTTTGTTCTAATGTTCATGATGAAATCAACTGCTCTGTTTCGTTTTTGTTCTGATGTATCTGATAACATTGCAATCAGAACATTTTAGCAATGAGCAAACTATGCGTTTCTAGCAATGTAAGACTTCACTACATTCTGAACATCCTTTGGAAGAAAATGAAATCTTTTAATTGCTCCAAATACGTGATGTCGTCCATTCCATATATATGATCTACTCTTGATATCGAACCAGCTTGGTCCATAATTTGTAACAATGAAGAAAATTATTGAATAAAGAGCCAATGAAGGAGTTTTCTCTGTAATGTATAGGCGGCAGACACGATTTGCTAATGTCAGCCATCGAGAATGGTTCAGTGGTCCGGGTTTTGTATTTTCCAAATCTTTTGGGACATTCCCACTTCTTATAGCCACAATAATTTTGTACAAATACTGTTGATCTCGGCTAAGATCATCAATAACCTCTTCTGATATGTGTGTTAAATCAGTGCCTTCTCTAATTGGTTTGAAATTGACTGCAGGCATTTTTTCACATTCTTTCAGTGCTACTCCGATTTTTCCAGTGAAACATGTTGGACCTTTAGTTTTACCATCAAAATGTTTAAATAAGTGTCGAAGGGGAAATTCATTTGTATGCAGCATACAAATGCTCCATTGTAACGGTTTCTTTAGTTTTTCTTCTATGAGGTGGATGATCCCACCCTTGGCACCTGTGTTGGTATTTTTACTGTCACATCCTATGAGACGAATGCTCTCATTAATAGCTGACTCTTGAAAGAAGGAGAGCAAACTATCAGCGATATCTTGAGCTTTACCAGAAGAAGGAACTACATGGGTTAAATATTCATTTCCTGGCTCAGACACCAAAACAGTTTTTGTTGGTGTTTCCTTTCTTCACCTTCACCAGAGTCTTGTCATTTCTTCCGTCAAACAATATAGCAGATATGACAGCAGGATTAGCTTTACTCTCCATCACCAAACTTTTTCTCATTTTCTCTCTTTCCCGTCGGATTTTGTTCTTGTCAATCAAAAGCGTACTATCTTCTTTAGTGATTGCTCCATAATGAACTAAAGCAGCTGAAGCCAAAGCAGCTGCTGCTCGATCTGAAATTCCAAATCTATCGGCTTCCATCGCTACAGTAGGCAATGGAAGTCTCATTTGACCTTGTATGGCAACTGACTCATAGTCTGATTCACTCTGACGTGGGTCTAATTCATATTGTGTGGAAGTATTCTCTACATCTGAAAAACACTATTTCGGTTAAAATATGAGCGTCCTTCATTTCTCTTCTTCTTTTAACCATTCCTTCTTCTGTCCGCAATTTCCTAGACTGCATTTTTTTAATTCTTTTTGTCATGACTTTATCAACGCCCCCTATTTTCATTGTACGTCGATCGCTGATCCTGTAAAAACAGAAGCTCTTCTTTTGGTACCTTCAGTTCTCTTCGACAGGTGCATCTTATGTGAACATCTTCGCAGCTCTCAGGACAGCCAAAGTTTTGATGGGAGATAAAAGGGCATTTACAGGCTCTGATATCGAATAATTCTTCCAAGGTGTCATTAAAATTTTCTCTCATTTTGACGCTACGTTTTGATCTACTAAGATCGTTTGCTTTGCCGATGAACCGTTTTAATTTGATATAAACTGATTTGTCAACTATTGCAAGAATTGAAGCTTTTCTCCAAATACAGAGTATATCTTCAGTAATTTTGTTGAAAATATCAGAGTTATGTGAAGTCACTGAAGTGGCTTCTTTTAAAAGAACATGGTATTGGCCCACCTGTTTATTTGTTGGCAATGTTGTAAGAGGAAGCTCTTGTGCAGTTCTAAATATAAAGTGCGGTTTTGATTGACTCCTTGTAGCTCTAATGTTTGAAGCAGAAGCCATATTTGTTACTAATTATCAGAAATTACCAATTCCAAATCCAACAAGAACCTGAAAAATAAAAAAATTCATTAAACATCTGAAACATTTATATGAGGTAGAAAATGTGAAATAAACAATTTTTGCTTCAGCAAACGTTTTTGCAAAAAGAATACTTTTCGAGTTATGAAGCGTATAATGACTGGCTGGCGGCCATTTGGGGGGGGGGGGAATGGGGTACTTAGGATGAATTGAAATTTTTTTAATTCTCATATTCTTTTTTCTCACCATTCAATCCACCTTATTACCAGTGAAGCAATAGTTGAAAAATTTTTCACCCCACCCTAATTTTCATTATATACTGAATATCCTTGCATGTTTGTTAAATCCGCTTCCCAAATAGAGTCACTCGAAGCCGCTGTTGTCTTGGCTGTTTTAAACCTTTTTCTCACGGGTGGCTTATGAAGTGCATAAGCATCCTGCTCCCGCAAAAACCTCTCAATCTTTTTTCCCTACTCCATCATTGTAAACACCTTTGTACAGTCTATCAACCGCAACACCGCCGTAGGAGGCTGGGTTAGAAATGTCATAATAGCGTTTTCTTAATATGTTAGCCATTTGCGTATTTTAGAGGCACGTGGATAGGGTTGACCGTTGTTGTTGTTGTTTGGTCTCTTCTTTCTCCTCTTCAGAGATGCTACCGTTAGGGGTGATGGCGTACTCAGTTGTGGCACATGCCAGACTTACTCCAAGTCTTTTAACCTGTTCAGATTTCCTATCAATGTTTTGGGGACATTTATTTGTTGGTCTTGTTTCAATATGCATCCATCCTGATCATGGACAATGTCGAAGATATTCGATCCCTGTACCCCTGGTCCTTCAACAATGACCTCGCCTGTATCGGTCCACTGCATGATGGGGTCCTCACTCAATAGATTATAAAGACTTAAGCCTTTATTCCTCAATGTATGTGGGAGGCTGCTTTTTAATACATGTTCGATATGTTGTGGGGGCACACCGTTATTTTTTGGTTGGTCATCTCTGACGTCGGCCCCAGGTCCTATGTCGCCATGCTCATCGTTGCCCGCGCTGTGCCTAATAACCACAGGGATCTCTGTCGGATTCATATAATCTTCGTACTCATGAAGAAATTTCTGCAGAGCCTCTTGGTATAAGATCCTTTTCTCATCAGGTGACTTTTCACTGTTTTAATAGGTCTAAAAATTCTCTTTCCATTCTTTTAAGCCTACCCTTACAGGGTTCTAGAACCGTGTCTGGACTCTGAACTTTGCAGTGAAGCATACACCTCGTGCTGAATCAATATCACTTTCTTCATTATACTTTTTCTTCCCCACAATTTGAATTTTACGAGCGAGCGTACGTATTATGTTCTTGTAACGACGTAGGCGAGCCTTCTGAGGGGGTTTCAATGGTACATTACATTTTATAACATTAAAACAGATTTCACAGACGCATTTTAAAACGTCAGAGTCGATATTTTTAACAAACATCTGCTGCAATGCTCGGGGGAATCGATGATAGATCTTTATTAATTCACGTTATTTCTTTAGCTTCTTTGTCATTCTGGAATATACACCGTTTCAGGCTCGTTTAGGAATATATTCGTTTTTAAAAGCACCCTAAACGTGTTTCGCGAGTGAAGCAAATATCCGTAACGTTGACTTGTAGCTTCTTTATAAACCTCCAAAAACTCCTTACGCTGATTCGGGAACATTTGATTGGCTAATACCCCAATTTGTGACAATCTCTACGTTGCGCGAATAAGACTAGATATTCTGTATTTAACGACACATCGCGCGTGTATCTATTTTTGAAAAATAAATTCTGATTGATGAAGAATACGCTTATGTTAAGGTGGTGGGAGAACACTAAATGTCTCGGCAAACGTTTTATCCATTTCCAACATGAGATCGTCAATTACAATGACTATGCTCATTTTCCTTTAATGAATTAACGTCATATACGCCTTTGTGGAACAAAATATCATCTTGGTACTCGTTGAATACTGACTGGTACGTCGAATATCACCATATTACTTTATGCACAAATTTTGAGAACATCTCCCCCTTATCTTTAATGATTTTAAGCATAAACAGTTTTACCACATCCTGTAGGGCCAGATATAATACACATAGACGGGCTCATGAACCTGAATTTTTCTACAGAATCCATCTCTAACACGTCACACTCCCAAGTGGAACATTTACAAAATATAATAAAAATTTAAGTGATGTTCCTTATATTCTACAATCTTGTTTTTCTTCTTATTCCACAGAACCGTGAATGACGACGAGTTACAGCATCATGTCCCCATCATCGATATTGCAGACGATCCCGATGACGGGGTAGTTTTGGTTACAGACTCCATCCCCGCAGACGAACCACCCTCACCACCACGTGGCAGTTTAAAGCGGAGGCACGATGATGAAGAACCTTCCACGTCAGGTATAAAACGTGCCAGGAGTGCACCGGTTGTTAGACCCCCAGTAATAGGGTTCCAACCCTCTACGTCTTACGACACAACCCTCACACTAGCTCCCTCCTCAAATAAAGTTGTACCCCTTGGCCCCTTATTCCTGTTCAATTCCGGGTACATCCTCCACAACAGCAGCAGCTTCTCGCTCTGTAGAGGATGGCATAACATTCGAGTTGGTGCGCACGGCTAACCCCACCCCGGCCCCGACTAGAAATCGGTACGTAGTCAGGGTTGACCCTGGAACCCTGTATAGCAATGGTGTTGAACACGGTCTGCGATGCGTAGTTCAACGTATTGTGGAGTTTGCCCTTCAAAACAGCGACGAACGTGAAGTCAGGACGAAGTTATCCTTCGGGTTCGGGTCAGCTGATGGGGATGTAGATGATTTTTGGGTAGTAATACCATTCAGACACTTGGCCGATGTAGATATAGAATATATCTTGGGGCGTATAATGCAGGCCTCTCAAAGTAGTACAGCCTTCAATATGGACAACTTCACGGTAGATATTGACAGAGTATTCCGGGTTGTGGGTCATACTGCCACACCTTATACTCTTAACTTCAATTCTCCGGTTACTTACCGAAAGCATATAAACGTCGATCGTGGTTGCGGCGGCTTTATAGCAATAGTCTTAGCTCATATGTTTACTGTGCTAAATACATGGACGCAAAAAATTTGGTTGCCTACGGTTGTGCAGCGTGCACGTAAACTGTCTGTAGACTGTAAACTTGGTTTTAACTGTAATATGGGTCCTGAAGAGCTGAGAAGGGTAGAGCAGGAAATGAATGTTCGTATAGTTGTTTTTGGAATGGATGATCGTCGTAGGACTATGTTTTTAAAAGCTGTGTGCGAGATCGTACAAGGCCCCTACTTATTTTAGGATTATCAGGGTCAACGTATCTCCCCATCCGTAATATAAGGACTCTTTACGCTAGTTATGATAAAAGTCGAAAATATGGAAGGCATCATGATTTGTGTCAGTGGTGTCTCGAGTTTGCGAATGATATAGTGAATCATTGTAAGGAATGCCACATGGTATGTAAGCAGTGTAAAAGCCCCAAATGTGAAAGCCGTATAGTTGAAGCTGAGAAGAGGGAATGTAATGTGTGCAGACGTACATTTTTCAATAATAAATGCTTTGAGCTACATAAGTCAATTGGCACGTGCAGGAAAATGAGAATCTGTGAATATGGTATGTTTCATATGATGGATAATTGGGAGAATTTCAGGCATAAATGTGATGAAATTCACTGTTCTACGTGCCATGAGAAATATAAGGCGGACGGAGTAAAGCATCTATGTTATATGAAAGACGCTAAGCCTAAAAATAGACCTTGTTTAACTGTGTACTACGATATAGAAACATACACGAGCGCTGAAACCAAAGAGGTTATCCCACATCTACTTGTAAGTCAGACTATCTGCGATGAGTGCATGGAAGTCGAATGTGATGAGCGTCACAAATGCGGTAAATGGACAAACGTTTTTAAAATGATCGCACACGATAGCCCTGTGAAACGCTTTGTATCCTATATTTTCAAGTTAGAGGACAAGTTCAAATAAATGACTGTGTCCATTCTTGCCCATAAGGGGCAAAATTTGACACAGTTCCTTTATAAGGAACTGCTTGAACACGAGTCATCAGAGATATTTACAGGCGACCCCTTGAAAAGGGGAAACAAACTATACAGATGCAAATAAGAGGTAATGTTCAGTTTAAAGATACTTTATTATTCACACCTTGTAAACTAGCCAAGCTACCCAAGGTGATGGGTGTAGCCGCCGAAGTTTCAAAAGGGTATTTCCTTTACACTTTCTTCACTAGCGACACTTTAAATTACGTGGGACTACCTTCCCCCAAATATTACTTTGACTACATCAACATGTGTGATAGTGAGCGTGAAGATTTTGACCGCTACTATAACAGTTTTAAGGAAGATAATCCTTACAATATAGCTGATGAATGTGAACGTTATTGCGTGAATAATGTGCGCGTGCTTAGAGTATGTTTCCAGGCTTTTAGAAGGATGTACATACACCGTTTCAACTGCGATCCGTTGCAAGTCGCAACTACAATCGCCTCATTGTGCTTCACTATGTTCAAGAACAATTTCATGCCTGAAGACACCTTAGCCGTCATTCACAGAAACAACCCTCGTAGTTATGGGCATAATGCTATTTACTAGCATAAAACATGCCCGCAACAGGAGGGAAGTACCCATTAAGATCAATGGTCGTGTTTTGTGGGTTGATGGCCTAAGCGAAGACCAGGGCACTGGTGAGAAGACTGTGTACTCCTTTAACAGCTGCTGGTGGCATGGATGCCCACGCTCTGAGTGTGGAATCGTAGGAGATATCCACGGTAGATCTCCTGCCGACAGTCTTGTATGGAGCCCCAAATCAGGGAGGTTCTGCAGGATGAAGGCTTTGAAGAAAGCCTCACTGCCTTACAACTAAAAGTATGGCAGGCTTTCAAATGGATTTGTGGAAACTTTTTCGGTAACCACAAGTCTCCCGCATACAAAGATGGAGTTCAGGAACTGATCGATGCATATCAAGAAATGGGCTGTCGCATGTTCTTGAAAAATATATTTTTTACATTCGCATCTAGATTTCTTTCCCGACAACCTTGGCGCGGTGAGTGACGAACGGGAGGAACGCTTCCATCAAGACATCCAGTCAATGGAAAATCGCTACCAAGGTTTCTGGAACGAAAGCATGCTCGCAGACTACTGCTGGATGTTGTACCGCGACGATCCGGACAAGGTTTACAAAAGAAAATCGTACTCGCAACGTTTTTAGGTTGGTGTACATTTCTTTTTATGAATAAAGTTGTACTTTTACGATAAATTGTGCTGAAAATATCACCAGTCACATTTCGATAACTAGATGTGCTAGAGGAAAACCGAACACAGATTCGCAATTAGCGTACAAAACTGGTCTAGAAAAGTGTGTATAAATCTTTGATGAGAGGAAAAAGTTTGATTTTGTCGACCAGTGTAATTATAAGACCCAATTATGTCAAATATTATTAGAAAATGGCCATTTATCATAGTTTGAAAGCTTAAGTAACCGATGATGATGTAAGCGGAAGATGGATACGATATATTTCCAGTGAAATGACACACACATTTATGTTAACGTAACGCATAAGTAATATAGAATTGGAATGACAGTTAGGTAGAACTAATAAGTACAGTTAATGAGAACATGGATAGCTATGTGATGTAAACAGATAAGAACCAGTGACCTAGCTTGGTAACAGTGTATTATAATGTAACATAACATCATAAGGTTATAAATTTCTAACAGAACCAAGAGAGAATTTTTGAAGACACTCCAATGAAATGTGTTTAGTTAGCGTCCTGGCATAGGTAAAATAGTGTTGGCGCTCAGAGAGCTGAATTTGCATATTTGCGTCAGCATCAACGAGATTCTCGTGCAACGCCTTGAGGAGACTTGGTCAAACAACGCAACAGTTATAATTATATATGAACATAATAATTACATGTTAGAGCAACCGTGTAGACACGAGTAGTATGACCACAAAATTCCCGAGTGCAATGCAATTGCAGCACTGTTGCATGCAACATGATGAGACTGTTTTCGAACACCCCCCAAAAATATATATATATATATGTATATATATGAGCTGTATGTATGTGAACTCCAAGGGGTAACCTAACCTAACTGCTCAGGACCACAAAAATATATGTATGTGGGTGTGTATTCATGTATAGAAAAGCTTCTATTATATATATATTATATATATCTGCGTATGTGAACTCCAAGGGGTAACCTAACTTGGCTGCTCAGGCCCACCCAAATAATATATATATATTATATATATATATATATATATATATATATAAGGTAGGTTGATTTTCCACATTTTTTTAGATATCGACTTTGGACTAGTCGAGATAGTCAGGGCTTAATATGATGATAACAAAAAATTTCAGATCCCTAGCTTTAACCATTTTTTGAGAAAACCGTTTCAAAAATCGTCAAAAACTCGTACCGAAAAATACCGCATTTTCGCAATTTTCGGCAGAAAAAACATGCTATTTTCATAAAAAAAATCCTGAAAAAAGTTACAATTTTATTGAAAAAAGTTAAAAAAAACATGTAGAGAGTCAAATAGACACATTTAGATCCCAAGATCATCATAATTTTCACTGTGAGAGCCCTTAGAAGCAAAGGAAGGCCTCATCTGGCGGCTTAGGGCTTTGGCCAGAATGTGTTTGTGCCTTGATTCGAGTCCATAAACAGTATGGGAAGCTTCAGATATCAGCTTCACGGCCCTTTCAACACTCTGAGAATGTGAAGGCAGATCAGGCAGCTCCAGCTTGGTGCCATTTAGCAATGCTTCTTGAAGCTCCTGGTCAGAAAAGTCTTCTGTGAGAGCAGGTTCACAGATGCCACTTTGAGAAGGGTTGATTAGTTCTGACCAGTGGGTAGCTTCAATGTTGATGGCTGTGATCTTCTTCAGCCTCTTCTTGGCTGGCTTCTCACTTCTGAAAGAATAATAATTAATTTATTTTTTATTCCAGTTTAAGATTTAATCCCTATTAGTCTCAGAATTGCTGATTTAAATTAAACTAAATTAAAAAAAAAAAACACCCGAGTTCTATAAATCCCCATAATCGAATTTTTTTTCAGAAAGAAGGTAAGATTATTTCCATTATCAGAGGGGAGGGGGGAATTGGGATAAGAAAATGTGAAAAAAAATTTGATTATGTGGATTTATAGAACTCGGGGCCTTTTTTTATTAAATAAATCCCCATAATCAAATTTTTTTCACATTTTTTAAAATTAATAAATGCTTACCCGATGGACAGAATTTTCTTGAGAGCAGCTTCTCTCACTTCCAAGTCATCAGACTTCATCATGGAGTACAGCACATTCTCGGGCAGCAAGGCAAAAGCATTGTACTTCAGGTTCTTGAAAGCAACACCCTGGATTTCTTCAGACTGCTGCTTGATCCTCTGGATCATGTTGAAGATGTACAGCTGCTGATTGTGGAACTTGCTGTCCCTTTTGATCTCAAACCAATTGACTGCATACACTTCCACAATGAACTTGATGGCCTGGTAAAGCTTATCCTGTAGTTCTGGGGGTAAGCACCTCTGGTCCACAGACACATCAATCTAATGCCAAAGTCAACCATCTGCATGTTTAATGGTCCAATTTTCCAGGCAGCAACTTGGGTTGACTTTGCCCCTGGAAATATTCCAAGCACATACTTCAAAGAAGCCTCTGGTCGCTACTGAGATCATTCAGTGTCTCCTCAGCAAATTCCATGTCATCCAGGGGCCACTGAGTTTGGTGAATTCCACTTGTGGCAGATCTTGGTAGTCAATTTCACAGTTTTTTCCCAGCGGACCAGTGAAAGCAGTGGGACTTTTGGTACTACCATCAAGATGCTTGAAAACAGCTCTGAAAGGAAGCTCATTCTGATGGAGTGAACAGCCAATGGTGTGCAATTTCCGCTCAATTTTATTTTCCAGAGCTGTTCCAAGGCCCCCTCCCAGCCAGTGTTTGTATTTGTGTTGTCAAGGAGGACAGCTTTCAGGGTATGAACACTGTTAAACTCCTCCAAGACATTAGCAACTTCTTCACCAAGAAGAACTCCAGTCGCACCTTTAATTGGAATGACTCTGTGAGTAAGATATGTTCCACTTTCAGTTCCCGGCTCCTTTGTGAAAGTCAAATGGTGCTCTTGTCCCTTTCCTTTCTTCAGCTTAGTCTCCCCATTTTCATCCTTAACTTCTCTGTACAGCAAAGTGTCCTTGTCAACTTTCCCATCAACCCCAATACAGACTAACTTTTCCAGACCCTCATTGTGCTTTTCATCACTTTTCACTTTCATTCTAGCTTTTTCCCTGTCCATTTTCGATTTATCAACTATTATCTGTTTCACATCAAGGCCAGGCTTAAGCAGGTCCATAGCTTGTACGTCCAGGAGGAAGGCATTAGCAAGACTTGCCCCAAGATTGGAAGAAACATCACCCCTGATCAGTTTCATGGCATATCTGGGGGTTTTCAAAAAGCTGTAACCTACACTTGGGTGCCTCCTTGGCTTGAACTGTTCAGCTTCACCACCAGATGGCTGAAATGAAAATAAAAAATAAATTACTAAAGCGAAAATGGGGGAAAATAGGGGAAAAAGTAGGGAAAAATATGGGTAAAAATCGACGAAAATGGGCGGAAATAAGAATAAATTACTAAAGCGAAAATGGGGGAAAAGGGGGGGAAATAGGGACAAAAAGTAGGGATAAATTTGGGTAACAATGGGATAAGATATAAGAAAAAAAATATATTACCTCTCCTGATTCTCCTGAGCTGGATTCAAAAGAAATATCTTGTGAAGGTGTGGAGGCAAAAGTGGCCAAATCCACTTCCTGCTGCTGTTGAATCTGGCTCTGTAATCTTTCTGCTTCAGCTGCAGCCCTCTGGTCTCTCTTCACAGCAGCTTTATCCACAGATCCCAGCTGGAAAGAGCCCTTGGGTTCTATTTTGGCCCTCTGATCTCTAAAGTATTCCCTCTCCTCTACTGGAACCTGAAATATTAAAGTATATTAAATAGCGGATCTAAGATAAGAGATAAAATCCTGAAAAAAATTGATTATTAATTTCTATTACCAGGGGGGGTGGAAAGGAAGATTATAGGAGGAAAATGCGGATATTTTTCAATTACAAGCATTGAATTTCCTTCCATTTAAAAGGCACCTAATCGCACTAAGTTAGGCCAGTTAAAAGTTGAAAAAATAATAGCATTACCTTCTTACTGGGAGGACAAGTGCAGATTATGTGCTGTGTTTGACAATTTTCTTTCTTGCACTTCACAGCATTGTCATCACAGGGATGAACAGGTAGCTTACAGGTGCAAGCAGAAATGTCAAAAAGTTTATCCAGCTTTTCATACAGATTCTGCTCCTGGACTGTAGAAAGAGATTTCCTGTTTATCTCTTTTGCTTTCTTGAAGCACACTTTATCCACCAATTTCACTACATAATATTCCTCATAGAGGGGCAGCCGCGGGTTCACTGCCTGCCAGATCTCAATCACATCCTTTGCTATCATTTTAGCAATATCATAGTCTTTCAAGTCCGGGTGGCTGTTTTGGAGGAAATAACTGTACTGAATAACTTGGCGGAGGATAGGAGGCTCTGTTTTATCCAAAGGGGAAGGCTGGCCACTGAATTTTTTGGCACTATTACTTCGAGTTAACACTGCAGACTTCCGTTTTTTTACCCAGTTTTATGAAATATCTGAAAATAAACAATTAAATGAACGCATCATAAAATAACTTAATTTAATACACATTTTATAGGTAAATATCATTAAAAAATACAAAATAATACACTAATAAACATCTATAATGCATTTACAATAAGTTTCAAGCATCGTTTTGTTAAAAAAGCCGAATTTTAATTGATTATTTTGATGAAATAAGGTCCGATATTTTGTTTGTTTACATTGCGCGAATGCCGCGCGCGCGATTTTACGCGTAAAATTCGACAATTTTACAACTTAAAAATAATTAACAATCCTCAAAAAATACAATCATTTTCACAAATATGAGTTGTTGTAACGTTTTTTATACATTAATACCTTTCTATCTAGACTAGTCCAAGATCACAGTTCCAAAATCAACCTACCCTAATATATATATATATATATATATATATATATATATATATATATATATATATATATATATATATATATACACTAAAATCACAAAATAACACGTGATCTTATTAATAAGCAAACAACCACAGGGAAAAGGAAACACAAAGTCCGAGCGCTTTCGTGATATATTCACATTATCAAGGAGGAACAGAAAATAGACAGAAGATTACAAAGTAAATGAGTTAAATAGACAAGCAAAAAATTCACAATCGGCACCTCAAATTAAAGGCCTTAAAGCCCTCTAAAGATTTTTTCAATTGATAACATAATCTGTAGGCTGCTAAATTACTAAATATGTATATAGATGAAATTAGACAAAAAAAAAAAACCAATACAGAGAACAAAAATTATTATAATGGTTATTAACACTAATATTTAATTAAAGCAGGCAATTAATTGGCAAGAATTTAATGAAAAACAAATAGATAACGTAGATAACAAATAGATAACAATCTGTAGGCTGCTAAATTACTAAATATAAAAAGACTATATAGATGAAATTAGACAAAACACCAGTACAGAAAACAAAAATTATTATAATGGTTATTAACACTAATATTTAATTTCTGGCCATTTAATTTCCTGCTTTAATTAAATATTAGTGTTAATAACCATTATAATAATTTTTGTTTTCTGTAC
Source organism: Bathynomus jamesi (assembly GCA_023014485.1). Taxonomy (NCBI): domain Eukaryota; kingdom Metazoa; phylum Arthropoda; class Malacostraca; order Isopoda; family Cirolanidae; genus Bathynomus; species Bathynomus jamesi. The sequence goes on along the minus strand of JAJOZX010001584.1, from coordinate 414,991 downwards.
TGGTGTTTTGTCTAATTTCATCTATATAGTCTTTTTATATTTAGTAATTTAGCAGCCTACAGATTATGTTATCTATTTGTTATCTACGTTATCTATTTGTTTTTCATTAAATTCTTGCCAATTAATTGCTTGCTTTAATTAAATATTAGTGTTAATAACCATTATAATAATTTTTGTTCTCTGTATTGGTTTTTTTTTTTTTTTTTTTTTTTTTTGTCTAATTTCATCTATATACATATTTAGTAATTTAGCAGCCTACAGATTATGTTATCAATTGAAAAAATCTTTAGAGGGCTTTAAGGCCTTTAATTTGAGGTGCCGACTGTGAATTTTTTGCTTGTCTATTTAACTCATTTACTTTGTAATCTTCTGTCTATTTTCTGTTCCTCCTTGATAATGTGAATATATCACGAAAACGCTCGGACTTTGTGTTTCCTTTTCCCTGTGGTTGTTTGCTTATATAAATTATTATTATATATATACATATTTTTTTTTTAACTTAAACATGACTTCCAGCGTACACTGCCTTGAACCCTGTAAAACCGAATACTTAATCCCATATTAATTATAAAATAGGCTAATTGCTATTAACAACCTTAACGTTCCACCTTGACCTACAGTTTATCCCGGAATCCTAGCCATGGTCCATCAACTGGAAACCACAATTATATCATGTGACTGGGTACCCATGATACCAACTTACACCCGCGGTTGGTTAATATTTAAATGCATCATTAGAAGCCTACCTTGATTTATGGTTAGGATAATGGTAAATATGTAGGCCCAAAGTTACCTACCGTAGATCAGCGGCAATACTGTTTTCTGGCGGGGTTGAGACCACGTTCATAGCCTCTGCAGGCCTAACCGAAGCGGGGATAGCCTATTCGAAACAACCATAATATTGTCGGTGTATGGATGTATCTTTGAATTGAGACATGGGCATTTATGCCTAACTGCTGCAGTTCAGACGAATTAGGCAATAATTTTAAGGCTAACTTAGCATGTTATTGCAATCTGAGGCGATTAGCCTAGGACTCGTATGAAATACACACACACACACACACACACACACACACACACACACATATATATATATATATATATATATATATATATATATATATAGCGTAATTGAATAATATTTACTGGTCGCTATGAATTTCATTTTACTACTCATTTTCTAGGAGACTGATCTTCTGGGTTAAAAAATGAAAAAACAAGGGCAAATACTAGTTTATTTGAAAACAGATTAAATCTCAAAGAAAACAGCTTATTTTTTTAAGAAAACAGAATAACTCTTAAAGAAAACAGATTAATTTTTAAAAAACAAAAATGATATGTATGTTTGATAGAAAATTACATTTATCATTCGTTTATAATATACATCATTACTTACATTAATGCTTCATCACTGACTCCTTCGAAGACGATGGGTAGTCTTCGCGATGTTTTGCTACTAATCGGAGGATGAATTGTTTTTGTTCTTCATCCTTCGTCAAAGATGTATTATATACCTTGATAAGGGCGATACCCCTCTCCACCGAATCAATGACAACTTTTAGGTTGATCGCTATGCGTCGAAACTCTTGAAAGCAATCATCCTCCGTCCAGGAATTGGGATCGGTCCTCAGGAAGGTATCCTCCGCTGCCTTCCTTCCTTCTTTCTTTAACAGATTGAAGATTCCCAGGGTCCTTTTGGTGACCATTTCATACAAATTTAAATTTTCAATGTTTCCTTCAAGCTTCAATCGACGAGTAACAGTGGTATTCTCGTTACGTTGGAGGTTTACGACCATCTTCCGTTTGGTCTCGGCGTCGACTCTAGGATCGAAGAATGCAAGGCCGATAAGATGCTCTCCAAGATACCACAGGTGCCGTTGAAGAGCTGTGGATGCTGCTTTGGAAATGGTCTGATTTGAGTACTTTTGCAAGATTTTAAGAAGCAGAATATCGTTGAAAGGAGCGTTGATTCCGACGGGGGCCTCGTTCCAAAAACGTCCGTAGACCAAGGCGATAAACAGAGAGAGCTCGGTGATATTCTCCGTCTCACGTGCTGTCAGTTGTAGTTGATGCTTGAACAAATAAATTTTGAGGACGTAGATGGCCTTCGCCATCCAGCGTGCATGGTGAGTTGGTCCTGGAGCGTGGACCTTGACTTCTTTCTCATCACGGCACCCGAGGAAGGTGAGGCAGAGTCGTAGCAATTCCTCGTAGTCATCACGCGATTGTTTAGACTCCATTGCCTTTGTGGAACATCTTTGCTGGAACATCTTTGGATCTCTGAATATGTTGTTTGAAGCCTTCATGAAGGAATCCTTCTGAAGTGATGGCCATTTTTTCTGAAAACGTTTAAAGAGAGTCATTTCTGGGCCACTGTTGGTCCAAGAAGTGCGTTGCAGGTGTTTGACAAGACTTCAAAGATATGATGTCGACAAGCGAGCCATACAAGTTCCCTCTCTACTGCTTTTTCAATCATGGTACAGGCTACCCTGTGAAGGCCAGTATTAGACGCAGTTGTGTCAAATACGAGACCTTGGATCTCACCGCGAAGATTCCAGTCATCAATCGTCGAAATGCAAGCCTTGACCTGTTCTTCTCCTGTAGCTCGTTGTATTTTTGGCACGGCTAGGCGTTTTCAATCCCATTTCCCGTAACGATTACTGCGGTTCGTTCGGCTGTTTCCTTTGCGCCGCCGATGTCGGGAAGTAGTTTCCCATCCCAGTGAAGAAGAAGGGGTCCTTCGACAGAAAACGAAGCTTGATCTTCTTTGGCTGCTGCCTGCCTTGCTTGCCTTCTTGAACGACGGATGGAGCTGCGTGAAAGAATCATTGTAGAATATCATAGCCCAGAGCTTGAAGCGACTGATCCAGCGACGAAAACTGTTCCTCGATCGGGAAGGTTGACACGATCAAGAGCAGCAACCACATCTGGTGATGTGAAGATATTGTTTCGTTTCGGATAATTCGTGCTGGATAATGGAAGAGCAGCAGCTCCAGCCGGAATACAGCCTCTCTTCCCTTGTACCTTAGAGCTTTGTCAGCATCTTTCTCCTGTCGACATCTCTTGCGGTATTCCTTGGCAAAATTAATCTTGTCAGGGCCTGCCATACTGCAGGAAAAGACGTCTTCTCGTTGCATCATCAGGAATTGCCGGTCTTCTTCATTGTCTATCACCTTCAAGGCGTCCTTCGAGGCAACGTCGAAAAGCTCTGAGAGAGTCTCTTGGAACATGCCCTTTTTCACTCTGCAGCTTTGTAGCTGCGTCTTGCGGTTTTTCAACGCAAGGAACTCTTCGTACAGCTTTGACAACTTCCTAACGCAGGAATCGACTCGCTGTGTAGGAATCCTTGCTCTCTGCCATACTTGCAGGGCCTCTTTGCAGGCCAAGTTGTACCTCTCTTTCAAGGTCTTGGACTGTTCATGGTAGTGAAACTGAACCAAACGAAGCACATTACCACATGTGGGTAGCCTTGCAGTTGATAACTCGTTGCTGGGCTTTCCTAGAACCCACGTTTCTGCAGATAAGCGAGTACTTCTAGCCATAACCTGAAAAATGAGAGAAAATAGTGCATTAATCGTTTAGCACCAAAGCACAATTATATGTGTTAAAGTAAAAAATTGCAAAGTCAAAATAAATAAAGTAAAAAAATTGGTTAGAGTGGTTAGTGGTTGATGGGTAGGAAGATAGCAAAATTTTAAAAAATATATTTAAGAATAAGTAAATAATAAACTTCAAGAGACAAGATATATACCTTACAATTTTAATCATTTAATTTAATAGCAACACCCTTACCGGTTATAAATTTGCGTATAAAGAACATAATTATATATATATATATATATATATATATATATATATAAATATATATATATATATTATACTGAATAAATATGATACATTATACATATGAATTAATACTTAATATATATGAATTAATAATTATATATATGAATTAATAATTAATATATATGAATTAATAACACTGTACAACAAATTTCCGGTTCAGAAAAAAAACGGGAATAACATTCAGTCAATTCTTAATATTTCGAGTGTGCTGATTCCAAATCTGAAAATAGTTTTTTCTATCACGTCACGTTTTTTTGTAATGACTGCTTAAAATCTTCATACCAAAAACTAAGAATATATTGATAAACAGATAGGCTTTATCATATGGAACAGTTTAATTATTGCTATACTTCAACATATATATACACAAAATTAACATAAAACTCTCGTATTATACTGTTTTCAACTCATTATTTGTATTTATGCTGGCGTTTGTGTGATGCTTCTGGTTGGTCACGCTTTAAATTCCAGCAGAAATCGGCCACCATAGCAGGACTCCACTTCCCTTTGTATCGGCTCTCCATTGTGGCTATATCCTGGTGGAATCTCTCCCCGTGTTCATCGCAAACAGCAGATGCGTTTTCCGGAAAGAATGAGAGATGTGAATGCAAAAAATTAATTTTCAATGATATCTTACATCCGAGACGTTGGTATGAGTTGATAAGTTGATCCACAAGTGCAGCATAGTTGTTGTATTTAGTATTTTCTGGTAGACCGCTGCACACGTTTTTGAATGCACGCCAGGCTGCCAACTCAACCTCATCCATCACCGCTTCAAAGTGTTCGTCTAGCTGACAGGGGTGGGGAAACCCTCACCCGCGGGCGAAATTTCGCCCACGAGCTAATTTCAATTCGCCCGCTTAGGTATTTATTATTTACTAAAAATTATTTATTTAAAGCCCAGCAAATAGCTTTTTAAAATACATCTTATATACAGCGTGTCCCAAAGAAATGTATACCCACTTTGTTCGATAATACCAGCTATGAGGATAATAAATATAATACTTTTTATATGTTTTTTAATAAAGAATTTTCTCCTGAATCTAAATATGTAATTATTTTTATTAAAAATTGAAGAACAAAAAGGTTACAGATGTTTAAATTATAATTATTATTTTCGAGACTTCATGTGCGATATTTTCTAATATTTTTGCACGTATACGAGATAAGTTTGAAACCGACGGCACTGTGCAAAACTTACAAAAACAACGTTCTGGAAGACGTCGAACATCTTAGATAAAGTGTCATTTAACCATGGAATTTGTAAATTTTTTGAATTAACTAATAATTACAACATTTATGCTTCAATATCAACACTAAACATAAGTATCTCAAAACAGTCGGTTAAAATATTAGAAAATATCGCACATGAAGTCTCGAAAATAATAATTATAATTTAAACATCTGTAACTTTTTTGTTCTTCAATTTTTAATAAAAATAATTACATATTTAGATTCAGGAGAAAATCCTTTATTAAAAACATATAAAAAGTAATATATTTATTATCTCATAGCTGGTATTATCGAACAAAGTGGGTATACATTTCTTTGGGACACGCTGTATATAAGCTTAAAATTTGCCAGACGCCCGCGGAGGTGTTTATGTTATCGATTTTCGCCCTTGGTACTGAAAAGTTTCCCCACCCCTGGGTCACTCTAGCATGAGTTGGCGAATTTGAGGGCCGACGAATATGCCTTCTTTAATCTTGGCATCACTTATTTTGGGAATTTTTCCTTTAGATATTTGAAGGCAGGCTTATCCTGTTTCAACGCCTTTGCAAATTGTTTCATCAGCCCTAGTTTTATGTGAAGTGGCGGCAAGATAACCTTTTCCTTTCGTACTAGTGGTTCGTGAATAACATTATGAGATCCAGGTGAGGAATTGTCTCGTGGTGGCCATACTGAGCGTGTGTGGTGTTCAGACCTTGCTCGGCTATCCCACTTGCATAGGAAACACATGTATTTCGTATAGCCAGTTTGCAGTCCATTGAGAATAGCCACAACCTTCAAATCTGCGCAGATAAGCCATTCATGTTCATTGTATTTTATACAGTCCAGAATATAGCAACATTGTCATACGTTTCTCTCAAGATGACTGAAAGAGCGATCGGAACAGAAGGCATTGTGTTCCCATTGTGTAGCAGTACACCCTTAACACTGTACATAGATGCATCAATGAACAATCTCCACTGATTCGGTTCATAGCACAAACTCAGAGCATCGAACAGACCATGTATATCAATGCAATAACAAAGATTGTTCTTCATTGTGAAATATTCCTGCAAATCCAAGAAGCGCTTTCGGAATGCTGTAATTCGTACGTCTTCCGCCAGCAGATTCTATTCTTGTAGACGTGAGGCCAGCAGTTCACTTTGTTGCTTGGTAAGTATTAAATCACGGACCAAATCATTGAGTTCAGGCTGTGTGATGAGATGGTGTTCTTTCTTGGACTCGACTTGAGCTTCATAGTATTCGCCGTCTGATTCCGATTTGTCAGAGTCTGTATCATCGGTCGGCATTTCAGCTGGAGGACGAGGGATGGGTATATCTGTAGAATGTTCCAAAGGACGCATAGCAGAACGAAGATTTGGATAGACTATAGCCTTTTTCCCTTTTCTGTTGCATTGCAACCTGTAATGTGAGACAATAGACATTGTTGACTACTTAATTAAGATAGCATAATTGTGTAATACATTATGCAGAGCAGGATATGCTAAAATGTGCTAAAAACACCAAATTTGACGTAATATATTCAGGAAAATAAAAGATTCAAACCTGTGAGGTTTGTTAAGCAGAAATAGCAATCAGTTGAATGGTCCAGCGGCTCTCTCCATACCATTGGGACACCGAATCCCAGACCAGGACCGGTGCCTTTGAGCAATGCAGATAACGAGCTTGTACATCTTACACAGCAGATATGAGGCGCCCAGTGCTTGTCTTAATCACCAACTTTGCATGCGAAGTATAATTCATAAAGCTTTTTCACATTAGAAGTCAACTTCCTTTTATACTGTTTTAACGTTAATGTCCCACAAATACAGTATAACAAAAACTGTCTGGCGAATTTTTGCACTCTCTAGGCATTGTAGCATAATATCAATAAAAACCTGTAAAATAAGAAAATGATAGATCAATTTGCAATTTCACACAATATAGACGTTGTCGGTGAAATATACATAATTTGATAATACTCACTTATAGCGCCGATTTACGATAAAATATGGCTAACAATTTTGTTTTAAATGATTAATGAAAGAAATTTTTCATAAAATCAAAGTGGGAACACAGAGCCGAACACCACCACCACAGCATAAGCATGACTGAACAAAATTTAAAAGATGCATTCAGAGAACCAGTGGTTCTCAAAATAATACCATGAAATAGGGTCATTTTCATAAAATCGGTGGGTGATACAAATAAATGAGTGTTATTTTCGCAATCTACGCATATAATTAGCCATAAAAATGACGATCTCATTTCCGTTTTTTCTTCAATGTTGTACAGTGTAATTAATATATATGAATCAATACTTACACGAGATACTATTCCTAAGCTCTTGAAGTTTGAACGAACTTAAAACCGTCCTCCAACAAGTTTAAGCTTGAAATGATGCACGAGTAAATGATTTGTCTGATTCACAAACAGCATTATACAAGAAATCGAACAAGTGCTTCATCCTCTGAAAGATGGGAGGAGTCAGTGTGGTGTGACTGTCGCGTCCTCTAAAAATGAAACGGGTAGAAAATGATTAGCTAATTAATAACACTGGGGAACAAAAAAACATTTTTTTCTTGGTGCCTGAGATTTTAGACCTTATTCTGGATATTTTCATGCCACTGATTCAGAAAATATCATCCATTTTGTTCTAGCAGCTCTAGTTTTTGAGATATTGCATACGTCATTACCTACTTTATTACCCTTCTGGAACGGTATTATGAGTTGCTCGTAAATCTAAATGCATCTGTATAATTAAATTGTAGCTATGATTTTGCTGATGTTGCTGTTTTGCATGTGTATTGTACATACTAACGTGAATTCTTTCCTGTTACAGGTGTTGACATGGCTTCATCACGAAGAAAGTGTTTAAATCATCCAGATGTGTTTTGTTTTATCTGCGGAGAGTACACGTTCATTGAACAGAGAAAAACTATTACTGATTTTGTGAAAAAAGCTTATTTTGCCTATTTCAAAGTACAACTAGGGGACCAAGATAAGCCATGGGCTCCTCATGTTGTGTGTAAAACGTGTACGGAGCATCTGCGGCAATGGACCAACGGAAAGAGGAGGTGCCTGAAATTTGGTATACCAATGGTATGGAGAGAACAGAGAAACCACAGTGATGACTGTTACTTTTGTTTGGTGAATATAAAGGGCATCAATGGACGTAACCGGAGTAAATGGACGTATCCTGACATAGACTCAGCTAGACGGCCTGTTTCACATTCAGATGAGATACCTGTCCCATCATTCAGCCATCTTCCAGAGCTCCCTCAAGAAGATGATGAATCTGCTACTGACAAAGAAAGCATATGTGGGCAAAATGACAGTGATTTCGAAGGACCGTCATCAGTTGCAGAAGGTTTTAGTCAACACGAATTAAACGACCTCATAAGGGACTTAAGTCTTTCGAAGAAATCGTCTGAATTGTTAGCTTCCAGGTTGGGAGAAAAAAATTTACTGCTGCCGGGAACCAAAATCACGTTATATCGCGACAGAGAAAAGGATTTACTGCCCTTCTTCTCAAAAGAGAACGATTTAGTTTTCTGCAACAATGTGCGCGGATTGCTGATGAAAATGGGCATATCGGAATACACACCAAGTGAATGGCGGTTATTCATATAGCTCCAAACGGAGCCTAAATGTGTTGTTCTACACAACGGCAACAGATACAGATCAATCCCAATTGGTCACTCAGTCGGTATGAGAGAAGAGCACGGGACAGTCGTCCTAATCCTAGAAAAGATATCATACCGAGACCACCAATGGGTGATCTGTGTGGATCTGAAGATGGTGAATTTTCTCCTGGGTCAGCAGAGCGGGTACACCAAGTACCCGTGCTTTATATGTCTCTGGGACAGTAGAGCTAAAGATGAACACTGGGTGAGAAGACAGTGGCCTCTGAGAGAAAACATGGTGGTTGGAGAAAAAAATATCATCAAAGAAGCTTTGGTTGACAGAGAAAGGATCATATTGCCACCACTGCACATCAAACTAGGTTTGATGAAACAATTTATAAAGGCTTTGAACAGAGATGGGACGTGTTTTGGCTACATATGTAGAAACTTTCCTGCGCTGAGCATGGAAAAGCTGAAGGAAGGTATTTTCGATGGACCGCAAATCCGGGAACTCATGAAAGACCCGCGTTTCCAAGATTCAATGGACAACATTGAGGCACGTGCGTGGTCATCGTTTAGTATGGTTGTGAAGAATTTCCTTGGGAACTATAAGGCCGATAACTACGGTGAACTAGTGGAGAATATGCTCTCTTCTTTTTGTAAACTTGGCTGTAAAATGAGCATCAAACTGCATTACCTCCACAGTCATTTGGATCTTTCCCAGATAACCTCGGTGATCTAAGCGAGGAACAGGGTGAACGATTTCACCAAGAACTAAGGACCATGGAAGAACGGTACCGCGGACGATGGGATACTCACATGATGGCAGATTACTGCTGGAGCATCCAACGCGAATGTCCTGGCACATCTCATCGCAAGAAATCTCAGAAACGCGGTTTATGTGAGATGTCTCAATGAAAGAACTTTTTTTGCCGTTCGTGTCTCAAGCTTGTTTGAATTTAAGAAATATTTTTCGTACCTTATGCTTGTTTGATGTTAATACACTATTTTTGCTGACATTCATCATACTTTTGTATTCAATTGACAACAACAGTGATTGCCAGTCAGCAATTATATAATACGTGTACAGGGTGGGCCGTAAGTTTCCATACATAGGAAAATTTAAATACGTGCGTCCGTATTTGGATCAGCAGTTTCCGGATGCTTGGATTGGTCGGCGTGGTCCTGTGGAGTGGCCTCCCAGATCCCCAGATCTCACCCCCCTTGATTTCTATCTTTGGGGGCACTTGAAGGCCATGGTGTATCAGGAAAAGATACGATACATAAATCATCTAAAGGAACGTATCACCAACGCCATTACAAGCATAACGTCAACTGTGCTAATGCGTGTTCATCAACAGTGGGGAACACGTATTGAAATGTGTTTTCAAAACAATGGCAACCATGTAGAGCATATTATATAAATAAAAATGGTTCTCCATAAAAAAATGTTTATTTTTCCTATGTATGGAAACTTACGGCCCACCCTGTATTATATACATTATATAGAAATATATATAGATATATATCATATCTTGATAAGCAGAGCTGATGGAGAAAAACTAATGTCATTTTTAGAATCAGCGACCTCAATATACCCAGAAACAGGTCTAACATCTAAGTCACCAAAGTAATTGGAAATGTGAAAATCAGAGCGACCTCTTATTATGTACTGAATCGACAGATATTTTGCAAAAAATCACTTCAGATCTAAAGGAATAAGAGCAGCCATGCGGAGAGCATTTCCAACCATTTTGAAATTTTAGCCCAAATTTTGGACCACCCTAATATATATATATATATATATATATATATATATATATATATATATATATATATATATATATATATATATATATATATATATATATCCCACAGCCGTTAAAACTTAATTTAGTTTACTGGAAGACGAAATTATAATTTATAATGCAGTAAAAAGGAAATCGTAGGTGTAGGAATTCCTTGACACTTATAAAGATTCGAATTCTTCATTCGGAACTTGTTTGGTTTATTGTTTATGATCTCAGGAATTTCAACGAATTTTAAAAATGGGTATAGATAAATTAGAGACGGAGATTTATTTATTTATTTAATGAACGGGCTTTATTTCAACAAAAAAGAAGTCCTTAAGTAGTATAACCAGTATGTCCGTTAGTAGGCTAAATGGTTTAAAGGGCAGACGTAGCCTATCGTACCTAATTAACATACAGCCTACTGTACATAACTTAAGCTGAGAAATATACACTATTTATAACAGATACATTGCAGCTCCCTTCAAGCACAGCGAATTTGACATAATTTGATTAACAACTCTATATTTATCCCAGAATTACTAGCTTATTAAACCAAAATAAATCGGATATACTACTTGAGTAGCAAAGAGATAAGCTAGCCATCTTTATAAGTGGAAATAGAGCCAAAATATTTATTATGTGATCATTTAGGATACCCAATTTATATAAAAACTTGTGCACCAAGTTTGTTTGTTCGTATATTCTCAATTAATACTTATTCATGAATTTATGTAAACCTTTCATTCTCTATAGCATTTTAGATGCATGGGATACAGAGTCAATTACAAGAAGAAATGCATATAATTTGAATGTAAAAAACTTTTAGGAGAGATGCTGCGAAACAAATCTTTTCATTTAATCCTAAATAAATTTGCATTTAAACTTTCCTGCATTAGACATTTCATTAAACATTTCATTAAGCATTTCAGAAATATGGAAAATTTTATTTTCAGGATCTATAAATATGCATATAATTGCATTACAACAAGTGAGGGTCGATTACAAGCCTATTAGTTAATGAATTCCCCCTAATCACTGAAGATTTTACATTAATTTTATCTAGTAACTCCTTCAGCATCACCTGACTGGGTCCCAATTATAAATTTAATGTCTAAAATAAAAATTCACTTAGAAATTTAATGACCAGTTTATAAAGCCGAAATAAATAAGTATTTTAAGCATTCCTTATAAAAGTTCTTCGCAGTAGCTAGCTGATTAGGCTAGGATAGTAATTAGGGAACCTACGGCTTTTCTCTGAGCACACTATGCATAGTAAAGCTTTGCTCTCTTTAAACTACATTGTTACATATCATTTGGAAAACATGAATCACTTGGGCCTACCCATCACCCCTATGCACCTAGGAATTTTAATGCTCGGTACTTTATTTAAGTCTGAAGCTAATCTTTTCCAATAAGTTTGATCTTTGATTGAAACTATCATCCCAACCTACATTTTTTTTTCTTCCAAAGCTCTTGGAGAAATATTGTGAATCACCTGAAGATCAGGGCCCCCAGCCTTCTTTAGTTAGCTTTATAGGCTAACTAACGAAAATATCACGACCTAACCAATCGTGAAGGGCGTACGGTACTTGTAGGTTATCTTCCCCCCTGAGTGTAGGACAAAAGCCCCCTAGGAAAAATAATAAGAATTTTTTTAATCATTATTTTTATTCTTTACAGTTTATGTTTATAGTTTATGTATTTTGGCTCTCGTCATTTTCGTTTAAACTAACGAAAATATCACAACTTAACCTAACCAATCATCAAGGGCGTACAGTTGACCTAACTGGGCATTCAATTGACCTAACTGGGCATTCAATTGACCTAACTGGGCATTCAATTAACATAACAGGTTAATATTGGTTATTTCACCTAAATATCTTCTGATCTTTTCAGATTAGATGTGACACCTGACTTGCCCTACCCAGCAATTTGTCCTAGGGGGCTTTTGTCCGGACCCGCTCCCCCCACCAATTTCGACAGAATATTTTCGTTAAAACCAACGAAAATATCACGACTTAACCTAACCAATTATCAAGGGCGTACAGTTGATCTATTATTAATTATAACATTGTTTCTGGAATAGTATTTACTAATAGATCAACTGTACGCCCTTGATAATTGATTAGGTTAAGTCGTGATATTTTCGTTAGTTTTAACGAAAATATTCTGTCGAAATTGGTAGGGGGGGAGATAACCTACAAGTACCGGGCGTACAGTTGACCTAACGATTAGTTAGATTAGGTGGTGATATTTTCGTTAGTTAGCCTTATAAGGCTAACTAAAGAAGGCTGGGGGCCCTGATCTTCAGTGATCCAATATTTTCGCTCTAATAGTTGCAGGTAGGAACAAACCCATGGGTTCAAATATCTTTGAAGCTTCAGAAAGTATTTTTCTTTTTGTATTAGCTACCAAATTAAGTTCAAATTCCTTTGTACAAAGTGAATCACGTTTATCAGAAGTTGAACCCAAGTACCAGTCATGCCTAAAGTTTTAATTCTATTTGTAGGTTCAGTAAGACCCTTCCCATTTTTTAAAATCTCTTGGTTTAAACCCTCATCATTTGAAACCCATTCTCTTAATTCAAAATTACCCTGCTTCATAATATCTTGGGTTGAATTATAAATTTCAAATAATTCTAGTCTTGTTCAGGTTGAGCCTATTAAGTTATCAACATAAAAGTGTTGCTTTAAGGAATCTAATGTTAAAGAGTCATTAAACTGATTTAAATGGCGTCTAGTAGTTAAAGCCAATAAACCTGGTGAACAATTAACCCCAAAAAAGACTACATTGAATCCATATGTGGCAAATTCCTTTATTCAAATCATATGGGTCTTTGAACCATAAAACATGAGTTGAAGATTCACTCATCAAAAGGCACAGAATTTACAATGTGGTGTATATTGTTTGCCAGTTGCTATATTAAAGTTTTGCAAAGTGGGAGTCTTAGTATATGGTTAAACCCCAAATTTAAGCCAGACTTTGGTTGTTCTAGATTTTGTACTTTAGTTGTTTGAGTTTTAAAATTAGTCTTAAGTTGTTCTTGGGACTGAGTTTGGTACTTGTAGATTATCTCCCCCCCCCCCCCCCCCCCAATTTTGACAGAATATTTTCGTTAAAACTAGCGAAAATATCACGACTTAACCTAACCAATTAATTATCAAGGGCGTACAGTTGATCTATTAGTAAATAGCAAATACTATTCCAGAAACAATGTTATAATTAATAATAGATCAACTGTACGCCCTTGATAATTGGTTAGGTTAAGTCGTGATATTTTAGTTAGTTTTAACGAAAATATTCTGTCAAAATTGGTGGTGGTGGGGGGGAGATAACCTAGAAGTACCCTGAGTTTTTTGGTATGTCTGAGGTATTAACTGTGGATGAAACTTTGCTTGTTTTGTAAATTGACAGTACTGTAGGAAATTCAGACCTTAGTTCATCAAATGTTGGATAAATATCCACAGTCTTACCTTAGAAAAGGTAGGCCCAATGCTGAAATAGGGCTGATGTTAACATCCCGTAAACCCAAGGCCTAATCTTGTACGATATAGACTCGCTGTAGGCAGTGATGGGCAGTATCTAGATACATGTATCGCCGATACGTATCGATCGATACTTTTGTATCGGTATCGCTTTAGCTACTTGACAAAAGTATCGATTTATCGGTATCGCTAAGGTCAATTTTCTTAAATGTATCGAAAAAAATCGATACTTCGATACATCGATACATTAATAAGAAGAAGCTAGAGCGTTTGAATTCGGAGGCATTGCGTCATTGTGAGCCACTTCTTAATGCAGTCACAGTAGGGTTCACTAAGCGGTTTGAAAAGTTTCTGTGCCTTGATGCGTCGCATGAGTGTAAAGCAGCAATACTAGCATCGCCTTCAAATCCTCTGTTCAAGTTAAAGTGGATGACAATAAAAGGCAAATTTAATACTAACATTGTCAAAAAGAGGGTTCAAGAAATGTTGGTTAATGCTGTTAAGAGCCTCAGCGAGCAGACCCCCCCAGCAACAACTTAGTGATGCTGCATCTGACGGAAGTGCAGATGATTTCTTCTGTTATGAGTCTGCTTCCACTAATGTCTCTGCAAACCAAGATTCCACTGAGATGGAAGTTTTACAGTATCTGGGTGACGGAAGTCATTCTCTCCAATCTCTGAGGCAGTACCCAGGAATTCTACGGGTCTTCCTGAAGTATAACACACCACTACCATCCTCTGCTCCTGTAGAACGGTTGTTTAGTTTGGCTGGTCACATTCACGCTCCAAAAAGGAATAGACTGTCTGACCAGATGTTTAGCCAGCTGGTATTTTTGAAGGGTAATAGTAATTACTTTTAATTGTTAGTGTAATATTTTCAGTCATTCATGTATCCTACAAAATTAAAACATACTTTCATTAGCAATTGTTTTTATTTACATCTATAAAACCCATTAAAATGTCGTTGATTTTACTTACAGTGCGTACAAATTACTAGTATAAACAATAATATCTAATACCTACATATTAAATGAATAATTATAAAAATGTACCGGCGATACATGTATCGGCGATGCATGTATCGGTATCGGTATCGCTTAAGACATCTAGAAAGTATCGGCGTATCGGTATCGCCTAAGACGTTCTTCGTGTATCGATGTATCGGTATCGCTTTAGCGATTTTCATGTATCGATGCCCATCACTGGCTGTAGGTGCTTCGGTAATTCCAAAATAATACAACTCTTCCACGTATGCTGAAAGGTCTAACCTAGGTTGGCTTAAAAATAAGCTGGCTATCACTATCAATTCTGTAATCATAATAACCTGATTAAAGTCCTCATTATTATTTCACAGATTTGTGTGTGTGTGTGTGTGTGTGTGTGTGAGTGTGTAATTTTGATAAAGTTGTTGGAGTCAACCCTTCACTGAAAACAGTTATTCAGTTAGCTGTAGCCTGCAGGCCTAAGCTTAATTAAAAGAAAGTATAATATACCATATGTCCCACAAAAAAGTACACCCAACTTTAGATTGTACTAACTCCTTCAAAAATTGAGATATTTTGGATCTGTTTGTTTGATTTAATATAGCAAATTATTCTTTGTTAACATTCAAATTTATTCATGTTTAAACGATTTAGTATTTAAGCATCTGCTTTTAACTGAAGGGTACAACAAAATGGATTGCGCAAAATTGGTCAATGAGAAAATAATGTGTGCTAGCGATGTAATGAAAAGACAAATACATAATAATAGATACTTTAACATAATTTTAATAAGATACAAAGCAGATTTTTCTTTATTCCTTATTGCAAAAGTTATGCTTAGTTTCATATTCTTTCAACATGACCGCCATTCCTATCGATACAAATCTGGAGTCGAGCTCTCATCTTCCCCATCACTCTTTTGATAAGATCTGGATTGTCTTTTAACAAGTTGATTTCAGCTGTGATGCGAGTCCTCAAATCATCTAAATTGATAGGTTGTGATGCAAATACTCTATTTTTCAAATGACCCCATAAAAAGTAATGACACGGGGTCAAGTCAGGGCTTCTGGGAGGCCATTCAATGTCATGGCCTGTAGCAATTACTCTTTGGTGGAAGACTTCCTGCAAGCGTTCCTTCACAATAACTCTCCTGTGAGCAGGAGCTCCGTCTTGCACCCACCAAATACGATTAAATCGGTTTCCATAAGTAATACGTATTTGTGGAAGGATTTCTCGGTCTATCATTTCTAGGTAACCTTCACCATTTAGATTACCATCGTAAAAGACCGGGCCAATTACCGCTCCATTACCGCACAATCCTACCCAGAGAGACAGTTTTTGTCTAGAGTTATTCTTTTCGTAGATATGATTGTCAGGTGGATGATTTTTTGGTGCATACTGACGGCAGATTTGTCTGTTCACTAGACCATTCATAAAAAAGGCCGCCTCATCTCCAACCACTAATTGTTCCGTGAATCTTTCTGGTTTTTCAAGAAACCACTGGTCAAATCTTAGGCGGCGAGGTAGATCTCCTTCAATGAGTTGATGTCGAATTTTCATTCTGTATGGGTACAAATTCAAATCCTCACGAACTATTCGATGAAATGACATGCGTGAGAGTTCTGTACCATTTCGCCTGGTGGACACTTTTGGATGTCTCTCTAATAAATGCCGAACATGCTGAATGTTCTCGTCTGTTCTTGCCGTCTTCGGATGGCCTGAACGTCCTTTGTTCAAATTGAGGACCGTTCCTTCTTTGTATTTCCGAACATTCTTCAAAATTGTATGTTTAGTTGGAGAAGCTCTATCGGGAAATTGCAGTTCGAAGGTATTCTGAACTTGTTTTAAGCTTTTAGTTTGCAGATAAGTTGTGACCATGAGAACGCGCTGCCTTCGTGTAAACTGCATGATAAGGGTTTCAAAGTTATTTATAAATTTAGTAATTCAGATTCTTCATTTATATGTATGACTCGTATCTTAGATACAAAAGTTCGAATTATTTAAAAAAAATATTTGCAATATAGTTCGACGTAAAAAGTAGCACATTGGTTAAAGCAAGAGGAGCTATCTGGCTGGGAGAAATGATCATTCCGCGCAACCCATTTTGCTGTACCCTTCAGTTAAAAGCAGATGCTTAAACACTAAATCGTTTAAACATGAATAAATTTGAACGTTAACAAAGAATAATTTGCTATATTAAATCAAACAAACAGATCCAAAATATCTCAATTTTTGGAGGAGTTAGTACAATCTAAAGTTGGGTGTACTTTTTTGTGGGACATATGGTATATATTTAAAAAATGATTTAGATGTTTTACCACATATAAACAATAATTTCTTTTGTAAACTATATAGCTACTTATTTTCTATGTAAATGGCTTTTGTATTGGATAAGGGGAGGAGAAAAAGCAAGAAAACCAACTTTTTGGCACCACTATACAGTAAACTAGCAAGCATCTACATTATCATATATTTTAAGTCCAACAAACCAAAGCCTAAGCTACACTTGAACTCAACAAGAAAGGATCACCTGAAGATCAGGGCCCCTCAGCCTTCTTTAGTTACTTTTATAAGGCTAACTAATGAAAATAACCTAACCAATCGTCAAGAGCGTACAAGTGACCTAACGATTGGTTAGGTTAGGTCATGATATTTTCGTTAGTTAGCCTTATAAGGCTAACTAGGGAAGGATGGGGGCCCTGATCTTCAGGTGATCCCAAGAAAATACACTAATTTCGTTTGAGGTTATCCTAAGTTAGGCTCCATAGTATATTGTATCCAAAAACACAATAATTAGCAATACATCCTTAACTGTTTTAAAATGAGTGGTTACTGGTTAGTTACTAATCACAACACCTAATTATTTCCCCACTAGATGTGATGAAAACAACGGTGGAAGTTCCATCTGTTAATGTGAAGCTTTCCCCTTCAATAAACAATGATTCTGCGCCACCCATACTCAAAGGCAGGTTTCTGAGACCGATAAAATGCTTTAAATTTATATACACGTAGGTCGTACATGTCAAAACTAAGATCTTTATACATCAAAACTATGTCACTATTATTATCATTATCATGCAAATTTTTAACTATTAGTAAATTTCTATTTGACAATTTTAGTAAACAGGTATGCTACAGTATGTTTAAGACAAAACATATTTTAGTATAACTGGAAATCTAACTTAACACAAAGCCTTTTTGGCTTAATATTAAATTCATCTGAACTCAGAGGTACATAAAAAAATCCATTAAAGTGAAAATAAAATGATTACGTGTCAATTAATAGAAATTCCTTAGAGATCAGAAGCAACTGCAAGAAAGTTAAAAATGTTTAATCTTACAGCAAACTGTACTAATTTTGTATACCCTCAACTTCTATACCGTAAATGATGAAAGTAGCTTGAATAAAAGTGGTTTGGGAAAAATGGCTTAATGAGGGAGATGTATTTTAGAAATAGTATATATATATATATATATAATATATATATATATATATATATATATACAGGGTGGGCCGTAAGTTTCAATACATAGGAAAATTTAAATTATGGTCTTCACGTGCGTCGGTATTTGGATCAGCAGTTTCCGGATGCTTGGATTGGTCGGCGTGGTCCTGTGGAGTGGCCTCCCAGATCCCCAGATCTCACCCCCCTTGATTTCTATCTTTGGGGGCACTTGAAGGCATTGGTGTATCAGGAAAAGATACGAGACATAAATCATCTAAAGGAACGTATCACCAACGCCATTACAAGCATAACGTCAACTGTGCTAATGCGTGTTCATCAACAGTGGGGAACACGTATTGAAATGTGTTTTCAAAACAATGGCAACCATGTAGAGCATATTATATAAATAAAAATGGTTCTCCATAAAAAAATGTTTATTTTTCCTATGTATGGAAACTTACGGCCCACCCTGTACATATATATATATATAATGTTATAATGTTTCAGACCAACAAAGACCCTAGGATCCACTCATGGTTGGTCTACCTAACTGTGTTCGTAATCGTGTATTGTGTATGTCCTCCGTGGTGGCGGAGGGGACCTACAATTTTACGTGGGTTCCGAACCACAAGAACATAAGAAATTTATGTAAAAACTGCCGGTAAATTGGCAACGACCAATTTTTACGAAACTAAATAATTATCAATTTAAAACTAATTAATTATCGATTTAAAACTAAAGATAGAATCTCTGGATCCAGAGGATCAAGTCATAATAGACTACTATCCACAAATATGTTACACTCTATATCTATTTATAACGGACATGCAAATATATCAGATCCAAAGAATCCAGTCAATTTCATTACGGTATCCATCAAGTCACCGTCCATATCGATTGCGGACCAAGTCAAAATATACAACCATATATTACAATATATACACTTAGGAGGAAAAGTGTAGGTGTGGCTGTAAAGAGTGTACAGTAATGTAGAAATGTGTGTGCACCCATTTTGGGTCTCCCATTTAAAGGTGTTTGTGGGGCAAGTGAAGATCATGAGTTTTTCAATACCTCACAGTACTATGGGGGGCACCGCTCGGCAGAGGAATCTCTTTAAATGGGGTGTGTAAGGACAGAGAGTATCCCCTAACCCAAGACGCTGCCTCCCTATATCCCACAACACTTGTGTTGAGCTGTGGGATCTATCACCACAAAGCCTTAATTTTACTACCTTAAACTATACCCAATCTATCAACATATGCGTCTAATCGATTTTTAAACATGTTTATAGACGTGCTACTAATTACTTCTACCGGCAAACTATTCCAGCTATTTACTATTCTATGCGTAAAAAAGTTTTTCGCAACTGCTGTCTCGAACCTTCTACTTGTCAACTTACACCCGTTATTTCTAGTCCTATTATATTGAGAAATTTCGAAAAAGCTATCTCTATCTACGTTATCGAACCCATTCATAATTTTGAAAACCTGGATTAGATCACCCCTTAACCTCCTAGTCTCGAGTGTTGTCAATTTTAACTCCTTAAGCCTATCCTCGTACGACTTTGACCTAAGCGACGGAATCATCTTAGTTGCTCGTCTTTGAACTCTTTCGATTTTGTCTATATCTTTGCGCATATGCGGATTCCAAAATTGGACCGCGTACTCCAAATGGGGTCTAACTAATGATTTATAAAGAGGAACTATAATATCGCGCGATTTGTACTCAAAATTTCGAGCTATAAAACCTAACACTTTGTTCGCCTTATTAACCGCTGCTGTACTTTGTTTCGCTACTTTTAAATCACCAGTGACTATAATCCTAAATCTTTTTCCTGCTCTACGCTTGTTAAATCTTTCCCTGACATACTATACGTAAAATTACCGTTACGCGAACCTATATGCAAAATTTTGCACTTATCAACGTTAAATCTCATTTGCCATGTGACTGACCAATCAACGATTTTATTCAGATCTTCCTGAATTTTACCTCTATCTTCCTCATTAATCGCCCTACTACCTAGCTTCATGTCATCCGCAAACTTTGAAACTGTACTGACTACGCCGACATCTAAATCGTTAATATATATAAGAAAAAGCAAGGGGCCCAATACAGAACCCTGAGGAACGCCACTCGCTACATTAGCCCAACACGACTCCTCCATCAACGACCACCCTCTGTTTCCTACCTCGCAACCACTCTTCTAGCCAATTTATTACTACACCCCTGATTCCATGAGCCTTAGTTTTTTCAATGAGTCTTTTGTGCGGCACAGTGTCAAACGCTTTTTGAAAATCTAAATACACTACATCAACCGCCCGATGTCTATCATAAACGTCAACCACGCTTTGGAAAAATTCTAAAAGATTAGTTAAGCAAGATTTGTTTCGCCTAAAACCGTGCTGCGTATTTCTAACTAGTTTATGCACATCTAAGTGTCCGACTATACGATCCCTAATTATTGATTCCAGTAGCTTACCTACAACAGACGTTAAACTGATTGGCCTATAATTTCCCGCCGCACCTTTATCGCCTTTCTTAAAGATAGGTGTTACGTTTGCTAACTTGAAATTATCTGGTACGCACCCCTCAGAAATAGACGCATTAAAAATCTTTGTTAGCGGCACAACAATGCTATCTTTTAATTCTTTTAGTTGTATGGGATATATGGAATCCGGACCCGGACCCTTCACTAACGACAATATTATCCAAAATATAACCATTATCAAAAGGTATTATGTCTATGACCGTAGGGATATTCGTTACATCTTCTATAGTAAAAACTGACCTAAAAAATTCGTTTAGCAAGGTAGCCATTTCCTTGATTTCAGAAACTAGATCTCCGTTTACATTTTTCAAAGGCCCCAAGACGCTTTTTACTGGATTTCTATTATTGACGTATTGAAAGAATCGCTTGGGGTTTTCTTTACCGTCACGAGCTATGGAGATTTCAAATTCGCGCTTTGACTTTTTATTACACTTTTCGCTTCACGCCTCAGAGATATGTAGTTGTTTCGTAACAACAAATTGTCTTTATCGTACTTATGTACCCTATAAGCCCTATCTCTACTCTTTATAATGTCTCCTACTCTAGAAGTAAACCACAAGGGCTTGTTGTTTACTTTCGCAAGCTTAATTTTGTATACACATTCCTCATTTATAGTCCTAAATACCGTTTCGAACGATTCCCACATTATTTTTGCGTTGGAGTTCCCCATTATGTTTTCCCAATTGACGTGTGACAATTTATTTCGAAATTTACTAAAGTCTGCGTGATGGAAGTTAGGAATTTTAGTCGAGTTAGTTGGTTTCGAGTGACTTACTGAGAGGACAAACTCTACCATATTGTGATCGCTATTGCTTAACGGTTTTATTACGTGAAGATCAGTAATTAGCCTATCATCCGTAGTTATTACTAAATCTAAAATACTGTCCAACCTCGTAGGTTCCCCAACCTTTTGAATAAGAAAGCTATCCTCGAGAAAATTAACTAAACGATTACCTTCCCCATCTCCCTGCATTGTATCGTAATTCACGTTGGCGCAATTAAGGTCACCCATAACTAAAGCCTGCTCACTACCTATTATTCTCTTTAGTTCACGATATAACGCTTCGTCCGTATCAGCTGTTTGATTAGGGGGCCTATATATAACCGCAACAAGAAGTTTGAAATCGTTCATATATATATATATATATATATATATATATATATATACACTATATATACTAATATATATATATATATATACTATATATATATATTATATATATATATATACTATATATATATATATATATATATACTATATATAATATATATATTATATATACTATATAATATATATATATATATACTATATAATATATATATATATATAATAAATATATATATATATATCTATATATATATATATATATATATATATATAATATTTAGGAGAAATCCAATGACAAGGAGGAATGTAAATGCCATGAAAAGTCTTCTTTAATGCGCAACGTTTCGAGCAATACGCTCATCATCAGGCTAGATAATAACAATATGAAATTAGAATCAATAAATAAATGTGAACAAGACAAAATAATTTCTATAAAACCTATTCATTAAAAGCAAATTTTAAAAAGACTAAAAGAAGAGGGTTAAATTGAAAGTTATAAAAATTTACATATAAAATTACAAGAAATTTAAAAAGCTATTTTTAAATTACATATAGTAAATTTGAAATTAGTACACTGGAATAATTAACACTAATACAATGGAATAATTAACACTACGAACCTTTCAATGCTGGTTCCGAGGCACGAGTAATTTAAAACAAAACAAAACAGGAAACAAACTATGGGTTGGGCGGTTGGAGAGTTATAAGTTGGGGAGGGGCGGGATTATAAAAAATTGGAGGGGGGAGGGGAGTTGGGGAGGGGGGATTATAAAAAATTTAGAGGGACAGCTGAGAAATCCACGTTTAGAGAAGGGTCAATGTTTTAATATATAGAGATTCCAAATTCTAAGTGAGTTAGGACAAGAATTACAACCGAGAATTTTAAAATTATCTAAAGTGACATCAGTTTTGCATTTAATACTATGTTCCCGAATACTAGAGGCTTCTTTTTTATTTAAAATTTTACCTGTTCGGCAACTTATTCCCATATGCGAATAAAATCTAGCCCTGAGGGAGCGCACGGTGCTGCCAATATAAGTACCAAGGAGACACCTTGGGCAGGTAAATAAATATACAACACCGCTACGCAACGAATCAGGAGTTCGATCCTTCGCTGAGAAAAAGCTACCTAAAGACATTTTGTTAATAAATATAATGCGAAAATCAGTATGATAAAATTTTTTCTTAACAACTTTGTAAATTTAAGTTTAAATTCTTTATTCATGGGACCCATTTCAGGTACCAAGAAATATTTTATATCTTTAGGCACTGAAATACAGGGAAGTTGAGGGCTATAAACATTATTTAAGAAAGATCTTATTAGTTTATCTACATATTGAACAGGAAAAACTATTATTGGTAAAATATGATCTTAAATTATTAAATTCATCGTTAAGTAAGGTAAAACTAGAGGTCAAATTATATCCTCTGAACAAGAGAGTTTTAATACACGACATCTTATAGTTAAAATCAGTAAAACTAAAGAAATTCATGCCCAAACCAGTAAAAGTGGGTTTCCTGTAAACTGATGTAGTAATAGAATCACCTTTTTTCGAAATTAAAAGATCTAAAAAGGGAAGGGAGCCATTTTTCTCAGTTTCCATTGTATAAGTTATATTGGGGTGCAGAGAATTTAAGAAGTTAAAAAATTGTTGCGCTTGTACAGCATTATCAAAAACAGCTATCGAGTCATCAACGAAGCGTCGATAGAAAATTGGTTTACAATGGGTGGGAGATTGTCTAAAAATTACACTTTCGAAATGAGTCATAAAAAAATCAGCTGATAAAGGTCCGACGGGTGATCCCATCCCAACATCATCAATTTGTTGGTAAACCTTATTATTGAAAGTAAAATAACATTGCTTAAAAACCAATTCTAAAAGTTCCTTAAAATAAGACCATGAAAAACCATGAAAACTATCAACAGAGCTAAAAACCCTATCTAAAATAATGGCAATAGTTTCTGATACAGGTACATTCGTGAAAAGCGACTTTACATCAAAACTGACAAAAAACTTTTTTGAATCGAAATTCTCACTAAGAAGATCTTTTTGAAATTCATAAGAGTTATTTATAGTATAAGCATTTTTCGCAAAAGGTGACAGGAGACCAACAACAAATTTTGCCAATTGAAAGGTAGGTAAGTTATACGAAGCTAAAATGGGACGGAGAGGTGTTCCAACTTTATGGATTTTAGGCAAACAGTATAATTGAGCAAGATCAGAACCAGATACGAACAACTGAGAGTAAGTATCGTTTTTTATTATCTTTAAAGACTTTAATCGTGACAAAAATCTATTAACTTGGTCTTCCAACCTTAAAATGACTTTATTGACGGTTCAAGAATTTGTTTGAATTTGCTAACATCACTTAGGATTTCATTAGTTTTATTTATGTAATCAGATTTATTCAAAATAACAACTCCGTTGCCCTTGTCCGGTCTAGTCACAACAATCTCCTGGTTCTTTGCCAAATTCTTAATAACCTGCAAGTCATCTTCTTAAATATGAAAGATTTAAATTTAAGGTTTCTAAGTTTGTGAAAAAATTCATGAGTTAAATTAGCAAACTGACATTTAAAATTATTAAAATCACCAACATGGGGAACATTTTTCAAGCCATTAAAATTTTTTCAAAGTAAAGAAAAAACGAAGGCTTATATATTTGAAATAACGGAAGCTTAAATTGCAAGCCAAGTGAGAGTAAAAACTTTTCCCGAGGGGAGAGGGTGTAACTAGAAAAATTCGAAATTACTTTATCAGAATTGAAAAAATTAGGTGAATTCAGGCCCAGGGCCTTTAACTTACGTTCATGAGTTTCAGAAATGGTAGAATGAAACTTTTCAAGATCACGTTGTACAAGAGAAATTATTAATAAATAATCCAACAACGAAAGGGTATTTTTAAGAGTAATTATATGATGCTCAAGTTAAAGGCCCTGGGCCTGAATTCACCTAATTTTTTCAATTCTGATAAAGTAATTTCGAATTTTTCTAGTTACACCCTCTCCCCTCGGGAAAAGTTTTTACTCTCACTTGGCTTGCAATTTAAGCTTCCGTTATTTCAAATATATAAGCCTTCGTTTTTTCTTTACTTTGAAAAAATTTTTAATGGCTTGAAAAATGTTCCCCATGTTGGTGATTTTAATAATTTTAAATGTCAGTTTGCTAATTTAACTCATGAATTTTTTCACAAACTTAGAAACCTTAAATTTAAATCTTTCATATTTAAGAAGAGTGACTTGCAGGTTATTAAGAATTTGGCAAAGAACCAGGAGATTGTTGTGACTAGACCGGACAAGGGCAACGGAGTTGTTATTTTGAATAAATCTGATTACATAAATAAAACTAATGAAATCCTAAGTGATGTTAGCAAATTCAAACAAATTCTTGAACCCGTCAATAAAGTCATTTTAAGGTTGGAAGACCAAGTTAATAGATTTTTGTCCGATTAAAGTTTTAAAGATAAAAAACGATACTTACTCTCAGTTGTCGTATCTGGTTCTGATCTTGCTCAATTATACTGTTTGCCTAAAATCCATAAGTTGGAACACCTCTCCGTCCCATTTTAGCTTCGTATAACTTACCTACCTTTCAATTGGCAAAATTTGTTGTTGTCTCCTGTCACCTTTTGCGAAAAATGCTTATACTATAAAAACTCTTATGAATTTCAAAAAGATCTTCTTAGTGAGAATTTCGATTCAAAAAAGTTTTTTGTCAGTTTTGATGTAAAGTCGCTTTTCACGAATGTACCTGTATCAGAACTATTGCCATTATTTTAGATAGGGTTTTTTAGCTCTGTTGATAGTTTTCATGGTTTTTCATGGTCTTATTTTAAGGAACTTTTAGAATTGGTTTTTAAGCAATGTTATTTTACTTTCAATAATAAGGTTTACCAACAAATTGATGGTGTTGGGATGGGATCACCCGTCGGACCTTTATCAGCTGATTTTTTATGACTCATTTCGAAAGTGTAATTTTTAGACAATCTCCCACCCATTGTAAACCAATTTTCTATCGACGCTTCGTTGATGACTCGATAGCTGTTTTTGATAATGCTGTACAAGCGCAACATTTTTTAACTTCTAAATTCTCTGCACCCCAATATAACTTATACAATGGAAACTGAGAAAAATGGCTCCCTTCCCTTTTTAGATCTTTTAATTTCGAAAAAAGGTGATTCTATTACTACATCAGTTTACAGGAAACCCACTTTTACTGGTTTGGGCATGAATTTCTTTAGTTTTACTGATTTTAACTATAAGATGTCGTGTATTAAAACTCTCTTGTTCAGAGGATATAATTTGACCTCTAGTTTTACCTTACTTAACGATGAATTTAATAATTTAAGATCATATTTTACCATAATAGTTTTCCTGTTCAATATGTAGATAAACTAATAAGATCTTCTTAAATAATGTTTATAGCCCTCAACTTCCCTGTATTTCAGTGCCTAAAGATATAAAATATTTCTTGGTACCTGAAATGGGTCCCATGAAAAGAATTTAAACTTAATTTACAAAGTTGTTAAAAATTTTTTTATCATACTGATTTTCGCATTATATTTATTAACAAAATGTCTTTAGGTAGCTTTTTCTCAGCGAAGGATCGAACTCCTGATTCGTTGCGTAGCGGTGTTGTATATTTATTTACCTGCCCAAGGTGTCTCCTTGGTACTTATATTGGCAGCACCGTGCGCTCCCTCAGGCTAGATTTTATTCGCATATGGGAATAAGTTGCCGAACAGGTAAAATTTTAAAAAAAAAAGAAGCCTCTAGTATTCGGGAACATAGTATTAAATGCAAAACTGATGTCACTTTAGATAATTTTAAAATTCTCGGTTGTAATTCTTGTCCTAACTCACTTAGAATTTGGAATCTCTTTATATTAAAACATTGACCCCTTCTCTAAACGTGGATTCCTCAGCTTGTCCCTCTAAATTTTTTATAATCCCCCTCCCCAACTCCCTCCCCCCTCCCCAATTTTTGATAATCCCCCCTCCCCAACTTATAACTCTCCAACGCCCAACCCATAGTTTGTTTCCTGTTTGTTTTGTTTTAAATTACTCGTGCCTCGGAACCAGCATTGAAAGGTTCGTAGTGTTAATTATTCCATTGTATTAGTGTTAATTATTCCAGTGTACTAATTTCAAATTTACTATATGTAATTTAAAAATAGCTTTTTAAATTTCTTGTAATTTTATATGTAAATTTTTATAACTTTGAATTTAACCCTCTTCTTTTAGTCTTTTTAAAATTTGCTTTTAATGAATAGGTTTTATAGAAATTATTTTGTCTTCACATTTATTTATTGATTCTAATTTCATATTGTTATTATCTAGCCTGATGATGAGCGTATTGCTCGAAACGTTGCGCATTAAAGAAGACTTTTCATAGCATTTACATTCTTCCTTGTCATTGGATTTCTCCTAAATATTAAATTGAAGCTTTGTAGAAGCAACCCGCATGACTAATATATATATATATATATATATATATATATATATATATATATATATATAATATAATATATATATGGGAATGAACTCAGAATGGTACCCTGAGATTTTTATGATACACACAGACCGTGCATGGAACAAGGAACTCTTCTGGGATAATTAAATCCACTATATTCCGAATAAGTAATGGTAAATGACAAATACCATAGTTTTTCTTTTTCATGATGCAAGCCCGACGTAGGCTACGTCGGGCTAGCATCATGAAAAAGAAAAACTATGGTATTTGTCATTTACCATTATTTATTCGGACTATAGTGATTTAATTATCCCAGAAGAGTTCCTTGTTCCATGCACGGTCTGTGTATCATAATATATATATATATATATATATAATATATATATATATATATATATACATAATATATATATATAGGATATATATATATATAGTAGATATATAATATTTATATATATATCTACTATATATATATATATATATCTACTATATATATATATATATATATCTACTATATATATACTATATATATATATACTATACACATATATTTACTATATATTACTATACATATATATATATATATATATATATATACTATACATATATATATATATATATATATATATATACTATATATATATACTCTATATATATACTAATTAATTATCGATTTAAAACTAAAGATAGAATCTCTGGAACCAGAGGATGAAGTCATAATAGACTACTATCAACAATATGTTACACTCTATATCTATTTATAACGGAGATGCAAATATATCAGATCCAAAGAATCCAGTCAATTTCATTACGGTATCCATCAATACTAGTACCTTGCCAACGAAAAATAAGTCACGGTCCATATCGATTGCGGACCAAGTCAACATTTACAACCATATACATTACAATATATATACTTAGGAGGGAAGGTGTAGGGGTGGCTGTAAAGACTGTACAGTAATGTAGAAATGTGTGTGCACCCATTTTGGGTCTCCCATTTAAAGATGTTTGTGGGGCAAGTGAAAATCATGAGTTTTTCAATACCTCACAGTACTATGGGGGGCATCGCTCGGCAGAGGAATCTCTTTAAATGGGATGCGTAAGGACAGAGAGTATCCCCTAACCCAAGATGCTGCCTGCCTATATCCCACAACACTTGTGTTGAGCTGTGGGATCTATCACCACAAAGCCTTAATTTTACTACCTTAAACTATACCCAATCTATGAACATATGCGTCTAATCGATTTTTAAACATGTTTATAGTTATTACTAAATCTAAAATACTGTCCAACCTCGTAGGTTCCCCAACCTTTTGAATAAGAAAGCTATCCTCGAGAAAATTAACTAAACGATTACCTTCCGCGTCTCCCTGTATTGTATCGTAATTCACGTTGGCGCAATTAAAGTAACCCATAACTAAAGCCTGCTCACTACCGATTATTCTCTTTAGTTCACGATATAACGCTTCGTCCGTATCAGCTGTTTGACTAGGGGGCCTATATATAACCGCAGCAACAAGTTTGAAATCGCTCAATTTAAGTTCTGCGATAGTCGAATCTATCGGTTCTGGAATTGAGTGTTCTACTTCTAACGTTCGCAATATTATCTTTGATATACACCATAACACCGCCTCCTCGCCTACCTATTCTGTTTTTAACAAAAAGTCTATAACCTTTAATTTGATACTCCCCTACAAAGTCACCTGTTTCAGTGCTAAGCCACGATTCATTTATCGCAATTAAATCATAGTCTTTACAAGCAATTAAAGAAAAAAATTCGTTTATTTTATTTCGTAGGCTACGAGCATTTAAGGATAGAACCTTTAAATATTGTAATTGCGACACCTTCGCGAGCGCAGGGGAAATTTGTGGAATTTACGCTGGGACCGTCGGGTTGCGGCAGCCTGAAAAGAAGAGACAGTATTATGAAATAGTCTTCCTAAACGCGCAGCTCCAACGTCATTAAAATGAAGTCCATCTTCGAGGAACAAGTCCCTCCCTAGCCAAAACTGTTCCAAAAATTTGCAAAATGCACTCCTTCCTGTTGGCAAAGAGACTTTAGGTTATTGTTAATATAGGTCGCCTTGCTGTAGAAATCGTTTCGTTGGATAATTCGAGGAAGTATACCTGTTAAAACAATCTTATTAGTTTTCTCTTTTAGTCGCTCTAATAAGTCCCTGTACCTAGCCAGCAGTTCTTCCGATCTAGAATTTAAAACGTTATTAGTACCGACATGAATAACATACGTTGTGTCCTCGGCGGTACCGTCTGTAAAATGGTCAACACTATTAATTATATCCTCCACCCTTGCACCAGGGTAGCAGTAACGGCGCCTACGACGAGGGTTTCTCCCACAGAATTCCTCGAGCTGCCCTCGAACAATGGAATCACCAACGAGTCGTATTTCCGTTTCATCAACATCTTCGAAACCTAAAACAGAAAACTTATTGCTTGTTATTACTGGTAGACAAGTCTTTGCTTTTCTCAATGGGGCTCTATTTCGCACTCGAACGAAGGGTTGGGAACTAGGGGAAGAGAGAGGGCTACTAGTACTATTTATATTATTAGTAGAAACTGAGGCAGGAGGGGTCGTAACTGGAGTCTCAAGGGATTCTAATTTTGCCGTCAGGAGCATCACGCTTTCTTCAAGTCTCACCCTGGCCTCCCTCTCACGTTCTAACTCGTTCCTCAGCACTTCCATGCTTGAGCACCACCTGCACACTAACTGTTCATTATTATTAGCCATTGTAAACGGGTAAGCAGAATTTCCCTTCACAGCGACTGCAAGTACTTGACCGGGGTGCCATGCTTTTAATTAGTTGAACAACAAAAAAACAAAAAACGAGCGTTTGGAAATTAATAAATTATAACGTAGGTCTATCGCGTTCTTGAAACGCAGAAACAGGTTCTTGTAACACAAATTTATACTAAATGAATATAGAATTAAGCTACCAACAAAAGATCTGTAAAAGAAGAGTATTTATAACACTTATCTGTCCTCGATTCGACACGACTTTTTTCATTTTTTTCACACGGTTTGTGACCCACTCTACCTGACCTCTCGAAGCACGGAAAAATGAACCTTATGACCACGTTTTCTGATAGATTTGAAAAACAAACAAGGCAAGCCACGTGCAGTAGCCTTGGTTTGATCAAATAATATAGTACTGAATAACGTCAATAAATGAAATATATTCGTTAATGAATGATTAGTAGCACGAAGTAATTTAGTTAAGAATGCACCGAACACTATTTTTTTTAAAACACCAACGAAAACCACTTATTCAATTGATAACACTGGACACTCGATAAAACACGTCTGTTCACAAGGAAAGACTGATCATATATATATACTATATATATATATATATAATATATATCTATATATATATACTATGTATATATATATACTATGTATATATATATATATTATGTATATATATATATATTATGTATATATATATATATATTATGTATATATTATATATATATTATATATATACACTATGTATATAATATATTATATATATATATATATAATATATATATATATATATTGGAAATTAGTAGGTGTACTTAAACCTTTGACTGTTAGTGTGTATACACACACACACACACACACACACACACACACATATATATATATATATATATGAGAGAGAGAGAGAGAGCGATGTAAATTATAGCCACCCATGTATCTAAAACGATTTACGTAAATTCATTAACATATTTTCATTAGTAAAATACGTTTAAAGAAATAATATTGGTTTAAAGACCTCGTTGGTAACTTTTCACACCAGATGGTGGAGATATTTGCAAGATTCTCCGCATATAATAATTATTTTTCAGTAATTCGCTCGCATAAGTTGTCATGAAATGTTTGTCAAACAGGTAATTCCAATTAAGTTATTATATATGGTATGTTCTGGGATATATATATATATATATATATGAGAGAGAGAGAATTTTTCTTTGCGTAAATAACTGTAGATAAAGTTATTAGGCAGGACCTGTCTTGATACATCTGACAAATTTTCCATCAGCTGATGGAAAACTGTTTAAAGGAAGTAATGTAAAATAAACCTACAGTAAATTATAACCACCCCATGTATCTAAAACGATTTACATATATTCCTTAACATATTTTGATTAGCAAAATACTTTTACAAAAATAATATTGGTTTAAAGACCTCGCTGGCAGCTCTCAGTCCAGGCGCTGAGAAGTTTGTCAGATTTGGCTGGTAAAAGAATGGACGGCTAATATTCTGCTCCAGTATTCATATTGCAATATTTATATATATTTTCCCTGTATATATTTGTCTTATACATATCCGTGTATTTATTTCTGAAATTAATTGACTGTTGCTCGCCGACTTTTTATATATTATGAAGCATAGTATCCGTTCAAAAATAGGATATTTTTATAAAAAGTGAATAAGTTAGCCCTAAAACTAAAATCTAGTTTTATTATAAAATTATCAGGTCATCCCATAAGTAATGTCGTTTTTACGATAGATTAAGTTTAAACTAGTCCTACTCGGTTTAAGCATAAATTTTCCGAAGGTTATATCTAAGAGGAGATCTATCGTGTTTCGCTACATACTTTACAGACCTTGACCAGTGAAGACGTGTGTTTTGCTTTATGTGAACCCCTCATAAACATGGCGGTATCAGGAGAGCATATCAGGCATATAATGCTTAACGAGTTCAAAAAAGGGAATAGTGCTACTGAAGCAACGCGAAACATTCAGGACGCTTATGGCAACGATATCCTGCATGTGAGGAAATGTCAAAGATAGTTTCAAAAGTTTAGGAATGATGACTGCTGTTTGACAGGTGCAGCACGCTCTGGACGCCCTGCTGAGTTTGATGATGACCTGCTGCTAGCCGCACTTGAAGAAGACTGTTCAACAACTGTCGAAGAATTGTCCCAGAAACTCAATTCATCCCCGTCCACCATTCATCGACATTTGCAACAACTCGGGAAAGTGCCTAAGTTAGGAAAATGGGTGCCACGTGAATTGTCGGTCGACAAACTGAGGGTGCGGGTAAACATTAGCACAGCTCTTCATTCCCGTGGACTCCAAGATCCGTTTTTGCACCGTTTAGTGACTGGTGATGAAAAGTGGATACTGTACCAGAATGTTAAGCGCCGTCGAGAGCCAAAATCAAATCTTCACCCTCGGAAGGTGTTGCTTAGTGTTTGGTGGGATAAAGGTGGTGTAATACACTTTGAAACCTTACGACACAACCAAACAATCACCGCTCAAGTCTACTGTTAACAACTGGATCGATTGAACACTGCACTAAAAGAAAAGAGACCTTCTTTGGTTAATCGGAAAGGAATCGTGTTCCACCACGACAACGCACGTCCTCATACCGCTCGGATCACTTCTGCAAAAATTGAGGAGCTTGGGTGGGAAAACTTCCATATCCTCCATATTCTCCAGACCTTGCGCCTTCAGATTACCATCCCTTCAGGAGTCTGCAGAACTATCTTGACGAGAAACAGTATACTTCTTTAGATGACCTGCACACCAGTCTTTGTACGTTTTTTGCCTCAAAACCGCCTGAATTTTATAAACATGGCATTGAAAAGCTTGTAGGACGTTGGCAGAGTGTCACTGATTCCGATGGAAAATATATACTAGATTAAAAAGTTTCAGTTGAGGTTTTTGTCCTTCAAATTCCGATCTAAAAAACGACATTATTTATGGGATGACCTGATATATTAATATTTTTTATAATAATATTTAAAGATATATTTCTATTAAGGCAAAATTTTTGTTTTTGCTTTAAATTTGGTTTACCGTGTTTCAGTTTTTGTTTGAAAGAACAGACAGGATTCCAATACATTACAACCTTGGCCCTCGTGATGGCTTTCTGTCACGAGCTTGATAATTATATTATTTGGCCATTTTTTGAGACTTTACTGGTATAATTGGTGGTGGTGGTGTCTATGCGGTATGGTGTGTATTTTTTATATGGGGCTGTGTATGAAGGGGTTATGTGAGGTACTGTAAGGGCTTGCATCTATTTCAATATATGATAATTGCTTTAATTCACTATGTACGTTATGTGCTTGTTGAGATGGGGCTATGTTTAATTGAGGTATTCTAAGGACTCTCGTGTATTTTTTGGGATAGAACTATGCTGATTAAAGTAGGTTGATTTTCCGCATTTTTTAGATATCGACTTTGGACTAGTCGAGATAGTCAGGGCTTAATATGATAATAACTGACAAAATATTTCAGATCCCTAGCTTTAACCGTTTTTTGAGGAAACCGTTTCAAAAATCGTCAAAAAATCGTACCGAAAAATACCGCATTTTCGCAATTTTCGGCCGAAAAAAACATGCTATTTTCATAAAAAAATCCTGAAAAAAGTTACAATTTTATTGAAAAAAAGTAAAAAAAACATGTACAGAGTCAAATAGACACATTTAGATCCCAAGATCATCATAATTTTCACTGTAAGAGCCCTTAGAAGCAAAGGAAGGCCTCATCTGGCGGCTTAGGGCTTTGGCCAGAATGTGTTTGTGCCTTGATTCGAGTCCATAAACAGTATGGGAAGCTTCAGATGTCAGCTTCACGGCCCTTTCAACACTCTGAGAATGTGAAGGCAGATCAGGCAGCTCCAGCTTGGTGCCATTCAGCAATGCTTCTTGAAGCTCCTGGTCAGAAAAGTCTTCTGTGAGAGCAGGTTCACAGATGCCACTTTGAGAAGGGTTGATTAGTTCTGACCAGTGGGTAGCTTCAATGTTGATGGCTGTGATCTTCTTCAGCCTCTTCTTGGCTGGCTTCTCACTTCTGAAAGAATAATAATTAATTTATTTTTTATTCCAGTTTAAGATTTAATCCCTATTAGTCTCAGAATTGCTGATTTAATTTAACTTAAATTAAAAAAAAAACACCCGAGTTCTATAAATCCCCATAATCGAATTTTTTTTCAGAAAGAAGATAAGATTATTGCCATTATCAGAGGGGGGGGGGGGAATTGGGATAAGAAAATGTGAAAAAAAATTCGATTATGGGGATTTATAGAACTCGGGCCTTTTTTTTATTAAATAAATCCCCATAATCAAATTTTTTTTTTCACATTTTTTTAAATTAATAAATGCTTACCTGATGGACAGAATTTTCTTGAAAGCAGCTTCTCTCACTTCCAAGTCATCAGACTTCATCATGGAGTACAGCACATTCTCGGGCAGCAAGGCAAAAGCATTGTACTTCAGGTTCTTGAAAGCAACACCCTGGATTTCTTCAGACTGCTGCTTGATCCTCTGGATCATGTTGAAGATGTACAGCTGCTGATTGTGGAGGTGTGGAGGCAAACGTGGCCAAATCCACTTCCTGCTGCTGTTGAATCTGGCTCTGTAATCTTTCTGCTTCAGCTGCAGCCCTCTGGTCTCTCTTCACAGCAGCTTTATCCACAGATCCCAGCTGGAAAGAGCCCTTGGGTCCTATTTTGGCCATCTGATCTCTAAAGTATTCCCTCTCCTCTACTGGAACCTGAAATATTAAAGTATATTAAATAGCGGATCTAAGATAAGAGATAAAATCCTGAAAAAAATTGATTATTAATTTCTATTACCAGGGGGGGTGGAAAGGAAGATTATAGGAGGAAAATGCGGATATTTTTCAATTACAAGCATTGAATTTCCTTCCATTTAAAAGGCACCTAATCGCACTAAGTTAGGCCAGTTAAAAGTTGAAAAAATAATAGCATTACCTTCTTACTGGGAGGACAAGTGCAGATTATGTGCTGTGTTTGACAATTTTCTTTCTTGCACTTCACAGCATTGTCATCACAGGGATGAACAGGTAGCTTACAGGTGCAAGCAGAAATGTCAAAAAGTTTATCCAGCTTTTCATACAGATTCTGCTCCTGGACTGTAGAAAGAGATTTCCTGTTTATCTCTTTTGCTTTCTTGAAGCACACTTTATCCACCAATTTCACTACATAATATTCCTCATAGAGGGGCAGCCGCGGGTTCACTGCCTGCCAGATCTCAATCACATCCTTTGCTATCATTTTAGCAATATCATAGTCTTTCAAGTCCGGGTGGCTGTTTTGGAGGAAATAACTGTACTGAATAACTTGGTGGAGGGTAGGAGGCTCTGTTTTATCCGAAGGGGAAAGCTGGCCACTGAATTTTTTGGCACTATCACTTCGAGTTAACACTGCAGACTTCCGTTTTTATCCATTTTTATGAAATATCTGAAAATAAACACAATTAAATGAACGCATCATAAAATAACTTAATTTAATACACATTTTATAGGTAAATATCATTAAAAAATACAAAATAATACACTAATAAACATCTATAATGCATTTACAATAAGTTTCAAACATCGTTTTGTTAAAAAAGCCGAATTTTAATTGATTATTTTGATGAAATAAGGTCCGATATTTTGTTTGTTTACATTGCGCGAATGCCGCGCACGCGATTTTACGCGTAAAATTCGGCAATTTTACAACTTAAAAATAATTAACAATCCTCAAAAAATACAATCATTTTCACAAATATGAGTTGTTGTAACGTTTTTTATACATTAATACCTTTCTATCTAGACTAGTCCAATATCACAGTTCCAAAATCAACCTACCTTAATGCTGATTCACCTTTACGTGTGTTTTTTGAGGCAAAGCGATGCTAATTCTAGTTTATATGTACGTAAATAACTGTGTACCCCCTATACGACTGGCTGTGTGGCGATTGGCGGCCTTCTAAGCCGGATGGCTGTGATGCTGAAGACACCATCATGTGATGCTCCATAGCTACGAATGGATGGATCTTCTCCCTCTCCTCCTTCTTGTGTGATTTATTTTAGGCTACCCACATTTACACACCCACATGCACATATATTTTTTTTTTGGGTGGGCCTGAGCAGCCAAGTTAGGTTACCCCTTGGAGTTCACATACGCAGATATATATATATAAAGTTTTTTATACATGCATACACACCCACATACATATATTTTTGTGGTCCTGAGCAGCTAGGTTAGGTTACCCCTTGGAGTTCACATACCTACAGGTCATATATATATATATATATATATATAAATAATTTTTTTAGGGGGTTCAGAAACAGTCTCATCATGCTGCATGCAATGTTGCATTGCACTCGGGATTTTTGCGGTCATACTACTACATGGACTAATAGATGGATAGATAATAGATAAATTATTATCGATAGACAGTAGATAAATAAATGACATAAATACTATAAGTGACGATACACAAAACACCATAGCTAAATAATGACTTGTATATTATAAACTACAAACTAAGTGATCATACATTGAATACTAAAGGTGTAAATTTGAATATTCAGTATTCAAAGTATGACAAATGCGAGAGTAATTTACTTTATGACGTCCCATTCGAAATTATTGTATGATACAATATATCATACAATAATTCATAATTAATACGTTATAGTTATCTAATTCGAATGTATAAGTCATTATAGGGAGAAATCAGGCGAAATGAATTGGAAGAAACGTAACGAAGGGTTTACACTAGTGGTGTACTGATTAATCGGAATCGGCATCGGCAGAATCGGTCGTTGTTTGGCATAGGCATCGGCCAAATTTAGCCGATTCTCTCACCGATTATTTAAAATTTTAAAATTTTTATTACAAAACAAAATCTACATTCAAAGAAAATTTAACCTACCAAAAAACACTATTTATGATAATTTATACTTATTTCAATATATAAAAATATTTCTCAATAGTGTGAGTGGGGCTAATCTTAACCTCTTTTGCACCACTGGGTCGAATATGTACCGTTTCCAATACACGCACTCATAACTTAACCCTACAAAAACTTCGGTCGTTAAGAGGTTAAGATAGGCTGCAGCGAAATGCCTGTGGAAGGGACCAGGGAAAATACTTTGATATCAGTTTCTGACGTAAAGAGGTTAATTAAAGAGTTAAAGACTGGTTCTGCGTCAATGGTAGATGACCTATCGAATGAGCACTTAAAATATGTCAATGACGTGATGTGTCCGCATATCTCATTGCTCTTCTCAGCCATGCATGCACATAGTTATATCCCTGCAGAGTTCATGAGGGTTTATATCAACGGTGGCCAAACCCCGACTCGCGAGCCGCATGCGGCTCTCGAGGTTGTTAACTGCGGCTCGCGAGACAATTTTGGTTTTTAATGTATTTATCATAAAAGACAAAATTCATAATACAAATATAATTTTTTTTCACATAATAAAAAAAATATGAAAAAAAAACCGCGGAAAAAT
Source organism: Bathynomus jamesi (assembly GCA_023014485.1). Classification (NCBI taxonomy): domain Eukaryota; kingdom Metazoa; phylum Arthropoda; class Malacostraca; order Isopoda; family Cirolanidae; genus Bathynomus; species Bathynomus jamesi. Next base: position 377,209 of record JAJOZX010001584.1, on the reverse strand, counting down.
TGAATTGACAATAAAATGTGTCATGCGTACGACAATTTCTTTTGCGTGACAGGCACTAAGCGGGATAATTACGTAATTAACACCAATTGGCCACTCACCAGTGTCCAGTACCCCTCGAGCTACCCTGCGGGTCGCGTGTAGTAACGAGTGAGTGTGTTTTAAAATTGGCTTCTTAGATCAAATAGTGGCTATTTTTTTCAGCTATACAAGTGAAAGTTATACAACCCCTTAGTTGATTAAAATGACTGATCAGACAAAGTGTAAAAAACTGAAATATAAAGAAGAAAATAGAGCTTTTAAACAGGAGTGGGAGAAGAGCTTTGCCTTTACTGTTAAGGGTGGGAAACCTGTGTGTCTTATCTGCCACGTGGCACTCAATTACTTTAAAGCCAGTAACTTAAAGCGTCATCATGAAACTAACCATAAAAATTTTATTACGGAATTTCCTCCCAAATCAGAATATCAGAATTGCGGAAGACTAAGTTAACAATGTTGAAATCTAACCTAGTTGCCCAACAAACTGTACTTTCATCATTGTGTAAGACAGCTGACTTAACTACTGAAGCTAGTTTTGTTATGGCATGGAATATTGCTCGTGCTCAACTTCCCTACGGTAGTGGAGAATTTGTGAAGAAGAATATTGCCGATGTTATTGCAATTCTTGTTCCAGATAACACGAAGCTTCGAGAACAAATAGCAAGTATTTCTATTTCCCGCCACACTACAGAGAGACGTATTTCCCAGATCAGTGCTGAAATTACATGCTCGTTGCAGTGTGATTTGAAGAATTTTGTTGCATTCAGTTTGGCCCTCGATGAATCTATAGATATTAAAGATAACCCTTAACTGGCGGTATTTGTTCGTTATGTTACTGGCGATGGAAATGTGAAAGAACTCTTGGACTTAATGACCCTAAGAGAAACCACCAGAGGGGTTGACATAAAGAACGCACTTGACGAGGCATTATCAAATGCTCAAGTACCATTGAATAAACTTGTCAGTGTTGCAACAGATGGAGCACCAGCTATGGTAGGACAAAATGTAGGCCTAGTTGGGCTCTTGACACGCGATCCCAAGTATCCTATGTACCTCTTTATTCACTGTATCATTCACCGTGGTCATTTGGTAAGCAAGTACTTTAGGTAGACAGTGTTATGAAATGTGTTCTAGAAATTGTGAATTTCATTCGTTCAAATGCAAAAACGCACCAAACGTTTAGAAATTTTATCGAGGAGCTGGATCTTCAAGATAAGCCAGATGACCTTTCATTCTACTGTATTGTAAGGTGGTTATCAACTAGTAATCTCCTGGATAGGTTTGTTGCACTGTTGGAGCCTATCATTGATTTCTTGAAAGAAAAGGGAACGTCATACCCACAACTAGAAGATCACGAATGGGTGTAGGATCTGATGTTTTTTACTGATGTAATACAACACCTTCAAAATCTAAATATGGCACTTCAGGGAAAGGATAAGGTCATTTCTGACCTTACACAGACAGTTTTCAGTTTCCAGAATAAAATAAAGCTCTCCCAAAAAGATCTAGTAACAAAAAAAAATTTGACCACTTTCCCTACCTGAAAAACCGAGCAAACACTTTTCCTGAGATTGAAATAAAAGATAGTAAATTGGAGGAATACAAAAGGTAAATTAGAAGGTTTAATTGGTGATTTTCAGTTCAGGTTTGATGAACTAAAGAAGCTAAAACCATGCTTCGAATTTTTTGTAAATCCTTTCCTGATTGATGTCGTCAACGATGGCTGTCCTGTAGGCCTGTTCAAAAATCAACTTTTTCTTATTTTCATAGGTTTCTGTACATTTTCCCATGCTTTTTGACCTGAAAAAGCCGAAAATCACAACTATTTTGACCTAGGATGTTGGGAAGCATTGCCGCATGGAGCTTTAAATTTTCTGCCTTGAAATCGGCCAAAGCGCCAATTCCGGGGTCCCTTGAATTATGTTTTGCACTTTAACTTTTGATCTAAACAAGATAGAGCAACAAATTAGGTATCAAATGAAAGAGCATAAAATTAATAAATAATAATAATAATAATAATAATAATAAATAAATAATAATTAATAATAATAATAATAATAATAATAATAATTATCTATCATTTTTCAGGAAACAACAGAAACTCAATCAGAATCTAGAAAACCATCTACAAGTTACAACTTCACAATGGCATTAAGCAAGGAGCTGAGGGAGCTCCGTGGGCGCACAGTTGATATCTCAGAACAGTGATGGCGAACCTTTTTATCCAAGTGTGCCAAAATTCGTGTTTTTTAAATAATGATATTGTTGGCGTGTCACTTGCATACATGCATTTTAAATTTAACTACAAAATCATAGATAGCTGAGTTATTAATCGAAAGTACTAGGGCGTAGACGATTTATTGCAGTTTTTCATCAGAATACCAAACATTTTCAACATCCATCGCGTGTCACCTGAAACCCTGCGGCGTGTCACTGCTGACACGCGTGTCATAGGTTCGCCATCACTGTCTCAGAACCTCCACGTACTGTCCACAGGCAGGTGTCAACTGGGCCATCTACCAGATCTCTCACTGAAACTTTCCTGGTTGGATACCCTTCAGCTTTTATCAGTGGTTCCCAGCTTCCCACCAACAGACAGGCGTCCCAGTATTTCCTTAATCTTCAGAATTTACCGGAAAATGCAGGGAGGCCCATGGTTCAAGACCTTGCATATGAAACAGTTGAATCTATCATCCCATTCTGGCAGATGGCTAGGATCAAGACAATGACCAAGTACAACGCAATGAAGCTCTTCATGAAACTACATGAGAAACATCGTGCTCTGGTGAAAAGCAAAGGAAGAGCAAGTAACCCTGGAGGAAAAAGAGGAGCATTTGTGCTGGAATTAGACAGCCTGTTCGATATAGGAGCTCCAGATGCAATCCAGGAAATACAGAACAACAGACTGTTATCCAGAGAGAAGAAAGATGAGGATATCAGGTTCTACGAAGACCAAAAGACTGAGAGGAAAGGTCATATGTCTGGTCATGACAAGATTTTTGAGACAAGATCCCTGCAGCAAGCAGCGAGGAATGAAAGACTGCAGCATAGACAAGAACAAGGTAAAACTAATTACTTTGAACGTTACAAAAAGTTTTAAGTTTTACTCCATTGCGATATTTAGCATGTACTTAACAATTACTGTCTTAACATGTTGTACTATTTACAGCTGCAGCAGAACAAGAGGCAGTTGTTCATGTGGATGACATTACCTGGGGTGACTCAACTGACAACGACGCTAACACAGAGGACATGGATTACCATCAGCCTCGTCCTGGATGTTCTCACCATCAAGACACTGTGACTAGTGTGACTTTGACGTTTCCAAGGAAGGTCATGGAATGTGATGTTTTCTGCAATACAGCTGATCGTCTTGGTTTATCAGACAATCAAGTTACTGCCATGGTTTCTGCCACCTTGAAAGCTGGAGGGGCTGATCTGGATAACTTCGTCATCTCAACCTCAACAACACGTCGCAACAGAATGCTGTCCAGGTATAATATCAGCCAGAGTCACATGTCCAAGTTTTGTGAAAAACCCCCACAGTACGCTGCCTTACACTGGGATGGAAAGTTGCTCAAAGATGTCTTGGGCAGTGAACCTGGAAGTACCTCAGAGACTTTAGCTGTGCTAGTGTCTGGTCCACCTTCATACACTGAAGGAAAGTTATTGGGAGTACCTGTCATCGACAATTCTTCTGGCACAGCTCAGGCTGAGGCTTCAATGGATTTACTGGAGACATGGGAACTTACGGATAATGTTACTGCCCTTGTTTTTGACACTACATCCAGTAACAGTGGAGTTCACAGAGGAGCTGCCAAACTGCTAGAGAAAATGCTGAACAAAAAGGGTTTTATCTGGCCTGTCGACATCACATCCTGGAAATCCTAGTAGGAGCAGTTTGGGAGAAGCTGTTTGGGAAGGTGAAGGGGCCAGATAATCCCTGGTTTGAGCATCTGAAGGATGTTTGGACGGACTTGTCCAAGGAAAACCCAAAGATGCTGGCTATCAACAGCAAATGGCTGAAGGAAAAGAAGAAGAACAGTGAAGAAATACTCCAAGACATTCTAACAGCAGAAAGGCTTCCAAGAGCCGACTACAGGGAAATGGCTGAACTGACAGTCATTGTTCTTGGAGGAACGCCTCCTCGAGGTATTCACTGGAGTCGACCAGGCGCCATTCATCAGGCCAGATGGATGGCCAGAAACCTGTACTCCATGAAAATGCTGATGTTTGCAGATCAACTTGAGTACGACGAAGACACTGTATCAAAGCTGGAAAGACTCAACACCTTCCTTGCGCTGTTCTACACTCCTGTATGGATGATGTCAATGTCTGCTGCAGATGCTCCCGTGAATGATCTAAGTCTAATCCAGGACATGTTGAAGTACAAGAAAACTGACCCAGAGCTTGCTGATGCAGTACTTAATAAGATGGAAAACCACAAATGGTACCTGACGCAGGAAGTCGTGCCATTTGCCCTGTTCAGCAGTAGATTGAGTGACACATTGAAGCACGACATTGCTGCCCAGTTACATGCCACTGAGAAGCCAGACAGCTTCAGAACAGGAAAGCCTCTATTCCAGAGAGTCACAGCTAAGACCACCCTGGTTGATCTCATTGGCCCAGAATCACATTTCCTGCTGGACACACTGAACATTGGATCCGAGTGGCTTCTGGAACCTGTCACGTCTTGGCCACAGAATGAGGACTACAGAAAAGCGTTGGACTATGTTAAAAATCTGAAAGCGGTGAATGACATTGCTGAACGTGGTGTCAAGATGATGAGCGACTTTGCAAATGTCATAACAACAGATGCCAAGCAAAGGGACTATCTCCTTCAAGCTGTGGAGTTCAACAGACGCCGCTTTGACAGCTTCAAGAAACAAACTCTCAACAACTGACTGTGTAAATGTCATTATGAAATTAATCATCATGTAATGCTTTCACTTCTTGATCGATTAGACTTGTGACAAAATGTTAATCTCAAATTTGTGTCATGAATAAGGCGCCTTGTCTGCCTTGAGTGTGAGAAAACGAATTTTGTGATATTTCTGAAATCTTTGTATGTACCAATGTGCCATTTCTTGTTCCAAGACTATCATAATTGTATAAGTTAGAAAGAGGATTAAAAACACTTTAATTTGGTGCCTATTTTGTTGCTCTATATTGTTTAGATAAAAAGTTATAGTGCAAAACATGATTCAAGGGACCCCGGAACTGGTGCTTTTGGCCGATTTCAAGGCAGAAAACTTAAAGCTCCATGCGGCAATGCTTCCCAACAACCTAGGTCAAAATGGTTGTGATTTTAGGCCTTTTCAGGTCAAAAAGCATGGGAAAAAGTACAGAAACCTATGAAAATAAGAAACAGTTGATTTTTGAACAGGGCTACTGTCCTGTTACCACACCTTTTGTTACGGAAGCTGCTTCAATACAAACAGAACTTTTGGAGCTACAGGAGAACGTGGGTTTAAAGTTGATACATAAAAGCTTACAGTATCTGCAGTTGAGTTTTGGAAGCAAGTACCAGAGACAAAGTATCCTCACCTCAGGAAAACCAGTTTCCGACTTCTCACTTTTTGGGACAACTTATTGCTGTGAAGCACTCTTCTCGGTAATGAAGTTTGTAAAGTCAAAACATCGTGCTGCCGTCACTAACGAACACCTGACTGATCTTCATACCGCCTTAACATCACATCAGCCAGACTTTAACGCATTAACAGCCAAAATGAAGACCCAAACTAAGCCTTCTACAAGCAGTAATTAAACAATTTAATAATGTGAGTATAACTATATGTATATGTTTTTAATAATTAAATTCTTTTTAAAATATTTTGCGGCTTTCATACATCTGAGAAACGTCGTATGTGGCTCTTGGGTCCGGGAAACTTGGCCACCCCTGATATATATCTTACCCCTTGTCAAAAATAAGTATGGGGACATGCTATCCAGCAACAATTATAGGCCTATTGCTGTTGCCTCCTGCTTTTCGAAACTACTAGAGAAACTCTTATTACATCGAGTAAATGATTACTTATGGGCATCTCCTAATCAGTTTGGTTTTAAAAGGTCCCACTCAACTGATCTGTGTATGCATGTATTGAAGGAAATTGTATTTAAATACACTGACAGTAATTCAACTATTTATAACTGTTTCCTAGATATAAGTAAGGCATGTGATAGAGTGAACCACAATATTTTATTTAAGAAACTAGAAGACAAGGAAGTTCCCATGTGCAGTCCCTGCAATAGTTCCGCTCCACTGTCCCCGAGATGTGGAAACAACGCAGTCCCTCTTAAACCCCAGTCCCCTACCCTCACTCCCTCCCTCTCCTCCTCCCCCTCTCAGGTGTTGTCATAGTAATACTTTCATTTTTTGAAAACCAATGACAGAATAAATATATTATTCACCGTAGTTTTGGTGGTAATGCTAGGAAGACTATGTATTTCATTCATGCATTATTCTTAAATTTAGGGAATAGAGTAGTTAGGTTATTTCACAAACGTTGGATACTTTACAAACTTTCGATCATAGGATTTTGATGTGGCTATGTTATAGTTATAGTTGTAGTTATAGTTGTAGTATCGACTTTTCCTCCAGGCAATAAAATGTCTAAAGTCCATGCATCATAAACAAATGATTATCCAGAAAAAGGTATATCCATGGGGAGGTAATGATAACATAGTTCAATTTTTTATTACAAAAATAAACATGAATCAAGTAAATTTAGGGATTTTCTTTAGAACATTCAAAACATAATGTTCAAATTATAAGGAACTAACAATTGTTCAAGTAAATAAATATATATTTACTACATCACAACCATAACATTATTATACACAATTACTCAATACTTGGTCCATCCTCCAACTATTGCAGGGGACTGTACATATTAAATTCATTGAAATTTTGGTATTCCCACCAATATTTTACAGTTAGTGGAGCAATGTACATTGTACTATCGGAATGTTTTGGTTCCTCTTGCTGGGTGAGGCATGGCTCTTTGCTCTCTCTGTTATTTAATGTGTATATTGATGGATTAACTGCTTCACTTAATGAGGCAACAGTTGGATGTTGTATAGATAACACAAAGATAAATAACTTAGTCTATGCCGATGATATGGTGTTAATAAGCCCTTCTGTTAAAGGTTTGGATTGCTGCTAAAAGTCTGCGAATTATATTCGCAGAAACACCATATTCCTTTTAATGTTACAAAAACTAAGGTTCTGCACTTCCATCCTCAAAGCTCTAATCAGTCAGCTGGTATTAGTTTCAAAATGAGAGGTGAAGCAATAGAGGAAGTAGAAAAATTTAAGTATTTGGGTCAAATTATCAGCAGCTCCTTGAGTAATGACTCAGATATAAAAAAACAATACCAAAGCCTCTGTGTTAAAGCGAATATGACTATGAGGAACTTTCGCTTCTATACAAGTGAAGCTAAAGACACTCTTTCGTACTTGCTGCATACGGACAGCAACTCTGGGTGAATTATTACAAAGGTCCTGGCAGAACCCTAAATTTCCTATACAACCGATCTTTTAGACCCCTAAATAAATTACTCCCCGAGATGCTCAGCTTCACAAATGTTTGCGACCCCCAATTTCCCCGAGCTTCCCAGAGGTAACAAGACGTGCTGAATATAGTCTAATGCAAAGAAACCCACCAACCCGATTATCCAAGCTATTCATCAGTCCGGCCTATATCTTCTAAGCTATGGAATTCATGGTATGAAAACGTCTGTCTGTAGCTCCACTTAACTTCGACATTACTATACTATTTATCATTAATTGTATTTCTTTCTTTAGTATTTGAATTGTCATTGTATTCTATTGTCAGTTCGTATTATTAATATTTGTCATATGGACTATGGTCTGCCAATAAACTTTTCATTCTCATTTTCATTTATGTTCACGAGAAAGGTAAAGCGTAATAAGTTTAGTTTTCCATAAATTTACATTTTCTCTAACAAGCTAATCTCTATTTATTATAAACTATTGTAATCTCCTACTCTATACTAATGATAATTCGAGGATCACCTGAAGATCAGGGCCCCCAGCCTTCTTTAGTTAGCCTTATAAGGCTAACTAACGAAAATATCACGACTTAACCTAACCAATCGTCAAGGGCGTACAGATGACCTACCAGTTGGTTAGGTTAAGTCGTGATATTTTCGTTAGTTAGCTTTACAAGGCTAACTAACGAAGGCTGGGAGCCCTGATCTTCAGGTGAATATTAAGTTGTACTTTATAATTTATATATTAAACCATCTTATTATGTTGACGTTATTTTCAGTATTTTAATAATGTTATAAACTCAAATTCTATACCCATTTTTTTATTAAAACTGGCCACAGGGACTTGAAATTTTAATGAAAAATTTTGTTGTTGACATTATTGAAGAAAAAAAATACTTTCAACATAAGGAAAAACAGTAAATCTCTAGGAGCGCTCCATTTTTCAATATTAAACATACACTCATAAAACATATACCATTTGAAAGGTCACATTTTTCTGAGTCTAAAAATGTAGTAATCCAAAAGTATCAATAGCAAATAAAAAGTAACTAGGTTTAAATATAAAACCCGATACCGATCAATTTGTGATGCATGATCTTTACGGGGGCTCCAGCCCCGTACCCCCGAGACCTAAATTATACAAATGATAATGTAATAACATATTCATGTTAGGTTAGGTTAGCGTAACAATTACCAAAAATACCATCTTACAACACAGACTGAAGATTTATAACTTAGCCAAACAATTCATTAAATCTAGTTACTTTTTATTTGCTATTGATACTTTTGGATTACTACATTTTTAGACTCAGAAAAATGTGACCTTTCAAATGGTATATGTTTTATGAGTGTATGTTTAATATTGAAAAATGGAGCGCTCCTAGAGATTATCCTGAAAAACAATTACTTTAAATATTGGTATTCAATTTATGAAACTAAAATAAAATTATATTTTCACTTTACTGAGTAATAAAGCTTTTTAACGTCATTTTGGCTACCTTATACGAGTGACAAATTCTGGTGCTGTGTATTGTGGCGTGAGCTAAGGAAAAGCATTTAAACAAATTTGAAATGTAAAAATATAAAAATTGAAAGTTCTCACATTAAATTAGTAAAAGGATCACCTGAAGATCAGGGGCCCCCATGTATTCTTGTTTTTTGCTTTACAGTACCAAATATAATAATAAATTAAATTGAATGCTCGGTTAGGTCAACTGTACGCCCTTGACGATTGGTTGGTTAAGTCGTGATATTTTCGTTAGTTTTAACGAAGATATCATTTGGTAATTGAGGCTGGGGGCCCTGATCTTCAGGTGATCCTAGTAAAATTTATGAAGGAAATTGATTTTTTTAAATATAGGCAAAGAATCGGCATCGGCATAGGCATCGGCTAAATTTTGGAATTGGTATATCACTAGTTTACACCCATGGTACAAGAGCGATTGAAACACTTAAATGTATACACCTATATACTTATGTACAGTAATAAATAATGAATTACTGTAGGTACACTTGCGGGTGAACTAAGTAAATGAGTATACTGGAAGCAGGGGCGTCGATTGCTCTAAAATAGTACGGGGGACACTTTGTTTTCAAACAGCGAATCAAACAGTACTTTGAGTTGCTGTTGTGTGTAATATATCAATGTCGTAATTTACCATTTACCCATTTTTTGTATTTTTCTCAGCATGTTGAAAAAACTCAATTGTATTTAATCATTTTATGTCTTTCTTTAGTTAAACATTTTTTGGAGCTATTGAAAAATAGGGACCCCAGCCTTCTTTAGTTAGGCTTATAAGGCTAACTAACGAAAATATCACGACCTAACCTAAACAATCGTTAGGTTAACTGTACGCCCTTGACGATTGGTTAGGTTAGGTCATGATATTTTCGTTAGTTAGCCTTATAAAGCTAACTAAAGAAGGCTGGGGTCCCTATTCTTCAGTAGCTCCCATTTTTTTTGGCAGAAATAAGAAACGCAATACAAACTACTTATAATATTTAACCTTTCATGTAACATAATATCACACATATGTTTAACCGAAATAAATCATTTATTACCTGTACACAACAGAGGTCAATGTACATAAACTGATAACAAAATATGTTCGCGAACTATAAAACAAATAAACTGCACTTTGATCACACTTTGATATTGAAAATGATACGTAACAAAACCGTTTATTTAACATATTGTTCATGACAATAATTTATAATATTGCTATTACATTTGCATATGCATATAATACGACATATAACGTCTTATTAGGTGTCATTAATAGTTAGCATTTATAGCAATTCATCCACGAAAGTGGTGGTGGGGGGGGGGACAACTGGTAGGTTGTCCCCCACTTTGTAAAAAGTGGGGGAACATATCCCCTGCGTCACCCCCGCACTCGACGCCCATGACTGGAAGTATGATGCAAACAAGGGTTTAAACCATACCACAATTGATGGGCATGCATAATCTGATGAGATTTATAAGTGGATGAATGGGGTTGAGATTATCCATCCTGGTTTCCATGGCAATTGGGAAAAGGGGAAAATGGGAATAATTCGGGTAAAAATCTAAAACAATCTAAACTGTTGATTGTTTTGTTTGTACTTTGAGGGAATGAAATTAAGGGACATTCGCTTCTTAGAACGAACTTCTAATGGTACAAACATAGATACCGTTCGGCCAAAGAAATGGGTAAGTCGTATGGTCGTGACATTTTTAAGTCTATCATGGAAGAAACGAAAGATGAAAACTACTGGTCTCAACTACAATTCCTGAAACTTTACTCTCTGGAAAGAAGACGCGATCGGTACACACTAATATACATATGGAATACTTGCGGATTTTGTCCCTAACCTTAGAAACGAAATAGAAACATACTGGAATGAGAAAAGATGCAGATTTTGTACTGTCCCAGCTGCGGTGGGACAGGGTGCCACTGTAAAAACAGGGATGGGAAATATCCTCGGAATACGTGGCCCAAACATTTTAATGTCCTACCCAAGGAACTGAGGAACCTCCAGCACACCAACCTGAGTAATTTCAAGAACCCTGAACAATCATGTGGGGCTGACTACGAGGGCAGGAGATCGGAAAGCAATTTCCTACTCCACCAAATCCTGTAAATGAGGCGGGATGCAGCAGAGGGGCGACCGCAGGCCGACCCTGAACCATAATAGAGAAAAATTTTATATATATATATACACTTTTCAAATGTTGTGTGCGATGATTCCTCATTTCACGAAGGTGAAGCTTGTCGCCCCTCCTCTCGAGTTGGCTTGGTGAAGTAGTGAGTTGGTTTCTTGTACTCTCCACCTCACATAGCCAAGTACGCCCGGTTCATCGGGGATTGCTCTGAGCCAGGCGTCTAATTTTCTTTTGAAGATGTCCACTGCAACAGCACTCGTGTTTCTTAAGTCTTTGGGCAGCTGATTAAACAGTTTTGGTCCTCTCACAACAAAACTATTTTCTTTCAGGGTTAAGGATGTTCCCTGTCTAGTCTTTAATTTGGGAACACAACACAGTCTTCGTTTTCTACTTTCCACTGTTGTTTGGGGACTTACAGGGTTCAAAGTAAGATTAAGGACTAGTTTCTCCATTATTTTTCAAGTGTCAGTAGTGGTGTATCTCTCTCTCCTCCTTTCCAGTGAATATATGTTTAATTTGCTTAACCTTTCCCAGTAGTTTAGTTCTTTGCACCCGTTGATCTTGGCTCTGAAGCTTCTCTGAATCTCTTCTAGTTGTCTAATGTCTTCTTTTTTATATGGGCATGTTAGGACCGAGCAGTATTCCAATTTGGGCATGATCACTGATCAGTGTTTTCAGTAGAGGAATCATTATATTCCTATCCCTTCGTTTAAAGGTTCTCAGTATCTGCCTAGTTACTCTCTTTGCTCTGTTTGCTGCTACCTTATTTTGTGTTTCAAATTTCTCATCATCAGTCATTACAACCCCTAAATCTTTTGCTTTAGAATTTCTCTGAATTTCCTGTCCATTTGGGGTATAATATTCCATGGATTTTAGGTCCTCTCTTTTTCCGTACCGTAACAGCTGAAATTTCTCAGTGTTAAACTTCATATTGTTGTCTTCCGTCCACTTGTAGATTCTGTTCATGTCTGTTTGTAGAGATTCTATATCTTCTGGGTTTCTTATTTTTCTACTGATCTTTGTGTCATCAGCAAAGGATGTTACTGTGCTGTCTCTGGTAACGTCCTCATCTATGTCAGTTAGCATGATTATGAAGAGGAGTGGAGCTAATACTGTTCCTTGTGGTACTGAGCTGAGGACCTCTGATTCTGATGAAGATATTCCTTGTACTGTAACGACTTGCCGTCGCTCACTAAGGAAATTATATAGCCATTTCCCTACTTTTCCTGTTATTCCCATATATTTCAGTTTATGTATTATGATTCCATGGTCACGCTTGTCGAACGCTTTGGCAAAGTCTGTGTACATTACATCATAGTTTTCATTACTTTTCAGTGCATCAATAATGTTGTTGTAGTGTTCCATTAGTTGTCATAGGCATGATCTGCCTGACCGAAACCCATGTTGGTTATCATTTAATTTTTTCTGAGTTTCCAAACAGCCATAGATTTTCTGTCTAACTATTCTTTAAAATATTTTAGTGAGATGAGATGTAAGCGACACTGGCCTATATTTTTTGGCCTCGGATCGATCTCCTCCTTTATATACTGGGACTATGTTCGCGCTCTTCAGGATGCCCGGTATTTCTCCCGTGTCTAGTGATCGTCTCCATATCCAATATAGGGGCTCAGTGATTGCATTCTTACAGTTTTTGTTCAGTGTGGCATTCCATTTGTCCGTTCCTGACGCTGGGTGTGCTTTTAGTTTCCCTATAGCTTGTGTAATATCATCTGTCGTAAAGTTGAAGTCCGTCATACTTTCCCCTTGCAGTTCTTCTTCAAAGAACGCGTTTCTATCGCGTATCAGTTTGTCAGTTTTTGAGATACTGAAAGATGATTCGTACTGAGCTCTTAATATTTCGGATACATCTGTTAGATCGTCAGATAAAGCACCGTTTTCATTTTTCAAAGGTCCGATAGTCGCATGGTTTTTCGATTTCCTTTTTGCAAAATTATAGAAGTACCGTGAAGTACTTAACCTATATCGCTTCTATCGCGTCTTCTTTTTCTGTATGCTTCTCAATTAATTCCTGTATGACGCAATCGATACTCTGCAGTTTATCATTTAATATTTTTCTGATGTTGTTATCTTTACAGTTACTTAATTTTGCAGTCATTCTTTTTCTCTTTCGGAACAATGACCTCTTTTGTCTCTCGAACCTGCATCTCTTTCCTCTTTGTTGTATTTTTGGGACATGTCTTTACACAATTTCCAGCGTCTTCTCCTCTAAAGTCATTAGTATCTCTTCCGTTGTCTTGGCCTCGAAGATGGATTTCCAATCTATTACTCCCATGCTGGATGCAACATCTTCCCAGTTTATAGCTTTGGAGTGAAAATTAAAAATTTCGAATTTGCTTCTTTCTATTGTTCATGTTCTTCCCTTTCCTGTTGGTTTTATATTGGTTGTTATTTCAATAATGTTGTGATCCGATATTATAGTTGGGGATATTTCTACATTATCAATTAGGTTGCTTTTGTTTGTGAACACAAAATCTAGGCAGTTGTTTTTTCTTGTGTTTTCTGTTATTTCTTGTGCTAACAAATTCATCAGCCAGAGCTAGTAGCATTTTTACCTGCTCCTGGTCTTCCCGTGTGCCCCCCTTGTCCTGGTGTACACATATTTTTTCCTATCCTTTTATATTTCATGAATGGAAAATTAAAATCATCACAGCAAAAAATAGTTGGAGTTGGAGAGTGTACATCTTTTACCCAGTTTCTTACCTCCGTAATATATATATATATATATATATATATAAAGTTGGGCATGTTACTTTCTATAAGTAACGGCGTTACTGCTACCTTTACACTGATAAAAAAGTAACGTCGTTGCCGCTTCAGTTACTTCTATGAAAAAGTTACTCGTTACCGCTACCGTTACTTTTAAGAAAAGACTAAAGAGTAAAAAGCTTTAATAATATCAAATTATACTCTATATGACAAAAAAATCAAAACAAACTCAAATAAAAAAATGGCCAGTCCCCCCAAAAAAACTAATCTTGCAGATTTTTTGGGAGTGTGTTGTTTGATTTGAGGAACACTAGTTTTTCAAAATTGGCATCTGATAGTCCTCCTCGTTTGGAGTTGCTAAAAGCTAATTAACAGTTAATAAATGATACTGGTCAAATGATCAGTTTGAAAGTAACGAGTAGCGAGTAACAATTGAAATCGCTTTAAAAAGTAGTGCCGTTACCATTTTCATGACATCTCGAAAGTAATGGCGTTTCCGCTGCAGCTCATGCGGAAATTTATTTTATTTTATTTATACTGTAGTTTACATTAATTTCCTCTGGACAGATAGTTTGCGCATTTTCATTTATTATCATTATTATTGTTATTATTATCAGTTGAGGTTAAATCCATTTTGAGATAAAATAAGCCGTTTTTGTCAAGTTAAAATATATGAGAGTTTCGCTGTCAACCAAATTTGAGTTTATGCTTCTGCTGGGAATTTCCCATTTCCAGATTGTGCAACAAAAGTATTAAAACATATTTCTTATTTATTGCTCGTGTTTATTTCCATTAAAATTAAGATACCATATCCATAGGAAGAAAGATGATTAATAGATGAGCAATAATTTTATTTGGATAATGAAGGAATTTTCTTAGAATTCATATATGTATACTGTAATTGCTAAGAAATTATTTATTATGTAGTTAGTGACAGAGAATCATAAGCAATTATTTATTATGTAGTTTGTGACAGAGAATCGTAACCAATCATAAGACACTGGAAATTTGTGGAATTTAGTTAGACTAAAAATAAGTATTTTCATTTTAAAATTATTTTATAAATGAATGCATATTAAATATATAACAAGTGAAATGTAGTTAATTACAATTAATTATAAAATAACTTATTTGTCATATTTTCTTTTTTTAATTCATAACATTTTTTCATTATAAATGTTTACCATTAAACCACTAAATGCTCGTTTTCTTTCAAAAACTATTTCGAAACCATTTTCTATATTAAAAATAAAGGGAAACATGTTTCAATCATTATTTGAGCGCTATTGATGCGTAATTGTACATACTATATACAGTCAGAGATGGATTTTATCGATATACTGTATCTTAGATACAAATTACATCTTGCAGCTATATCTTGAGCAAAAATATGAAAGTATCTTATATTTTGCATCTTTTATACATATTTATCTGTATGGAGGAGGAGATCGTACACACCAATCGACCAGCGAAGTACACCAGGGGAGGGGGGCGTTAGGCAGGAGACAAAGAGTGCTGGAACTCCCGCTTCTCCTCTCACTGTCCACCTTAGCTGATCCTTTTCCGTATCTCATCTATCTTATGAGCAGTCCAGCATGCTTTTAAGCACACGCCTCTCTCCCTATTCCTCACTACACATACATGGATCTTACACAATATACAATCTTTTCATAATTAAAAAAAAAAGAATGACATCGACTTCAAGAGCCTCGAAGTCGCCTGGGAAGGGACCATAAATGTTCCCACTTTTGACTTCCCCCGCTGCCGATACCGGAAGCACAGCGGGGCTGGTTCTGCTACTGCCCATTCTAGGTGTTCTGTGCCTCTGTCTGATTCACTTTTCATAAACTTCTGCAATATTCGTGGTCTTTCTTAAAATTTTCAATCTGTTGAACACCACCTCTTCTCCTCTAAACCTCACCTTCTCTTCCTCACTGAAATTCAGGTGTCTAGGACGATTGACAGCAAACCCTTTTCTGTAACTTCTTATTTTCTCTCTACAGTAAACCCTCGTCCAACGTGTGTTTGTCCAGCGCGAATTTGCTTATACAGGGTGGGCCGTAAGTTTCCATACATAGGAAAAATAAACATTTTTTTATGGACAACCATTTTTATTTATATAATATGCTCTACATGGTTGCCATTGTTTTGAAAACACATTTCAATACGTGTTCCCCACTGTTGATGAACACGCATTAGCACAGTTGACGTTATGCTTGTAATGGCGTTGGTGATACGTTCCTTTAGATGATTTATGTCTCGTATCTTTTCCTGATACACCATGGCCTTCAAGTGCCCCCAAAGATAGAAATCAAGGGGGGTGAGATCTGGGGATCTGGGAGGCCACTCCACAGGACCACGCCGACCAATCCAAGCATCCGGAAACTGCTGATCCAAATACCGACGCACGTGAAGACCATAATGAGGTGGAGCTCCATCTTGCTGGAAGTAAACTGGGAAGTTACCTTCCTCGTTTAGCAGGGATGTGAAAATCTCTTCTTGCAACATGTTAAGATACCTTTCGGCATTAAGATTTCCACTGACAAAAATTGGTCCAATAATTCTGTCACCCCATATCGCGGCCCACACCATCACTTTACCGGCACCTTGCATCTTCGTCGGACTCAGCCAGTTAGGGTTAGCATTACTCCAATAACGTATGTTTTGCCGATTAACCTCTCCATTGACGTAAAAATTTGCTTCATCAGTAAACAAGATCTTACGTCAAACGCATATTCTTAGGGTATCTGAAACATAAAAACAAACGTTTAATTTTTCCTATGTATGGAAACTTACGGCCCACCCTGTATACTGAAAAATAAATTAAAAAATTATTTGCCGAAAGCGAAAAATTTGATTATACAAGGTCCGCCAAACACGCTCTAATACAGTAGTACTGTATGCCTGCCAATGCGCGCTCTAGTGTTTTCTCCTACACTCTCCAACACTCCCGCATCTCCCTCCCTCTCGCGTCACCCCTCGCATTACCCTCTGTCTCAGTCCCGCTACCGCGTTAAGTTCAGTGAAGTTGTGTTGGATTGATTTTGTCGTATTTTGCCGTTGTTTTGCTATTACCCTTAGACAGCAGACATCAGTATGGCACCAAAACGTAAAGCATCTGCAAGTGATAGTGAAGAGAAGAAAAGTCGTAAGGTTGTGACATTAGCCAAAAAAATAAAGATTCTAGATAAGTTGCGTGGTGATATGAGTATAACATCACCTGGCCGCGAGTATCACGTGAATGAGTCTACCATACGCACCATCCGAAAGAGTGAAGAAAAGATGCGTGCCATTTTCATTTAGTATATTTTTATTTGTCATATGTAAATATCATTGTTTATGATTTTATTATGGTCATATTTCACGTAAAATATAGGTAGGGAAATTCATTTATGTGTGAATAAAAAATCTACGTATCTAAGTATTAATGGGAGACTTTACGCGGCCGCGTTCACGTATCCCCATTTATCTCATAAGGTATTAAATTTGTCCAACGCGGATTTACCTAACGCGCCGTTCTCAAGGAACCTAACCCCCGCGTTGGACGAAGGTTTACTCTATTCAATTTCACTCCAAAAGTGGATGTTGCGTATATTTACGCAACGACCTAACTTGTTCTCGTATTCCCGAACTCAAATCTTCCGAATTCTACACCCTCTGACTACGGTTTACATACCAATCTCAAACTAAATACATCTGGCCTGTCTCCCCAGGGTCGTATCCAGAGCATGAGAAAGGGGGGATTACAGTGTTGGTCAAAATACGCACGGCAAAGCTGCGCGCCCTGCTAGGGAGGTCGGGGGACATGCACCCCGAAATTTTTTTAATCTTATTGTCCAAAAGAGTTGTTTTTAATTATTGGTCTAAACATTTATCATTATCACCATGTTTGCAAGACGCCACCCAAGACAAATGGCCATGGTCAAAATGTTAGATGACTGACTCCTGACAACTACTTATTTTGTATTACGCACAGGACAGGAGGAGCCTTTTCTCTCACTATAAGACTGATATGACATTGCATGACCGTGAAGTGTAAAGTCAGATGCAATAAACAGGTGCCAATTCATGATGCTGAGGCTGAGTACTGTTTTAATGACATAATCAAAGGTCTCAACCTGGTCACATGGTTTACAGCTTAGAAATCAGATATATAATCTATAAATAATTTTTATGGGGACAACCAGGAGTGGGGGGTTACAGACACCCAATAACCTACCCTGGATACGGCCCCACTACCTGTCTACTTTTCATACCTATTCTGTGCATGGTATAATAGATAAAGACGAATATAACAATTATTCTGTACGAATACTTTTGAGCGCCACTGTATGTCCATACAGACATGCATATTATACATACAGACATATACACATATGCACGTACAGGAATGTATACCCATAAACACGCACCTACATACATGCCCATTATACACTCAGATAAATGCGACGGTAATGTCTTCATATACTCATATAGTACAGAACTGCCATTAGCACGCAAATTTTATGCTTTATCGGTAGAATGGAATTATATGGTAAATCTTACTGGATAATGCAATGTAGCGAAGTTATGTACACTAGCTTTAAACATTTCACTATATATATATATATATATAATATATATATATATATATATATATATATATATATTAGGGTGGTCGAAGATAGTATGGTAAAACTTCAAACTTTAAAAGGTCAATCTCCTCAAGGCTGCTCTTGTTACACTATGCAATAGTAACACAAAATTTTGAGCAAATTGGAATAGATTTAGAAGTCGCTACAAATTGAACATTTTTCATACCAGAATTATATTGGTTTGGGTAATTCCTTGTGTATGTGTGTATGTGTGCAGTAGTATGACTGCAAAATTGGAGAGTGCAATGCAATTGCAAATGTTGCAAGAGTGCCAACCCTCACCCCCTTTGTTGCAAGGCACCCCTTAAATGGGGGAGGGGGAATGTTGCAACTTGGAGGCGGAGTTAACCCCAAGCTGCAATGAGCCCCGCTGGGGGAGACCTAGCCTAAGAGAGAGAAAGGAAGAGGAGAGGTGTTCGTCCGGCAGGAGCATAGAGCATATTAAGACTTCAGCCGAGCGGCCGTTGTCTTATAGGGCCCCTAATCAGCCAGTTCGCTTAGAAGGCTGAGTTGCCAGTTTGCACTGTTTATTTAATTGAAGCAGATATTCTGGCTTAATCAGCCAGTTGGCTTAGAAGGCTGAGTTTCCAGTTTGCACTGTTTATTTAATTAAAGCATATATTCTGGCTTAATCAGCCAGTTGACTTAGAAGGCTGAGTTGCCAGTTTGCGTTATTTATTTAATTAAAACATATATTATTTAATTAAAACATATATTCTGACATAATCCGCCAGTTGGCGTATCTGGCTGAGTTACCAGTTTGTACTATTTATTTAATTAAAGTATATATTCTCCCTTAATCAGCCATTTGACATAGAATGAGTAAATGGCTTGTTCGGGTGTAGAGGTGAGTTGCCAGATAGCACTATTTATTTAATTAATGCATATATTCTGGTTTAGAAATCCGCTTTAGAAGCCAGCCCAATTGATATAATTAAATACCGTGTACAAACAAAAAGGAATAAATAAAACACCAATACATCATTCTGTTTATTTATGAGAATTAATGGAAATATATAATAAATACACAATGGAATATATATATATGATTAAAAAATAATAATAGCATTATGAACAGGAAATATATAATAAAAATTATACAAAACGTATTATCATTATATTAGTACAGGAAAAATATAGTTATATTAAACAATTAAATGATTGAAAATATAATATTCGAAACGTATAATCAAATGCATATTAGTACAGGATATATATATATATATATATATATATATATATATATATATATATATATATATATATATATATGAAAATTATTTCACGAAAGTAACACGTGAAAAATATTTATGATGAATAAAACCACGAAGGAAAGGAAACACAGAAAGGTGCTCAAGCGCTTTCGTCTAATGACATCTCAGGAACACTCAGGAGTGTTCCTGAGGATGTCATTAGACGAAAGCGCTTGAGCACCATTCTCTGTTTCCTTTCCTTCGTGGTTTTATTCATCATATATATAATTATATATATAATATAATATATATATATATATATATATATATATATATACTCAAATAAATAAACATACATCCCTTATGTTCTACGGGGTATATTAAATAATTAAAAATAATAATATACGAAACGTATAATCAATTGCATATTAGTACAGGATATATATATATATATATATGTGTGTGTGTATATATATATGTGTGTGTGTGATATATCCTGTACTAATATGCAATTGATTATATATGTGGGTATATATATATATGTATGTATATATATATGTGTGTGTGTATATATATATATATTATATATATATGTGTGTGTGTGTATATATACATATATATATATATGTGATATATATATATATATATATATATATATATATATATGTGTGTGTATATATATATATATATATATATATATATATATATATATATATATATATATATATATATGTCCGCTGACATATGTATGTCCGCTGACGTCACCATTCGGCGCGAGAGGGCGCCGCTGCAATTGGCTAAAAGGTGAAGTGGGTTAGACTCGCGCTTGCCGCGGGCATTCTTAAATCGGACGTAGTACGCGTAACATGTTTTTTTAAAGAAGGCATGTTTATTTAAAGAAGGTGCTGAAAGTTGCGACCGGTAGCATCAATGCATGCCCGACAGCGTCGAAGCATTGACCGACGTACACGTCGAAAGATTCCCGGCATTTCGGGAACAGTTCCAGCGGCGACAGCGATTCTTGCTACGAGGTCTTCCTCTGAGTAAATGGGAGTCTCGTACACGAGGTTCTTCATGTGTCCCCACAGGAAGAAATCGAGGCATGTTAAACCGGGCGATCTCGGTGGCCAGGCTACGGGCCTACCCCGGCCTATCTATCGGTCCCCAAAAGTGGCGTTCAGATAATCCCGCACATCGTTGCTGGAGTGTGCTGGGGCCCCGTCGTGTTGAAACCACATTCGTCTACGAATAGCCACGGGAACATCTTCCAGCAGTTCCGGCAACGTTTCTTCAAGAAATATCCGATAAACCCGCCCGTCGAGTCGGGCAGGCAGCAGGTACGGCCCAATCAACTTGCCATGGACGATACCCGCCCAAACATTGACGGCGAACCGTTCTTGATGAGCATGCACCCGTGTAGCATGTGGATTTGCGTGCGCCCACAGGTGAGAATTGTGCATGTTAAACACACCCTCACGTGTGAAACAGGCCTCATCTGAGAACAGCACATAAGCCAGAAAATTAGGCTGCACCGCTGTCTGCTGCAGAAACCAGCGTGCGAATTCCACACGAAGAGGGTAATCCCGAGGTTGTAATGCCTGGACTCTCTGACGATGAAACGGATGTAACTGCTGCTCGTGCAACACTCTCCAGACCAGGTCGTGGTTCACACCGAGGATACGTGCAACACCTCGCGTGCTTGCGCTTGGATTGTCCTCAAATCGCCGTAGGATTTCTTCTTCCATGTCAGGAGTGCGCACGTTTCTCTCCCGACCAGTGTCATGCATGTTTGCATGGAATGTTCCAGTTTCTCGCAGTCGCCGATGCAAATGCGCAAACGTTTGGTGGTTTGGCACACGTCTGTTTGGGAAGCGCTGTCGGTACAACCTCACAGCAGCTCTTCCGTTTCCATTGGCAGCCCCATACACCATATGCATGTCAGCCATCTCAGCAGTCGTGAAGCGCTCCATGTTACGCGTACTACGTCCGATTTAAGAATGCCCGCGGCAAGCGCGAGTCTAGCCCACTTCACATTTTAGCCAATTGCAGCGCGCCCTCTCGCGCCGAATGATGACGTCAGCGGACATACACTTATAGACGAAAAGGGTTTGTCTTGGTGTTGCCTATCCCCCATTACAATTTGTACAGAAAGTTTTCAAACACCCTGTATATATATATATATGTGTGTGTGTGTATATAGTATATATGTGTGTGTGTGTATATATATATATGTATATGTACAATTAAATAAATAAATATACATCCTTTATGTTCTACGGTGCAAAACGCTAAACTCTCACGTAATAGAGTCTACATCCACATCGATATTACTTTGTACTACGTGGTAAAACCGGCCAAGCAACACTTCACCGTTTAACTGATACGGATCCCTATACTCGACATAAATGGCTTTCATATCATTCAATACTATTTTTGTACCTACTTTACATCCGGTTGGCAAGTTATCTTTAAACGAATACAATCAAAAGCACGCACAAAGAGGTCATCGATAACCACAACATCATTATTAAATACAAGTTTATAAACAAGCCTTTCCAATCGAGAGTTTTTTCTTACCGTCTCGAGCTTTTCAATCGTGAACTCTTCTTCACAACGCATAGCGGCAATTGAAATAATCTTCCAAGTCGTAACGACAGCTATTCATTATATAGAGGTACAGCTCTTCAGAGTGAACAGTGTAGGTGAGCTCAGCTCTGTACCGCTCAAGTACTTTGTACCAAAGTTCAGGATATTTTGAAGAATCCAAACCGTTTAAATATGCATACAGCTCTAGACCATTCTCGCCTTGTTCATTCCTACATTCGATAAATCCGTCGAGCAGAGCGATGTATGCGTATTCAAGGACCGTGTCAAAATAAATCATATCCGTAACACGAGCGTCTAATATAGGCTTCAGCTTGAGGAATCCAACGATTTCAAACATTCTGTCGAGGATGAAACGGTTTCGCGTAGGGACAAGAACGTTATTATCAGATGCGTTCTTCCACATCAGTCGTATATCACTGCATGGCTGTTCGTTATTTGTACACAACGTGCAAACGGCATATGAGGGGCGTCACTAATCTGTTCTCTTTTTGTACCTACACCTGCAGGTATTTTATAACGGTCCTCTCCCCACTTCTCAACTATCACGAAGACTCTATTCATCTCCTCAACACTTAAATAAATAACATTACGTTTGCTTGCTTGCCTGCAAATCGTTTCAAGTATATAGTAAATGGTGCCGGTTTCACGCCTGAACACGCGCAATGACTTCGTCACGGAGACATCGTACTGGGCGTTGAGAATGTTTCTCAAAGGAAGTTCCATCGTATTCGCACGTCAACTCGGTTCAAGCTCTGAGATGACTATGAGCCACAGGTGGGCGGATTGGCTCGACGGGCGGAGTGAGTGACGCTGATGAAACGTGTACGGGCTTGTTCGAACTCGTGTGTTTCGTGAGGTACATGGGTGGGCGGCTCGCTGGGGGGAGCGCGTCACACTGCTAAAGCGTGTACAGGCTTGTTAGAACATTTATGCTCTTGGACAAACAGAATTTTCCGAAACAATATCGACTTTAATGTTTTATCACTCACCAGACGTTCATTTCCACAAACTAAACACCTTCACAATCAGGCGCACTATTTGAGAGAAACATATGTCCATATTTGCCCTTTTTGTTTAAAAAGCGATACTCGTCTCTAAAGTCTGTTAAAAACTCACACAGCCCATTAGCCATAACATCACAACAAACCTCATCATGATATATATTAATATAGTGGTAAAAACACTTAAGATTCTCCATGATGACAAGATTTACATTCTCAACCGCAGGGTACGAGTAGTCGGTATGGTGTAACATGACATAATATCTCTTGTCACATCACTCATCAAAAAGACTCACTATCTATAACCGTTGCTTATCTTCTGAACGTGTTGCTTTTTCTACTTCGCGGTATATGTGAGCCTTTATAAAGGTTAGGCCTATAACATATTTCAATACATCGTCTGTACTACGAAATCCTATAACGCTCTCGCCAGAATACCCGAAGAGTATTTGAACATCTTGGTCCTTCCCACGGCTCAATGTAGCCTTAAAAGTGGCAAAGGAGGGGGGAATAGGGAGTTTTTCAGTATCCACCACATCTTGGCACTTTGCCGAATACCACTTCATAAATGTTGAACACGCGATATTAAAGGTAGCCATTACTATTTTTCTTCTACGCGGGAGAATACACGTCTGAGCTCAAGGGTATGCAGAGGTCAACTGAGCACGCAGGTATAGAGGCATGCGCAGGTAGCGGCAGGACTCACGTTGTCCGTCTTACAGTGGGCGGAGCTTAGCTTTTTACTGTACACACACACACACACACACGCACAAACACACACACACACACACACACACGCAAAGGAGAAAATGAAACGCTAGTTGAAACACGATTTATTTAATAAACGAAATATTCAACGTGTATATATATATTTACAAATACGTGTAATAAATAAGTTAACAATAGACATATCAAAGATTATGGTATCCAAAGGGCACGGTATCATAGGTACCAGGCACCTGGTAACGTTTCCTATAGGTGTTACGGCACACCTTTGTACCCCCTAAGTTCCTTCACCCCCCCCGAGCTTCTGCGCCCGAAAATTGTGGGGTACCTATAGTCAGTTGAGGTAGCTGGTCATCCTCATCTTCCAAGCACACTAATTCTCTCAACGAATCAAAGTTAACGACCCGCCGATTCACCTGATTAAGCCTGATACCCTTCGCCTTCACGATATACTTCGTATCATCCCCCACCCTCACCCGTACCCCATAAGTTTTTTGCCCTGTTGACACAAACGAGTCTGCGTATGCGATGTCTCCATACTCATCCTTCATCTCGTCAGTTAGCTCTCCGAGGAACTCCGCAATAGCAGGCATGTATTCACCTTCCCTCGCTGTGAATATCACGCTATCTGTGTCAGCGTACAAAACCCTCCGCCCAAGAGAATGCAATAGGCCCCAAAGTTTGATGTGTGCGTAAGTTGTGAAACTGGCTACAGGTATGTTTGTAACTCGTGAGGTATCTGTGGCTAATTTGGTATTGTTGTACTTTATTATGTAAGTATTACCTACATTCACGATCTCCATGACCTCTTTATCAGCAGCGTTGGCATAATCCCAGACTTCACTATAACTTTGTACCAAATGAACGTTCCCTTTACCGGTATTCTGTGCAAATTTTACCCAAAGACTGTTTAGACACAACTTTGCACTAAAGCGCTTACCAGGGTTCTTTACAATTTGGGAACGGTCAATCTGTATACCTTCACGTTCACGGTAACGTTGAATATAGGCAGACTTTTTATCTTCGGTATCAACTCCTCGCGGATACCCTGATGCTTCGACCTTATCTTTCAAAAAAGCGTTTATATATGGCGTGAAAAGGTTGGGTAGTTTCTGAAACCTCCACACTTCATGTATCTTCATTATTCTATACCCATGGTGAACGGCTAGGGCCAGCTCAGGGCTTGTATATACACCTCTGATCTCACGCTGGTGGGGTGTATGGTCACAATCACCATTGTTCTCTTCTGCGCACTTCACGCACAGGGGAAACATGAGCTTGTGATCTATAACGACGGGTAAGATCGGCATCCATAAATCGCGAGGGGGAGCACGTTTACGAAAGAGATTCCAAAGTAGCGCTCATTCAAGTTGGCTGAAAACTCCTCGATGGTTGGTATCGTGGGACCCACCATTTTTTCAGGTGCACCTACGGGGTACGGATTGTTTTTCATCACGTAGAGATATAAAGAACAGAAGTCGTAGTAATGAAGTTTCACACCCTCCGGAGGCGGAAAGTATAGCTTGAAGGGATTTGTACGCCCTCCGAACAAGCTATCACCGCATTTGAGAGGATCCAGCACCATTGAACGTTTGATCGTGTTTATTTCTTCACGGTACTGTCCATCTGCTTCCATCCGTGCATTATACTCATGCTCCCATAAGACTTTGTGAGAGAACTGGGAGCCTCTAAGTTGATCGCGAGTGCGGGTCCACGCAAGACTGTCGGCAGGAGATCTACCGTGGATATCTCCTACGATTCCACACTCAGGACGGGGGCACCCGTGCCACCAGCAACCGTTAAAGGAGTACACAGTCTTCTCATCAGTGGCACGGTTTTCACTTAGACCAGGGGTCACCAACCTTTTTTTTGTTCACCGCCCACTTTTACGATTTTTTGAAAATTAAAAAAGCTTATCGCCCACCTTAGATCAAAAAGAATAAATCAACATAATCGATGAAATAAATAATGAAATAAATGTTTAATTACCTTTAATGTGAGCCCACTAGAGGGCGATACCGCCCAGGTTGGTGACCCCTGACTTAGACCATCATCCCAAAAAACACGACCATTAACCTTAATGGGTACTTCACCCGTGTTGCGGGCATGCTTTATGTATACACCTGTCTGCTGCTGTAGGTGTATGAACCAGTAAATAGCCTTGTGCCCATAACTGCGGGGGTTGTTTCTGTGGATAATGGCTAAGGTGTCTTTAGGCATGAAGTTATTCTTGAACACCGTAAAACATAATGAGGCGAGGGTGGTTGCGACTTGCAACGGATCGCATTTGAAACGACATATGTATATCCTTCTAAAGGCATGGAAACATACTCTAAGCACGTGCACATCATTCACGCAATAACGCTCACATTCATCAGCTATATTATAAGGATTACATTCATTAAAACTGTTGTAGTATCGGTCAAAATCTTCACGTTCATCTGTGCTAATCCATTCATAGTTAAAGTAATGTTTGGGTGGAGGTAGTCCTACGTAATTTAAAGTTTCGCTAGTGAGGAATGTGTAAGGGAAATATCCTTTTGAAACTTCAGTCGCTACGCCCATGACCTTGGGTAGCTTTGCTAATTTACAAGGTGTGAATAATAAAGTGTCTTCAAACTGTACATTATCTTTTACTTGCATCTGTATTAGTTTGTTGCCTCTTTTCAAGGGATCACCTGTAAATATCTCAGATGACTCGTGCTCAAGCAACTCCTTATAAAGGAACTGTGAGTCAAATTTTGCCCCATTATGGGCGAGAATATACACAGTAATTTTTTTTAACTTGTCCGCTAACTTGACAATATAGGACTCAAAGAATTTCACAGGGCCATCGTGGGCACTCGTTTTAAAAACGTTTGTCCGTTTACCACATTTGTGACACTCATCACAGATAGTCTGGCTCACAAGTAAATGTGGAATAACCTCTTTAGTTTCAGCGTTCGTGTATGTTTCTATATCGTAGTACACAGTTATACAAGGGCTGTTTTTAGGTTTAGCATCTTTCATATAACATACATGCTTTACTCCAACCGCTTTATATTTCTCATGGCACGTAGAACAGTGAATTTCATCAGATTTATGCGTGAATTTTCCCTAATTATCCATCATGTAAAACATACCACATTCACAGATTCTCATTTTTCTGCACATGCCAATTGATTTATTGAGCTCAAAACAGTTATTATTGAAAAATGTGCGTCTACACACATCACAATCCCTCTTCTCAGCTTCAACTACACGGCTTTCACATTTGGTGCTTTTACACTGTTCACATACCATGTGGCAATCTTTACAATGTTTCACTATATCATCCGCAAACTCGATATACCCCTTACACAAATCATGATGTCGTCCATATTTTCGACTTTTATCATAACGCGTAAAGGTTCCTTATATTACGGATGGGGAGATACGTTGCCCCTGACAGTCCTAAAATAAGTAGGGGTCTTGTACGATCTCTCACACAGCTTTTAAAAACATACACAGTTCTACGACGATCATCCATTCCAAATACAACTATACGAACATTCATTTCCTGTTCTACCCTTCTCAGCTCTTCAAGACCCATATCACAGTCAAACTCAAGTTTACAGACAGTCTACAGCTAGTTTACGGGCACGCTCCACTACTGTAGGCAACCAAATTTTTTGGGTCCGTGTATTTAGAACAGTAAACATACGAGCTAAGACTATTGCTATAAAGTCGCAACCACGATCGACGTTTATATGCCGTCTATACATAGCCTGAGAATTGAAGTTAAGAGTATAAGGTGTGGCACTATGACCCGCAACACGGAATACACGGTCAATATTTACCGTGAAGTTGTCCATATTGAAGGCTATACTACTTTGAGAGGCCTGCATTATACGGCCTAATATATACTCTATATCTTCAGCTGCCAAACGTCTGAACGGTATTACTACCCAAAAATCATCTACATCTCCGTCATCTGACCCGAATCCGAAGGACAGCCTCGTCCTGACTTCAAGTTCGTCGCGGTTCTGAAGGGCAAACTCTACAATACGTTCAACTATGCGCCGTAGTCCGTGTTCGACACCATTGCTATACATGGACCTGGGATCAACCCTGACTATATACCGATTTCTAGTCAAGGCTGGGGTGGGGGTAGCGGTGCGCTCCAACTCGAATGTTATGCCATCCTCAACAGAACGGGAAGCTGCTGTGGAGGATGTACCCGGAATTGAATAAGGGGTTATATTTAAGGAAGGTACTATTGTGGGGGTTGTGTCGTAAAACGTTGAGGGTTGGGGCTGTATTACTGGTGGTCTAACAACCGGCGCAATCCTGGCACGCTTTATACCTGACGTGGAGGCTTCTTCATCACGCCTCCGCTTTGAACTGGCGCGTGCTGCAGGTGTCGCTGGTGAGGGCTCGTCGGCGGGGAAGGGTTTTGTAGCTGTACGGTCAACGGGCTCGTCTGTGATATCGATGATGGGGTGCTGTACATTGTCATCATTCACGGTTCTGTGGAAGACGAAAACAAAATATAAGGAACAGCACTCAATATTTGTAATATTTTGTAAATGATCCACTTAGGGGTGTGACGTGTTAGAAATGGATTCTGTAGAAAAATTCAGGTTCACGAGCCCATCCACATGTATTATATCTGGACCTACAGGATGTGGTAAAACTGTGTTTATGCTTAAAATCATTAAAGAAAAGAGAGAGACGTTCTCAAATTTTGTGCATAAAGTTATATGGTGCTATTCGACGTATCAGTCAGTGTTCAACGAGTACCAAGAGGAAATCTTGTTCCACAAGGGGGTCTATGACGTTAATTCGTTAAAGGGAAATGAACATACAGTCATTGTAATTGACGATCTCATGTTGGAGATGGATAAAACGTTTGCCGAGACATTTACAGTATTCTCCCACCATCTTAACATAAGCGTATTCTTCATCAATCAGAATCTATTTTTCAAAAATAGATACATGCACGATGTGTCGTTAAATACACAATATCTAGTCTTATTCGTGCAACGTAGAGATGTATCACAAATTGGGGTATTAGCCAATCAAATGTTCCCGAATCAGCGTAAGGAGTTTTTGGAGGTTTATAAAGAGGCGACAAACCAACGTTATGGATATTTGCTTTGTGACCTTCACCCGCGAAACACGTTTAAGGTGCTTCTAAGAACAAATATATTCCCAAGCGAGCCTGAAACGTTGTATATTCCAGAATGACAAATAGGCTAAAGAAATACCGTGAATTAATAAAAATCTATCAACGATTGCCCCGGACGCTGCAACAGATGTTTGTCAAAAATATCGCGTCCGACTTTTTAAAATGCATCTGAGAAATATGTCATAATGTTATAAAATGTAATGTGCCAATGAAACCCTCTCAGAAGGATCGCTTACGTCGTTACAAGAACATAATACGAGCGCTCGCTCATAAAAGTCAAACTGTGGGTGAGAAAAAGCGCATTATTGTACAAAGAGGAGGGTCATTCCTACCCATCTTATTTTCAGTGTTGGGTCCTTTACTGACTTGATTAATATAATGAAGAAGGTGGTTGTGATTCCGCACGAGGTGTATGCTTCATTGCAAAGTTCAAAGACTCCAGACACGGCTCTAGAACCCCGTAAATGTAGGCTTAAAAGAATGGAAAGCGAGTTGCTAGCCCTATTAAACATTGAAAAGTCACCTGATGAGAAAAGGATCTTGTACCAAGAGGCTTTGCAGGAATTTCTTCATGAGTACGAGGACTATAAGAATCCTACAGAGCCCCCGTGGTTATTAGGCACAGCGCGAGTAGTGCTGAGCATGGCGACACAGGACCTGGCCCCGACGTTGAAGATGACCAACCAAAGAGCAACGGAACACAACACATCGAGCATGTGCTAAAAAACAGCCTCCCACATACATTGAGGAATAGAGGTTTAAGTCTTTATAATCTATTGAGTGAGAACCCCATTGTACAGTGGACCGTTACAGGCGAGATCATTGTTGAAGGAACAAGGGTACAAGGATCCAATATCATTGATATTGTTCATGATCTGGTGAGAAAGTGGGACAGACCCTCGCCAACAGGATGGCAGCATATTAAAGCAAGACTACAGCAAATAAATGTCCCCAAGACATTGATAGGTAATCTGAATAGGTTAAAAGACTTGGCTCAAGTCTTGCATGTGTCACAACTGAGTACGCCATCGCCCCCAGCAGCAGCAGCGTCTCTGAAGAGGAGAAAGAAGAGAACAAACGGCCAGCCTTATCCACGTGTCTCTAAAATACGCAAATGGCCAACATATTAAGTAAACGCTATTATGACATTTCTAACCCCGCCTCCTATGGTGGCGTTAATAGACTGTAAAGAGGTGTTCACGGTGTAAGGAAAAAAGATGTTGAGAGATTTTTGCGGGGACAGGATGCTTATACACTTCATAAACCGGTGAGAAAAAGGTTTAAAACGGCCAAGACAACAGCTGCTTCGATTGACTCTATCTGGCAGGCGGATTTAACAGATATGCAAAGATATTCAGTGTATAACGATGGTTACCGCTACATCCTATTCATAATAGATGTATTCTCTAGATATCTGTGGCTAATTCCCCTGAAAAATAAATCGTCTGAAACAGTTGCTAAAGCTACCAAAACGTTGATGTTGAAAGAAAATAGGATTCCTGGCTATTTTTGTACGGATATGGGGAAAGAGTTTATAGGTCGCGCTTTTCAGAACATGCTGACAGAGTTTAATATCAGCTATTACACCACCAATTACACCACCAATTCGAGGGAGGTGGCACTATTTCTGACTCGTCATGGCGCGTTTCATCCATCCGTGCAGTTCACAATGCTGTAAATCGGAAATGTCCCTCTTTGATATGCCCCCCACTCAGGTCTCTATTGAACATAGCGACTTTATTACAATTAACCCATTAAACACAACTAGATCACCCAGTGCCCCTATAGAATGCGTGATACCCAGTTCAGACCTTTACTTTTTTGACCTAGCTGCATGCACATGTAGGCTAAACTGCGTATAGCCCATTCTGACGGAACGGACTGCGATGATAGTTACTCTGCCTACCCTGAAACCAACTTTTTACACTCCATATTCAGCCAGTGTGAAGTGTATTTAAACCAGGTTAACATCTCGGCAGGAACGGGATACTACCACCTACGAGGCTATCTGGAAAATGTCTTCAACTTTTCAAAAGAAGCGAAGGACACCTTTTTAACCGCCGAGAGGTATTACCACACTAAAGATGAAGATGGAATAAAGGATAAATTTAAAAATTCTTAAAAAAAGATATATGAATGTTTTGGACGCCTGCATACAGACTTCACATTCCAGGAGAAGTTGCTTATGAACGGGGTGGATATGTAGTTGAAGCTTACCCGCACGATTCCTGAGATCTACATAAATCTGGGGTCTGATCAAGAAGAAGGCGCGAAGCCCGTTGTGATTCATATCATGGAGGCATATTTGCGTATACGCCGAGTGAAATTAAGTTCCCCGAAACAAATAGAAATTGAGAAAGACTTAATACACGCCACAGTAAAATACCCAATTAACAGGGTACAGATCAAACTATACACGGTCCCCGCAGGGTTGGCCTCGAAGCAGCTAGAAAACGTGGCCCTTGGAGTCCTACCTGAAAGGGTATTAATTGGAATGCAGGACCATGCCTCGACGAATGGAAAATATAAAAAGAGTGCCTTTACATTCGAGAATACACTCGCGAATACACTCCAGAGAGTAATGAAAAGTGACCGCTTCACACGCTCAAAATTTATCGGTGTGTTTGCGAAGAATGAAATATTGAAGCTGCCAAGTACGAGAAACTGGTACGGGGCTATCGTTAACACCGACATTGTAGGGGGGGTGAGGGGATTCATTGGTTTGCAATCTATTTTAAAAATAGGGAAAGAATGTACTATTTTGATTCACTCGGATTTCAGCCGTGGAATGATTCGGTAATTGTACAGTTTATCGCGCAATTACATGTGCCTGAGATTGTTTGGAACCCATATCGTTTTCAAGGATATTGCACTGAAACATGCGGTATGTATTGCATCTCATTTCTCATGCACATGTCACGTGGGAAAGGCTTCATAAATTTTTTAAAATTATTCGATTTGTGCGACCCGCTGTAATGTGTAAAGGTGTATACTGTATATCTATATTGTGTAAAGTTGTATAAACATTTGTAACTGTAGCCATTAAGACTTATTTAACGGACACTGGCTCCGCTTTGTACATGTTTTCGGCCATTTAATAAATGAAAATACAGTGTTTTTTTCTTAACCTGAAAAATACTTACATTAGTTCCTCGATAATCTGGCACTCGCTTGACCGGATGTGAGCCAATACCTCGACTTCTGTATTCAGGTCACGGGGCTGTCTGTGCGGAGAAGCATCCATATCATTTATCCCACTTTCATCAAAAGTAGCTATAGCACAGTCCTATAAGGTTAAGTAAAGTAAAGAGTTACAACAGGAGAAATGCCACGAATTTAAATGCAGATAATTCTTAAATGTTTTGGTAATTTAAAAATCCTACTGCAGTACTGAATTATCGAGAAAACTATTATTAAAGCTCCACCATATATATATATATATATATATATATATATGCCGAAATAATCGCGATGAAAACAGACAATAATTAAAAATAATGGGGTTAATTTTTACGTTGTAGAAAAAATTCAGAATAAAAAGAAAATAGATTGCCAATTATAAACGAGAAAGAATAAACGAGAAATAACCCCGAAGGAAACAGACAATAATTAAAAACATGATGCGATTAATTGTTACTCTAAAGTAATAAGAAATTGTAACCATAAGTAGATATCCTGACAGTTTTCAAAAGTAAGATTAACTGGGTGTACTATGCTCCATCTGCCTGCAACGGGCCTCGAACCCGCAGCCTCTTAATAGTTTTTAATATTTCTATCGTAAGGTTTAATATTTCTAAAATCGTGCCTGTACAAGAAATATACAAGTAAAAACACACCATATATATATATATATATATATATATATATATATATATATACCTGAAGGAAATAACCCGAAGGAAATAACCCGAAGGAAACAGAGATTGGAAACAGACAATAATTAAAAAAATGATGGCATTAATTTTACGTTAGAGTAACAAGAAATTCTAACCGTAAGTAGATATCCTGACAGTTTTCAAAAGTAAGATTAACTGGGTGTCCTATGCTCCGTCTGCCTGCAACGGGGCTCGAATCCGCAGCCAAATCTTAATAGTTTTTAATATTTCTATCGTAAGTTTTTAATATTTCTAAAATCGTGCCTGTACAAGAAATGTATAAATAAATATATATATATATATACCTAAATAACCCGAAGGAAACAGAGAATTAAAAATATATTTGAAAACGCGTTTATTGCGCTAGGTTATATTGTTATAAACGAGAAAGATAACACTGGGGAACAAAAAATAATTTTTTTCTTGGTGCCTGAGATTTTAGACCTTATTCTGGATATTGTCATGCCACTGATTCAGAAAATATCATCCATTTTGTTCTAGCAGCTCTAGTTTTTGAGATATTGCATACGTCATTACCTACTTTATTACCCTTCTGGAACGGTATTATGAGTTGCTCGTAAATCTAAATGCATCTGTATAATTAAATTGTAGCTATGATTTTGCTGATGTTGCTGTTTTGCATGTGTATTGTACATGTACTAACGTGAATTCTTTCCTGTTACAGGTGTTGACATGGCTTCATCACGAAGAAAGTGTTTAAATCATCCAGATGTGTTTTGTTTTATCTGCGGAGAGTACACGTTCATTGAACAGAGAAAAACTATTACTGATTTTGTGAAAAAAGCTTATTTTGCCTATTTCAAAGTACAACTAGGGGACCAAGATAAGCCATGGGCTCCTCATGTTGTGTGTAAAACGTGTACGGAGCATCTGCGGCAATGGACCAACGGAAAGAGGAGGTGCCTGAAATTTGGTATACCAATGGTATGGAGAGAACAGAGAAACCACAGTGATGACTGTTACTTTTGTTTGGTGAATATAAAGGGCATCAATGGACGTAACCGGAGTAAATGGACGTATCCTGACATAGACTCAGCTAGACGGCCTGTTTCACATTCAGATGAGATACCTGTCCCATCATTCAGCCATCTTCCAGAGCTCCCTCAAGAAGATGATGAATCTGCTACTAACAAAGAAAGCATATGTGGGCAAAATGACAGTGATTTCGAAGGACCGTCATCAGTTGCAGAAGGTTTTAGTCAACACGAATTAAACGACCTCATAAGGGACTTAAGTCTTTCGAAGAAATCGTCTGAATTGTTAGCTTCCAGGCTGGGAGAAAAAAATTTACTGCTGCCGGGAACCAAAATCACGTTATATCGCGACAGAGAAAAGGATTTACTGCCCTTCTTCTCAAAAGAGAACGATTTAGTTTTCTGCAACAATGTGCGCGGATTGCTGATGAAAATGGGCATATCGGAATACACACCAAGTGAATGGCGGTTATTCATAGATAGCTCCAAACGGAGCCTAAAATGTGTTCTTCTACACAACGGCAACAGATACAGATCAATCCCAATTGGTCACTCAGTCGGTATGAGAGAAGAGCACGGGACAGTCGCCCTAGTCCTAAAAAAGATATCATACCGAGACCACCAATGGGTGATCTGTGTGGATCTGAAGATGGTGAATTTTCTCCTGGGCCAGCAGAACGGGTACACCAAGTACCCGTGCTTTATATGTCTCTGGGACAGTAGAGCTAAAGATGAACACTGGGTGAGAAGACAGTGGCCTCTGAGAGAAAACATGGTGGTTGGAGAAAAAAATATCATCAAAGAAGCTTTGGTTGACAGAGAAAGGATCATATTGCCACCACTGCACATCAAACTAGGTTTGATGAAACAATTTATAAAGGCTTTGAACAGAGATGGGACGTGTTTTGGCTAAATATGTAGAAAATTTCCTGCGCTGAGCATGGAAAAGCTGAAGGCAGGTATTTTCGATGGACCGCAAATCCGGGAACTCATGAAAGACCCGCGTTTCCAAGATTCAATGGACAACATTGAGGCACGTGCGTGGTCATCGTTTAGTATGGTTGTGAAGAATTTCCTTGGGAACTATAAGGCCGATAATTACGGTGAACTAGTGGAGAATATGCTCTCTTCTTTTTGTAAACTTGGCTGTAAAATGAGCATCAAACTGCATTACCTCCACAGTCATTTGGATCGTTTCCCAGATAACCTCGGTGATCTAAGCGAGGAACAGGGTGAACGATTTCACCAAGAACTAAGGACCATGGAAGAACGGTACGCGGACGATGGGATACTCACATGATGGCAGATTACTGCTGGAGCATCCAACGCGAATGTCCTGGCACATCTCATCGCAAGAAATCTCAGAAACGCGGTTTATGTGAGATGTCTCAATGAAAGAACTTTTTTTGCCGTTCGTGTCTCAAGCTTGTTTGAATTTAAGAAATATTTTTCGTACCTTATGCTTGTTTGATGTTAATACTCTATTTTTGCTGACATTCATCATACTTTTGTATTCAATTGACAACAACAGTGATTGCCAGTCAGCAATTATATAATATTATATACATTATATAGAAATATATATAGATATATATCATATCTTGATAAGCAGAGCTGATGGAGAAAAACTAATGTCATTTTTAGAATCAGCGACCTCAATATACCCAGAAACAGGTCTAACATCTAAGTCACCAAAAGTTGTGTTCCCCAGTGTAATTTTTCTTTGTAGGAAAAATTCAGAATAAAGCTAGGTTAGACATTAAGTTACATTTCAACAGCGTTTTCATTGAACGGGACCGATATCTCGTTACAATTTTCCGAAACACTCTGGGTAGATAAAAGTTCATCCCGATCTATAGCGCTGAAAATTAGTCGCGTTGCTTGAGCGTAAAAGTCTTTATCTCCAATCAAAGCTGGAGAATTGTACAACGATGACTGACTCATGGTGTATAAAGCACTAAGCGAAAATACGTACGAACTGAGGCTCTGAGTCGAAATTCTCTCTTTGTAAGCGGGCCTGTGACCAACCCACAAAACAATCGTTAGCTTCCTATTGGCTAGCGGGGAATTTTGGGTAGGGCTTTACGCGTAGCCTGCATAGTGGCCAAACAGAGATCCTGGGATCCGGCCACAGGGCTGTGGTTGGTTGCCCGTGAAATCTGGGGCGTGTCAGATGTCCCCATTCGTGGAGAGACGCGAAACACTTTGTTTTTGATCTTGTATTCGAGAGAGAGTTGAGTTTGGAATGTGAAACATTTTATGGGTACAATTCGCCTGTACAATCTCGTTTGTTGGGAAAGGATTTCGTGATATTGGAAGATATATTCGCGTATACTTGAGAAAAACTATGGTTTATGGTGCCTTAATCTGGCATTCGCTTGACCGGATGTGTGAGAGAGAGAGAGAGAGAGAGAGAGAGAGTTGAGTTTGGAATGTGAAACGTTTTATGGGTACAATTCGTGGAGAGACGCGAAACACTGTTTTTTTATCTTGTATTCGAGAGAGAGAGAGAGTTGAGTTTGGAATGTGAAACGTTTTATGGGTACAATTCGCCTGTACAATCTCGTTTGTTGGGGAAGGATTTCGTGATATTGGAAGATATATTCGCGTATGCTTGAGAAAAATTATGGTTTATGGTGCCATAATCTGGCACTCGCTTGACCGGATGTGAGCCAATACCTTGACTTCTGTATTCAGGTCACGGGGTTGGCTGTGCGGAGAAGCATCCATATCATTTATCCCCCGTTCATCGAAAATAGCTATAACACGGCCTAGCGCCGCGCCGGTCCTATAAGGTTAAGTAAAATAAAGAGTTACAATAAGAGATTCGACAATAAAGAAATAAAACAACATGTGTGTGTGTGTATATATATATATATATAAGAAAAGTTCAGAAAAGGAAACCGTTTATGGCATGTAATTAAAATGTTGTGGAAAGAAAAGAAAAGCTATGGTCAGCAAGGATATAATTGGGGCAGAGAGAGAGAGAGCGAGAGCGAGTGCGAGTTGAGGCAGGCATGTGATACCGCATCTTTATAGTATAATTTAAAATGCATATCTTATCTCGAATCTTGGAAATCAGAGATTCGTCAATAAAGAAATAAA
>JAJOZX010001584.1:207500-335000 GCA_023014485.1 Bathynomus jamesi | reverse complement strand
TCTTTCTCTTCCAGGAGCAAATGAAACTTACTGCTCATGAAAAAAGGGTCTGAAATATTTTTGTCTCTGTGTGACACTTGTTTATAGTAAATATTAGTATGAAGTACCCTTCGCAGTGAGGGCCCCTAGAAACGACCGAGCTTTTCTAACAGTTATCGAGACTTATCCAAACAGAGTTTTAACTGAAACTGCCCTCAAGGCATTTAAGTGACATCTCTGGCACTTCTCGGAAGAGCTGATTGGACTGTCACTTTTTTACAGAATTAAAAGCCATTTGCATATTCTTTTGTCAAATTTCGTTATTTTTTTCATTTAAGAGAAAATAATGCATTTTGTAGCGACCTCTAAATATAGTTGGAATGAACTAATTTTTTGGTAACAAGTATCCTTTTATGATTTCAAACAAGGGCAGCCTTGAGGAAGTACAAAAATAAAACTTTTATTTTTTGGACCACCCTAATATATATATACACCCTGGGTAGCCTAGTGGTTAAGACGCTGAGATGCTGATCGGGAGGTCATGAGATCGAGTTCGGGCGAGGACTTGGTAATTCTGAACCCCCGTGGTGGGGCGTGGTTCGGATTCCACGTTGAACTGTAGGTCTAAAATGGAGTGACAAGCTTCACCTTCATCAGAATGAACAATTCGGGCGGAAGCGAAACAAAGTTTATATATATATATATATATATATATATACTGTGTGTATATACAGGGTGTTTCAGGAGGAAAGGTCAATACTTCGGGAGGTGATAGTATCGGTCATTGTGAGAAAAAAAGTTCGTATGAACATGTGTCTAATTCTGAATGGTTACGGAGATAGAGCTGTTTGAATCTGATGCGCGCGCAGCTCTTCCTCCCCCTTCCCTCCCCTATAACCTTGAACCATGTAAGCTGTAATGTAAGCATGTAACATAAGCCAATCGACAGCTGACTGTTGTGAGTGACATTGTTTGGTGTTTGAAGCAGTGTTAAGAATGCCACACACCTTCACACATGCCGAATATGCAGATATGGTGTAATGGTGTATTGGTGTATGTCTACGGTTTTTGCGATGGAACTGCAACAGCTGCTGTTGCAGAATACCGTCGACGGTTTCCGAACCGCAGAATTCCGGATCGAAGAGTGTTTACCAGGGTTTCAACACTGCGTGAGATTGGTACACTTCCCAGCGCTCATGTTTCATCTGAACGTGAAGGTCAACAAGATGTGGATGAAGTGGAAAACATTCTTCAGTTGGTAGAGCGTAGTCCTACTACTAGCTCACGAAGAATTTCTACACGTCTCGGTGTACCACACACAAGATTATGGCGAACATTGCGTGAGGAAGGCTTGCATCCATATCATGTACAGCGTGTACACCTTCAACCAGGTGACGCTGCCATGCGACTGGAATTTTGTCATTGGGTAAATGCTAATCGCCGACTGCTTCGATTAATACTGTTCACCGATGAAGCTACTTTCACCTGTGACGGTATCAACAACACTCGTTACTCTCATCGGTGGTCAGACGAAAATCCAAATGCCACTGTGGAAACAAATTTTCAACATCGCTTCTCTGCCAATGTGTGGTGCGGTATCATCGATGATCAGCTAATTGGCCCTGTTACTTTGGAGAATCGTCTTACAGGACAAAGTTACCTAGAATTTCTGCAAAATGAATTGCCAGGACTATTGGAGGATGTTCCTTTGGCTACCCGCGCTGGTATGTACTTTCAGCATGACGGAACTCCTCCACATTCTACCCGTCTGGTGATACAATACCTAAATCAAACTTTCTCTGGTCGATGGATCGGCCGCGGTGGTCCCATTCAATGGCCACCAAGGTCTCCAGACCTCTCTCCGTTAGATTATTGTTTGTAGGGGTGGATGAAAAGTCAAGTTTACAAAAGAAAGGTGGATACACGAGACGAATTGCTCGCGCGCATTTTGGATGCTGCTGCCCGCATAAAGGAACGTCAAGATCAACTCAGACGAACAACACGCGATCTTCGCACACGAGTTGCAAAGTGCATTGAGGTTGACGGTGAGATTTTCGAAAACGTATTATAAACTGTAACAAATTTGTAATTTCTGTATCTGATACCATTCAAAATGCCAATGTTTAAACATTAAATGTTAGAAACAGTAATTGATTTCTCTTTCTTGATTACCATTAACAATGCTTTTGGATTTATAGATTCAAACAGCTCTATCTCCGTAACCATTCAGAATTAGACACATGTTCATATGAAATTTTTTTCTCACAATGACCGATACTATCACCTCCCGAAGTATTGACCTTTCCTCCTGAAACACCCTGTGTGTATATATATTATATAACCACCTCCGCAAGAGACACTCTTGAATATCTCTCTGACTCTTGATTATCTTCCTTTTGGGATTCCGGTGAAACCTTTTCTATGGCGCTGGACATATCAAAAGCTTTTGAGAGAGTCCGGCATGAATCTTTAATCTCCAAACTGCCCTCTATCGGTTTCTATCCTTCTCTCTGTGCCTTTATCTCTGATTTCCTTTCTGGCCAATCTATAGCAGCGGTTGTAGATAGCCACTGCTCCTCAGGGTTCTCTCCTGTCACCCACTCTTTTCCTTTTATTTATCAATAATCTGTTAAGTTGGTAGCACTTCCTGTCCTATCCACTCCTACGCCGATGATTCCACTCTTCATTTCTCCACCCGCTTCACAAAGCGTCCCTCTCAACAGTCACTCCATGATTCGCGTAGGACGGCTATGGTGCACCTGACCTCTGATCTTTCTGCTGTCTCTGATTGGGGCAGAGAAAACCTTGTGGCTTTCAATGCTTCAAAAACTCAGCTCCTCCATCTGCCTACTCGTCATAATCTTCCCAGTACCGGCTCGAAGTTTGTCAGTGCCCTGGGCAAATTGAATTTCAGCGGCCTTAAGACTTTTTACCATTTTAATGATTTTTCATAATGATAAAAAACTATAAATATAGGAATACTGTATAGGTCTCTCGCCACAACAATAAGAAATAAAATAGAAACTCCTGAATAATTTGACTGCATATCAGATGATTTTTATATTTTGGATTTCTTTTTAGTCATTTATTAAGCTTTTCCTCCGTTTTTTGCGCCCCCAGCACATTGCGACCTGGGCAACCGCCCAGTTAGCCAGGGCCTTGAGACGGCAATGAATATTCCACACGACTATCCCTTACCTTCACCAATACACAACTCAATCCTTTCTCTTCTCTTAACACTCTTGGCGTTTCCTTTTCTCCTCGTGATCTTTCCTGGAAAGATCACTTATACTCTCTTTGTAATACAGCTTCTAAGAGGTTAGGTGTGTTGTACCGACTCCGTAGTGTTTTCAGCCCCACTTAGTTGCTCTCTCTGTACAGGGGTCTTGTTTGCCCCTGTATGGAGTACTCTTCTCACGTGTGGGGTGGCTCAACCGACACAGCCGTACTTGGCCGGATGGAATCACAGGCTTTTCGTTTCATCGATTCCCTGCCTCTTACTGACTGTCTTCAGTCTCTCTCTCTTCGACGCAATGTTGCCTCACTCTCTCTTTACTATCGCTATTATAACGGACACAGTTCTTCTGAACTTTCGAACTGCACGCCTTCTCCTATAAAGAGAGTACGCCGTATCAGACTTTCTACACATTCTCATTCCTTTTCTGTCCAACTATCTAATGCAAGAGTTAATGGTATTTTAAATCTTTCATCTACTCAACCAGTTAACTCTGGAACAATCTTCCTCAATCTTTATTTTTCTGTCTCTATGACCTCCAATCTTTCAAACCCAGTGTCCAGGCATCTCGAAAAACTTGGACCTTGATTTTGGCTCTCTTCTTCCTCAATTGGGAAAGGGCGTTTTTGCGGGCTTTTGCCCTTGGCTTCTCCTTGCTATATATATATATATATATATATATATATATATATATATATATATATATATATATATATATATATATATATATATATATATATGAAAATTATTTCACGAAAGTAACACGTGAAAAATATTTATGATGAATAAAACCACGAAGGAAAGGAAACACAAAATGGTGCTCAAGCGCTTTCGTCTAATGACATCCTCAGGAACACTCACAGTGTTCCTGAGGATGTCATTAGACGAAAGCGCTTGAGCACCATTTTGTGTTTCCTTTCCTTCGTGGTTTTATTCATCATATATATATATATATATATA
Organism: Bathynomus jamesi; assembly: GCA_023014485.1. Lineage (NCBI taxonomy): Eukaryota > Metazoa > Arthropoda > Malacostraca > Isopoda > Cirolanidae > Bathynomus > Bathynomus jamesi. The sequence goes on along the minus strand of JAJOZX010001584.1, from coordinate 330,826 downwards.
TATGCATTCGTGATATGAGAAAAACTTCAGAGGAAGAGTAAAAACCTGACACCATGAAAATAGCTAAAGAAAACAAAAGTATTTTTTGTGCTTGAAGAATATTTCTATCATTGCATTTAAATATATTTAACATTTAGAATTTTGGAATTTTATACGGAAGACATTTTGGGCAAACAGAATAGTCTTAATAAAGAAGGCGGGGGTAAAGCGCAGTTCTATACAAAATGTGAAGTTCTAAAAAAAATGTGCAGTTCTGTGTGAAGTTTAAAGATGTATTTTGTATGCTTTACTAAATCACAACTAGAGCAGTTATCATAAATTAAAGTTAAATCAGCCGCTTCCACTTGATATGTAGAATATTGTTCCAGCAATAACGTATCATGTAGTTGCCGCCGTGCATATGAAAAGAATATCACAGACATATTGCCACCTGCTGTAAAGTTTAATGTAAGGTATGTTAGCCCATAAAGTACTTATAAAGGATCACCTGAAGATCAGGGCCCCCAGCCTTCGTTAGTTAGCCTTTGTATTCGGTATTTGGTATTTGAAGTTTGTCATAGTAATTCCGCCAGTTTCCATATTTCTAGGGTCGACCTGAAACACCCTGTAGATTAATTCGTTATTATGGAAATAAGAGTATATATGAATATAGTTTAGTTTTGTTATGGAAATAAAACAGGGGATATAGCGTTATGGCTTGTATGATATGATAAATTTGTTTTTCAGTTTTCTTTGGAAGGTTTTTAGTGTTCTAGATTGTTTTATCCCTTGATCAAGTGTGTTCCAAAGGTTTGGACCTGTTGAGGATAAAGATCTAATCGCACAATCTAGAGCAGTGGTTCCCAAACTTTACTAACTGTCGGAAACCTTACAGACTTGTTTTTATTTCGCAGAACCCCAACTCCATATATATATATATATATATATATATATATATATATATATATATTAGACTTAGAGCTGTAAAATATTTATTGAGCAACAAAACTTACAGATTTTAGTAATGAACACAATACAAATTTTTACACTGAAAACACTTAAGTAAATAAAGCCTAACAGAAGTTAACTTCACAGTGCACCACGCCAACGGCTATAGTTATACTGATTGGTTCACAATTAATTACGAAACAAGTGCGTATCAAATCAACTTGCAATTTAGAAAATTTTAATTTTAGCGAAAACATATTGCTCAAAATTAATTACAGTTAAATTCTCACGAGTAAAATATATATATATTAAAATTTGTCATAAATAATATGACAAATTTTAAATACTATGACAGAATTTATATGATATTTATTTTAAAGCAGTACTAATTGAACCAGTCTTTCATAAAATCGTTCAAATTAAAATCTGCCAAATTACATTTTTGCAGTAGCGGAGTAGCGAAAATTTATTTACATATACTTAGCAGATTTTAATTTTAGCGAAAAATATTTAGTGATCCCAAATCCACAATGGTGCCATTTCAAGTCGGAGTAAGAATATAAAATATTATTTAACAAAAAGCCACAAAGTAAAATTATGTATAAATATTAGGACCTTAATTAGACCTTACTATTAAGACCTGATTAGACTGATTAGAAAACGTGTCACGGAACCCTTGTTAAGCCTCCGTGGAACCCCAGGGTTCCGCGGAACACAGTTTGGGAACCAATGAATTCTAGAGTATACTAATTCGGTTTTCTGATGTGTGTTTGATTGTCTGTATTAAAGCGGTGTTGTGTTTGGGAATCTAATATTTTGTTTTGGATGATTTCTGAAACAATATTATGGACGATCTGAATTTGATACATATACAGGGTGAGTCACGACGAAATGTCATAACTTCGGGAGCTTATAGCTGAGGTTATTCACAGTCAAAAAGTTCATATGAACATAGGTCCGATTCTTAACGGTTATGGAGCTATGGATGTTTGAATTTCAAGCATACGCATGCGTGACCTTGAACTGAATTGACAGTTACTTACCGAACCGAACTAACTACGCAGTAGAGTGTTGTGTTTCACAGCGTGCAATTGATGTTTTGTGCGTTCAGTATGTCTTTTACGTTTTCAAATGTTGAATTTGCTAATATGGTGTATGTTTACGGATTTTGCGATGGAAATACTACTACTATTGCTGAATACCAGCGACGTTTTCCAAATCGAAGAATTCTGGATCGACGAATGTTTAGCAACGTTTTTTGGAGATTATGAAAGAGCGGTTCAGTTCCTAGCGTTACTGTTTTATCTGAGCGTCCGGTACAAAAAGATGGAGCTGAACAAGAAAACATTATTCAGATGGTACAGCGGAGTCCTCAAACGAGAGTATGTAGAACGTTACACGAAGAAGGCATCTATCAATACCACGTACAGCGCGTTCAGCACCTCCAACGTGGGGATCGTGCCCAGCGGCTGGAATTTTGTAATTGGTTCAATGCCGATCGACAATTGCATCGATACGTCTTGTTCTGTGGTGAGGCTCAATTTACCCGCGACGGTGTCAACAACACTCGCAATACACATGTGTGGTCAGAAATGAATCCTTATGCCATCGTGGAAAGTAATTTTCAACATCAGTTCAGTGTCAATGTGAGGCGTGGTACTCTCTACGGTCAGCTGATTGGTCCGTTTATCTTCGAAGGTGGTCTTACAGGTGACATTTATCTACGATTTCTGCAAGACGACCTGCCGCCACTGTTAGAAGATGTACCTTTGGCAACACGATTGTGTCTGTACTTCCAACAAGACGGAGCTCCTCCCCATTTTAGCCGTGCAGTGAGAACGCATCTCGATGGTCGCTTCCCTGGTCGATGGATCGGTCGTGGTGGTGCACAAAAATTGGCCACCCAGGTCTCCGGACCTAACCCCTCTAGATTTTTGTCTGTGGGGGCGCATGAAAGAGCTGGTATACCAGAGAAAAGTGGAAACACGAGATGCATTGCTCCGTCGCATTTTGGATACTGCAGCCCTCATAAAGGACAATCGTAATGAACTAATGCGAGCTACACTCGCGATTCACAGACGAGCCGCGATGTGTAATGAGGCCGAGGGTAGTCATTTTGAACAGTTATTGTAAATTCATGAATAAAAACTCTAGCACCTATTTCTTCACTTATTCTTATTTTTAAACATTCAAACATCCATAGCTCCATAACCGTTAAGAATCGGACCTACTGTATGTTCATATGAAGTTTTTTATTGGGAATGACCTCAGCTATAAGCTCCCGAAGTTGACAATTCGTCGTGACTCATCCTGTATGAGGCAACGTTTAGTTTGTAGATTTCTCCTAGTTTAAGAATTTTTAACGCGTGGAACATTTGATCTATACTTTCATTCGATTTATAAAATTTTTAATTAACCTTTTTTGCATTACCACCAATGGCTGTAGCGAATATTGACGTGTGTTTCTGTAAGCACTAATACAGTATTGTAGATGTGGGCAGGGGTGTGCTCCAATTTCTTAACAACCGGTTCTGATACAGATAGGGGTGTAAATCTGCGAGCCCCAATGGCGCAAGTCGTTAAACTAGGGGGGTCTGGGGTGAGCGGTAGCTCCTCCAGCGGGGTCCGGGGCGGAGCCCCTGAAGCCAACGCATTTTAGCTTTTCCAAACAGCAACTTGTAACATTTTGGCAGAAATTATTTAACATATTCTTTACTCACTAATGACAATTATCTAAAAATAAACTAATTTTTCATCAAAATATAAATAAATATTGAAACGACTACTGCTTGTGATACTACCTATATTTTTCTATAAAATCCTGAAAAAATTAAAAAAAATTTAGATATAAATTTACCTTCTCAATCATGCTGTCTCATTCAAGAAGTTTCATATAGCCAGTTCGTTCTGCGATGGTTGAGTATCAGTTTTCTCACGAACTCTAGTATCATCAGCTTGACGATGACTTCTCAGCCAAGTCTTGACACATGGCACAGCATCCCAGTCTGCTACAGGCTTTCCTAGGATTATTATTGTCATCAGACTGAAAATATGATTAACAGAAAGTTTACTTCTTTTAGTAGACATGTTAAGTGCACAAAATAGGGTGTCCACTTCAAATCATGATGCGAAGGTCCCCTTTGGTATGGAAGTTCCTTAGGGCCATGGGAAAGAATTTATCCAAAGACACAAGTTGTATCTATGCATACACATGCTTAATTTTATGTCTAATCAGCATAAATTATGCTAATGACCGTATTTCTAACTTTTGAACCATTTAACTTAGAAACGTGTGTGATGATTCGTTTTCAGCTAAATTCAGCATGAGAAATCCATTTCTGAGGTTATTATGGGGTTTGGAGGTCATTTTGACCCCCAAAATCAAGTATGGCCGCTGGCCGCCATGTTCAAATTAGGGATTTTCCGCAGTTTCCAAACTGACGGAGTGAGACACCTCAAAATAACCTGAAACCCCAAAATAACCTCAGAAATGGTTTTCTTATGCTGAATTTAGCTGAAAACGAGTCATCACACACGTTTCTAAGTTCTGTGACCTTGAGAAATTCAATTTCATGTTTCAGATTCACAATGATTAATCCGAAATGAGTGACTCTAAAAGCACGCCTGCCATCATGGACACCCGCGACTGGAGTTTATGCTTTATATGACAGTCAGACAAAAGCTATGAACCGACTAAGAATCCGTCATCATCTGTGAAATTGAGAAACAAAACTGAAAGACTTTCAGCCTCTTATAAAGAAGTTACGGACAACATCCAGGAGCTCAAGGAATTAGGGGAGGTGCCTGACTTTGTATTCGTAGATGACATTGGTGGTGGTGCTGGTGGCGGTGCTCAGAATGTAGTGTGGCACAAAAGTTGCAGGAATGCTATCGACAATCAAAAAGTGCAGAGAGCGAGGAAAAAGCATCAAGGGCAAGAGTAAGTTAGCCCGGTGAAAACTCGCCGCATGAACAGTGGTGCCAAGTCCATCACACAGGCCTCACCCTCTACATCTTCGGGCGAACCAGTCGACACTCCATGCCTCTTCTGTGACGAAATGGGCAACAAGAAAGAGCTGAGGAAGGCCTCCACTCTTGGCTTGGATAAGAAAGTCAATGATTGCGCTCGAGTGTTAAGTGACAAACGTCTATTGGCTAAACTTTCTGCCGGTGACATGGTCGCTATTAATGCCGTCTATCATCTTGTGTGCCTGACTCGGCTCTACAGGAAAGCGGCGACGGTCGGATGTGACACGACTGAGAGTCATGCGACTCAGGTGATCCGAGCACATGTTCTCAACGAGTTACTTGACTTTATTGAAGATAATCGTGTTTCATGGGCGTCACTGGCAATGGCTGACTTGACGGCCCTCTATGACAAGCGCCTCGCCGCCCTCGGATTCCCCTACATCAAATGCAATACAACACGCCTTCGAGAGGATATTGAGCGCATGATTCCTGACATCAATGCGATACCAATGAATCGTTGCTGGTCTCTTGTTTTCGACGACGACCTAAGCAAAGCTGTAGTTGATATGGAAAAAATATATCAACTGAAGTCTCCATCCTCCACAAAGCAGCGAAGATCCTCCGGCGAGATTATCTCCACATGAAGCAGGCTTTCACAGGCCCCTTCTCAACCTAATGTGAAGCTGAATCCATCCTGCCTACGTTGAGATCATTCTTGCACATGCTTCTTGATGGACCAGGTATCGATAAGCCGGCTCCTGATTCTGAGAAGTCCAAGGCTGCAACATCCATCGGGCAGCAGGTCATCTTCAACTCTGTTGGACGCAGATCCAAGAAACCTGGGAGTGTTCCTCGTCACATCAAGGAGAGGGAAACACCAGCATCGCTGTATCTGTCTATGAAACTACATCTTCAAACTGGCCGTGAATCTCTAATCGATGCTATGCATCAACGAGGACTGTGCGTCTCGTACGACTGTTTGAGAATGTTGAGCACAGACAGCGAATTCAGTCATCGGTCACTGGGAGCAGGTCCGTGTGGTAGTGCCACCTCAGACTGTCAAGGGCGTGTTCACCACGGGCGGTTTTGACAACATCTACCACAACCCTTCCTCTATGACGGCAAAATCAGCCCTCCATGGAACATGCATCAGCATTCAGCAGCAATTCTTTTCAAACAGCCTTGCATGTATCTCTGTAGATGTAAAGGTTCGTGCTCCAACACTGGTAAGATGAGTGAGGTACAGATAGATGAGAAATCAGGTTAGTGCTGAACGAAGGAATGTCATGAATGTGCTCACATTGTCACAACATTGTGTGATGATATATCTGAGTCGGCTAGTTATTGGTCGAGTATACTATCTATCAATTATACTATTTAGATACCACAGAACTTGTAAATTTCTCATTCAATTTGCAATTCTTGCTTCCATGCCTCTAAATTCTGTTTTCATAAATTTTATCAAAATGTCAACTTTGTGTATCATTTCCCGGATTTGACGTTTACATGCATTCCAAATGTAAAATTGAAGCCAGACATGAGTTCAGCGACCTCAAATTAGCTGGAAAACATGTATCATAATAGTTTCTAAGACAAACGGTTCCTTGGCTCTGAGTCGGCCATCTTGGATTTAAGATACAACTTGTCTCTTTGAATACATTTTTTTCCTATGTCCCTAAGGAACTTCCATACGAAAGGGGACTTTTGCATCATGATTTGAAGTGAAAAGTCACTTCGCATGTCTACTATTTCCGCTTTCACAATATCGTTCAGAACATTAAAGCCTCGTTCTGCTTCCGCGCTGCTAATAGCAATTGTGCTCGTTATTTTCTTAGCTTTAGCAATGGTGGGTGGAAGATGAATATTCTTTGATTCCACATTTGAATCAACAAAATCCCGAAATTCATTAATGTCAATTTCAAATTTTATGAGTTCATTCAACTGCCTTATCTTTTTTTCACCTTCCAGCCATGGTGATAAGATTTCATTATATTTCCAAGATGTTGGTCCCAGTAAATCTCTCCCTCTGCATTTGCTTGTCCCTTATATAGCAGTATGATATTAGGATGTATGTGCTAAAATATATACATGCAAATAACACTGGTCTACAAATTTTGAAAAAGTTTATGCTTCGGAGATAAAATGTGTTCCCTATTTATGGATTTTGGGGTGCTGAAAATGAATATGACCATAAAAACAGTCGATTGGCTACAGTTTCCACGAAAATTTAAGTTACACATTTTGCGTATATGTATACCATATATTAGTAACATACTTGTATAATGCAGTCAGATTCAACCCGTCGCTTCTTTGCTTGTCTCTTGTATTCAACTTCTGGAGCATCTCTTGTTATTGTCCAGCAGTAGTCTGCTAACAATGATGGACTCCATTTCCCCTGGTAGCGTTTCTCCATCGCTGAGATATCCTGGTGGAAACATTCACCATGTTCATCGCTGACTGCTCCGCAGTTGGCCGGAAAAAAATCCAGGTGCGAATGGAGGAAATGTATCTTTAAAGACATATTGCAGCCCATTTTTTGATAGGACAACAGCAGGTTTTCCACCAGCTCCCTGTAATTGTCAGCTTCGGTATTTCCGAGAAAATTGGTTGCTACTAACCGGAAAGCATTCCATGCTGTCTTCTCCTCACCACCTAGGATACGGTGGAACTCCTCATCTGTAAGAAGCTCGCGGATCTGTGGACCAACAAATACACCCTCCTTGATTTTTGCTTCACTGAGCTTTGGGAATTTACCACCGAGATATTTAAAAGCTGCCCCCGTTTTATCCATAGCCTTAACAAAATTTTTCATGACGCCCAGTTTGATGTGTAAGGGTGGTAACAAAATCTTGCTCGATTCTACAAGTGGAGGATACTGAACATTTTTTGTTCCAGGTTCCAATGAGTGTCGGAGTTGCCAATCCTTCTTGATGTAATGAGAAGTCCTAGCCCGACTATCCCATTCACACAGAAGACAGCAATACTTAATGTAGCCCGGCTGCAGTCCAAGCACGATAGCAACAACTTTCAAGTCACCACAAACTTGCCACTGATGTTTGTCATAGTTTATGCAGTTCAAAAGTTGCTTCATGTTGTCATATGCTTCCTTCATGTGGACTGCATGACCAACTGGAATTGATGGCAATACGTTGCCAACATGCAACAAAACAGCTTTTAGACTCAACTTCGATGAATCAATGAACAGTCTCCACTCATCAGGATTGTGAATAATGTTGAGAGCTGCCATCAGACTATCGATGTCGTTGCAAGCTACAAGGTCACCTTCCATGATGAAGAATGGGACAAAATCTTTTTGACGGTCACGAAACTTACACACTCTAACATTTTCAGCGAGGAGATTCCACTGCTGCAATCTGGAGCCCAACAGCTCTGCCTTACTCTTTGGCAGTTCTAAATCTCTGATAAGGTCGTTTAATTCATTCTGAGTTATCATGTGCGGTTTAGAAGATGTCAAGTTATAAACAAATTCAGGGTCTTGTAAAGTTGAAGGCTCACAACTTTCGCAGGTTCCTTCATTCTCCTCGTCCTCTGACTCCAGGGAGAATGAGTGTGGGGGCTCAGGAACGGGTAGTCCTTCGCCGTGAGGTACCGGGCGTATAGCAGAGGGTATATTCAGATATTGTAAAACCCACGTTTTTCTTCTTGCAAATACCTTTCTTGACTGGAGGCACCATGCACAAGTAACAATTGCTGACATGATCTGTTGGTTCCCTCCACACCATTAGCATTGCAAAAGGCATAGATTTCCTTTTCCGATTCAACCACTGGCGAAGGTTTGTTGCACAAGTATTGCAGCATATGTGTGGGGCCCAGCTCTTGTCCTGATCTCCAATCTTACAGCCAAAATAAAGGTGATAGGCTTTCCTAATCACGGCAGTTATAGCACGCTTTTGTGATGCAAAAGTCAATTCTCCACAAACATAACAGAAGTTATCTACACTGTTCACGCAATTACGAGGCATCTTTGTTCAAATTAAGCTGAAAAAAATTCAGTTCCAAAAGCAAACACTAAAAAGAGTTTGACAAGGGTGCACTGTATGACTTCCGCGAATGAACTAATGCTGTGGCGTAATATGTAGACGCCTGTGACGCATCGACGCCTTGACTCTACTGCGCATATTTAATTCCTTTCATAAAAACTATATATCATTCGAAAGAGTAGAGTTCTAAGTTTATGAAATATTTATTTTTTTAAAATGACTCCTTTCAAATGTGCTCCATTAGTTGCCAAGCATTCCAGTGTTCTCGCTTGTAAGTTCTGCATCACTTTTGCAAGAGTGTGCGGTGGTATGGCCTGTATCTCATTTGTGATGGCGGCCTTCAATTCTTGCAAGGTCGTTGGGTTATTTCTGTAGACCCTACTCTTTAAATATCCCCAGAGATAATAATCTAAGGGAGAAAAATCAGGAGACCTTGCGGGCCATTCAACGTCTCCAAATCTTGAGATTAACTCGCCTGGAAACGTTTGACGCAAAACTGCTATGCAGTTCCTCGTGGTATGGCAGGTATCTCCGTCTTGTTGGAACCAGTGGTTTTCTAGACAAAGATCTCTTAATTTAGGAATAAGGAAATCGGTCAACATTTTTTCGTAGCGATCACCATTTACAGTGACCGTGTTTCCGGTGGAATCCTCGAAAAAGTACGGCCCTATGATCTGAGATGCAGTAAGACCACACCAAACAGTTACACGCTGACTATGCAACGGGACTTCGGTAATATTTAATTGATTTTCTGTTGCCCAGAAACGACAATTTTGTTTGTTTACAGTTCCATTCAAGTGAAAATGGGCTTCGTCTGACATAATCAAAGTTGCTAGAAAATTGGTGGTGTCATTTACCTTCTGTTGGATCCATTGACAGAATTGTCGTCTTCGTGCGAAATCTCCATCGTTTAGTTGTTGCACTGTTTGAATTTTATATGGAAAGAGCATTAAATTTTGCTTGAATATACGGTGTGTTGTTCCATATCCAACTCCTAACAGCTGAGAAGCACGTCTGATGCTTATGTTAGGATTATCCTGTACAATTTCATGAGTTCTGTTAATGATCTCGTCTATCCTTGCTGTGCGCACTCTTCCAGTTGGTTTTCTTTTTCCAATGCTGCCAGTTAGGGAAAAATTTCTGACACACCGACGGATTACTTTCTTAGAAGGTGATTTTGACATCTGAAAATTTGTCTTGAAAGATCTTTGAGCTGAAACTACACTTCTTCCATGCTTATAATATTGCTCAGTTATGAAACGCAGCTGTTCCACAGTCCATGCAGTCATCTTGAAGGGTTAGTTTTAACTAACACTTTTATTTTGTTTTGTATCTTATCTTGTCTTGTATTGTCAAAACCTATACAATCCTGTACAAACTTGTAACTATCCTCTTTCGAATGATGTGTATGATTTTATAAAAGGACTTATACTTTAAGAGTTACAGGGGTTTCTTTTGGGTCCCATTTCTCTGGATCACTCTTTATATATATGTATATATTTACATTAATTTATTAAAATAAAAAATATAACTATGCGCATGCGCAGTAGAGTCAATGCGTTGATGTGCCACAGGCGTCTACATATTACGCGACAGATGCAGTCCAGTTAGTAGGGTGCAGGGTTGCCTGATATCTTTATAAATAGAGCCAATTGGCGATTTTAGGCATCATTTTCGTATTCAGTGACCCAAAATTAGTAAAGATTGATTACATAATTACACACCTTAGTAAAGTTTCTGATCTAATGTTTACATGTCCTAGTCCGGCTGACTCAACCACGTGTTTCAGTTCCAGCCAGCAAGCCAGCTTTGCTTATTACACAGTTGTTCGATCGATCTTTTCATAAGTACTTTCTAAAAATTTCATAATGAAATAAAATCATTCTAATGGCATGCAACGAATGTAACATCAAATGTGACATTGTAAACTAAAGCTATAATTCACAAAAACACAATTGTGAACGAGACAAATCACGGGCGTCATGAGCATTCGTAAAATTCATCAAGACTGACTGACAAATTGCAAATTTCAAGATAAATTTCTACTAACTGTTAAATATTTGTTAAAAACAAACAAACGGTTCGGTGATCCAATCAAAATTTAACAACCGGTTCGGGCGAACAGGACCGAACCGGTCCCAGCACACCATGGTGAAATATATGGATCGAAGAACTTGTTTTGGGAGTGCTGCACCTACTTTTGTAATTATGAATGAGATGAGACCTTGGCTAATTTGTTGCACAGATATTCAGTGTGTTCTTTGAATGAGAGGTTTGAATAGATGGTAATTCCCAGAAGTTTGGATGAATGCACTCGCTGAGCAGGGATTGCATTTGTGTAGGTTTAGGCTTAAAGGGGGTAAAGATTTCTTTTGTGTAAGGATAGTTTTATTTTTATGCAGGAAGGAGGGGCCAAGGGCAAATACCGCAAAAGCACGCCCCGCCACCCATAGAAGAAGAAGAGAGCCAAAATCAAGGTCCAGGGTTTACGAGATGCATAGACACTCTGCGTTTGAAAGATGGGAGGTTATAGACAGGGGAAAAGATGGATTGAGGAAGATTGTTCCAGAGTTCACCGGTTGAGTAGATGAAAGATGTAAAATACCGATTAACTCTAGCGTTAGAGAGTTGGACAGAAAAGGAATGATAAAATGTAGAAAGTCTAGTGCTGCGTGCTCTCCTTAAAGGAGGAGGCATGCAGCTAGATAGTTCAGAAGAGCCATGTCCGTTATAATAGCGATAGTAAAGAGAGAGTGAGGCAACATTGCGGCGAAGAGAGAAGGATTGAAGACAGTGAGTAAGAGGAGGGGAATTGATGAGAAGAAAAGCCTTTGATTCCACCCTCTGAAGTACGGCTGTGTGGGTTGAGCCACCCCATACATGAGAAGCATACTTCACACAGGGGCGAACAAGACCCCTGTCCAGAGAAAACAACTGAGTGGGGGTGAAGAAACTGCGGAGGCAGTACAGCACACCTAACCTCTCAGAAGCTGTTTTGGAAAGAGAATATACATAATCTTTCTAGGAAAGAATGTTAAGAAAAGAGGAAGTATTGAGTTGTATGTTGTTGAAGCTAAGGGAATAGTCGTGTGGAAGATTGTAACGAGTAGAAAGAGGAAGGAACCGAGTTTCTGAGACATTGAAAGCCACAAGTTTTTCTCTGCCCCAATTAGAGATAGCAGAAAGATCAGAGGTCAATTTCTCCATAGCCGCCCCTCGCGAATCATGAAGTGACTTGAGAGGGACGCTTTGGGAAGTGGGTAGAGAAGTGAAGAGTGGAATCATTGGCATAGGAGTGAATAGGACAGGAAGTACGAATTGAAAGATCATTAATAAATTAAAGGAAAAAAGTGGGTGACAGGACAGAACCCTGAGGAACACCATTGTTGATAGCTTTAGGAGAAGAACAGTGGCCATCGACAACAGCAGTTATATATCGTCCAGAAAGGAAATAATAGATGAAGGCACAGATAGAAAGATGGAAACCGAAGGAGAACAGTTTGGAAATTAAAGATTTGTGCCAGAGTCTCAAACGTTTTTGATATGTCTAGGGCAATAGCAAAGGTTTCACCGAAATTCCGAAAGGAAGATGACCAAGAGTCAGAGAGTTATACAAGAAGATCGCCAGTAGAGCGTACCTTGCGAAATCCATACTGACGATCGAAAGAAGATTGTAAGAAGAGAAGTGTTTAAGAATCTTCCTATTTGGGATAGATTCAAAAACTTTGGAAAGGCAAGAAGTTAAAGCAATTGGACGATAGTTGGAGGGTTGAGAGCGGTCACCCTTCTTTGGGATAGGCTGAATGAAAGCGAACTTCCAGCAGGAACGAAAAGTATCAGATGAGAACAAAGACGAAAGAGTTTGCCTAGGCAGGGTGTCAGCACTGAAATACAGTTCTTAAGAATAACAGGAGGAACACAGTCATGACCGTCTTTCCTAGAGCTGAGCCCAGATAGGGAAGAAAAAATATCTTTCGAAGATATTTCAGACATAATAAAGTCAGTAGGGAAAGGAGATGGAGGAACAGTACCGGAATCGTCCAGGGTTGAGTTGGAAGCGAAAGTTTGAGCGAAGAGTTCAGCTTTATCAGGAGAAGAGACGGCAACTGAGCCATCGGAATGGAAAAGAGGAAGGAAAGAAGAAAAAGTAAAGTTATTAAAGAGTTTTTTATCTAGATGCCAGAAAGAACGAGAAGAATTAGGATTGGATAGGTTTTCACATTTTTGTCAGATGAAGGAATTTTGGCGAGTCAAAGAACAGATTTTGCACGATTCTGGGCAGAAATATAAGCTGAGTGAGAGTCAGGAGTTAGATGGCCACGATACCTTCTGTTGTAGATAGCATTAGTACAAGTAAAGTTAAACCAAGGTTTTTTTTCATTGGTAGTAGGAATAGAATCTGGAATGTACGCCTCCATGCCCAAGAGAATCACCTCCGTGATTCGCTCAGCACACTCCGAAGGTCCCCGGCCACGGAAGCAGTAATCATTCCATGAAAAATCGCAGAAGTACTGCCTAAGTTCCTCCCAATCAGCGGCGCCAAAGTGCCAAAGGCGCCTCCTTTTGGGAGTATCCCAAGGCCGGATTGTTGTCATTAAACCATATGTAAACACTTGGTGGTTGTTTCGAGTGGTAGTAAGTCTTTATATGAGTTACAGAGTTACAGGCTAACAAAGGCCCTAAGATCCACTCTAGGCTGACCCAAGAAGGAAGTGGAAAAGTTAGAAATAGCAATGAAAAAAAGAACGCTGAAAATTTATACCATGCTTGCACTTTAGACGAGCAAAGCTTTCACATTGGAATAGTAGTTACACGAATAGTAAAGTATAGAACAGACAGGGCTTTTTCCCTCCTCCTCTAGCCACTGCTGACAGAAAATAGTGGTGAAACAAGATATATAGGAAAGTAGAAGAAAGTATAAAGAAAAGAATAGCTGTAGAGTTCATTCACACCATGCGTACACTTATCTCGTGTTTTTAGTTACACATTAGAAGACAGCGGAAAATAAAGTATAGCATGGATACTAAACTACTAATCTAATCTATGCCATGAATTTTTTAAGGAATTTTTTATTTATTTATTCTGTACAAGAAGTCATCATTTCGTCGTTGCAGCATATCTCCGTAGTCTACCAAAGGCCGTACGGAAAACTTAGCATATATTGCGTCCGATTACCCAGACGTGCACTGGTTAGTTAGGACTCGTTTCCTTTGATATATTGAGATATACGATGGATAGATAACAGTATTGCCAGGTATTGAGAGACAAAGTTTTGCCACAATTTACTAATGGCGTTGGCAGGAATTAGTTTTATCAAGATGATGGAGCGCCGCCACATTACTCTTCAGATGCCCGTGAGATTCTGGATACCAATGTTGAAGGAAAATGGTTTGGGCGGCGAGGTCCCATCGAGTGGCCAGCCAGATCAACTGATTTAACCCCATGTGATTTCTGGCTTTGGGCTTATTTGCGTGACGAACTCTACAGTTCTGGTTTCATCTCTCTAACTGTGAATGCCCTTGGCTACAGAATAGATGAAGAACTGAGAAGGATCCCACTCGATATGTTCAGAAGAACAATGAAGAGTTTTACAGAGAGAATCTACAAATGTATCATAGCGGATGAGGAACTCTTTGAAGATTAAGTTTAGTAGTGTACCGATTAATTTGTATCGGCGCCGGCAGAATCGGCCAAATTTAGCCGATTCTCTCATCGACCTTTGAAATTTAAAATTTTTTATTACAAAAGAAAATCTATATTTATAGAAAATTGAACAGACAAAAAACACTATTTATGATAATTTATACACATTTCAAAGTGTAATTATATAAAAATATTTTACATTCACGAAAAAGGGAAGGCAGTTAAGTTGCCCATAAATTTATATTTTCTCTAACTAGTTAATCTCTATTTATTACAAACTATTGTAATTTCCTACGCTATATTAATAACAATTCTATATTACGTTGTACTTTGCAATTTATATATTAAACCATCTTATTACGTTGACTTTATTTTAAGTATTTTAATAATGTTATAAACCCAAATTATATATCCAATTTTTATTCAAATTGGTAACAGAGACTTGAAATTTTAATGAAAAATTTTGTTGTTGACATTGTTGAAGAAAAAAATACTTTCGACCTAAGGAAAAACAATTACTTTAAATATTGGGATTCAATTTATGAAATTGAAATAAAATTATTTTATCACTTTACTGAGTAATAAAACTTTTTAACATCATTTAAGCTACAGTATACGAGTGACAAATTCTGGTGCTGCATATTGTGAAGTGAGTTAAGGAAAATCGAGTGTAGGACCAAAGCCCCCTAGAACAAAAGCCCCCTAGGACAAAAGCCCCCTAGGACATTGGCCCCCGAACAGTCCTGCTTTAGGATCTTTTCCGTTTGGGGGCTAGCAGCGAATTTTAATGAAAATCGGTAGGCTAATGTAGTTTTGGTCACCGATTTAAAAAAATAGCTTTCTTTTTTTGGAGAAATGAAAAACAAACATGTTACAGCACTTTAAATAATTAATGTCTTTTTAACGAAAATATCATGACTTAACCTAACCAATCGTCAAGGGCATTCAAGTGACCTAACCGGGTATTCAAGTGACCTAACCGGGCATTGAAACAAACTTTAGCTGCCTTCACCTTGTTAGGGTCTGGGTCGTGGCTGTGTTCAGTCACAGAAAGAAGTTCCTTCACCTCCAAATCTGTATGAGCACAACCTTTTCAAGAAAGTGCTTTCCTCTGAGAACATTCCCAGCGTATTCGTGTACTGTTGGAACTCTTCTTGGTGTATAAGTAGCCTTCTGCACACAGTTTGGAACCTACTTTATTGTTCTTGATGATTTCCATGGTGGTTGAAAAGAGACTGATTTTCCATGTCACTCAGAGAATATAACCAATGGTTAACTGACAGACGTGTAGATTCAAACTAACAGCCCATAACCTTAACACCACAGTGGCTGAAGTGGAACGGATGCTTCAGATTAGATGTGACACCTGACTTGCCCTACCCAGCAATTTGTCCAGGGGGCTTTTGTCTTAGGGGGCTTTAGTCCGGACCCGAGGAAAATCATTTAAACAAATTTGAAATGTAAAAATATGAAAGTTGAAAGTTTTCACATTAAATTAGTAAAATT
Source organism: Bathynomus jamesi (assembly GCA_023014485.1). NCBI lineage: Eukaryota > Metazoa > Arthropoda > Malacostraca > Isopoda > Cirolanidae > Bathynomus > Bathynomus jamesi. The sequence continues at coordinate 314,780 of JAJOZX010001584.1, read as the reverse complement.
TACGAAGAGAATTGATTTTTTTAAAACTCGGTATCGGCAACGGTATCGGCAGTTTTTCATGTAATCGGCACCGGCTAAATTTTAGAATCGATAGATCACAAATTAAATTACAATAACAAAATATTTGTAGGAAAAAAATTCTTATTGACTTTTTGATTGATTTGTTTCATCATTTGAACACTTATCTGTACAATGTTGTTAACTAAATAGTTGTATGTATAAAATCCTTAAATACTTTTCTCCCACCTTGTGTATATATATATATATATATATATATATATATATATATATATATATATATATATATACACACTATCAATCCTGGTAAAACTAATCCAGTTAATACATCTCAAATTCAATGTAATAAAGGTCTATAGTCGGAACCAAACAATGGGTCAGTGGGTCAGTTATCTAAAAAATCTTGGCCGATATCAACCCATTAAAATGGTTATCACATATTACTCTCCGTTTTATGTTACGACCAAATTTTAGGTCCAATCTTCCACAATTAGACGCCAAGATATTAAAAATATCTTTGGTTTTAGGGAAATTAAAAATCTTGCACTTTTTGTAGAAGTTTCTACATTGTTACAGAGTACCGCAGTACACTTTAAAGGCATTTTGCATTTATTTAAAATCTCAAATTTAATCAACTTTGAATGCTTTTGAATACGAGACTCCACTAGTTTTTATTTACAGTTGAGTCATTACGTCATCAACCTCCAGCTCTTTGACTGGCTGCAAAAATATCCTCCGTCCAAGTTGCATGATTATAAAATTGCCATTTTTAAGAATATTAATTAATAAATTATAAATTAAATACATAATTTTATAAACATAAATTTTGCACGTTGAAATTACTTAATAAAAATTGCCTGATTCACCATCATTTTAAAAACGTATATACCTATTTTGTATAGAAGCACAGGCATTTTCACAAGAGTAATCCCCGAGACTATATGTATATCGACTATAATCAGAGGAATCTTTCTAAAGTTCGGGGAGGAAGAAGACTAAATGTAGGAGGAAATTTTTAAACAAACATGGAGGAGCACTGGTCCATAAGGTACCTCCAACTAGCCAGACCTACAATTTAAGAATTCCCCATACATAATGCAGAATAATAATGCATAATATGCATAGTTTTTATTTCAGAAATTTATTTATTTTTATTGCGAAATTTGATGTGCAATATTTAAAACTAAAGTTCCACTATAACTAAGTGGCTTCACTGGAGATGAGTATGACTATTCGGAGGTTTTGACTCCCAAGATATCTCATCAAGTTTTCCATCATCTGAAAACTACCAGTGTTCTGAAACCAGACCCGGCCAGCACTTCCTATTACATCTATTGCAAAAGGGAACATCACTACTTCTGTATAAAACTGTAAAATTTTCTGTAGGTAGCTGAGTTAGATATTCCGCGATTTACCTAAAAAGTACTAACATTCTTACACTATAAACCCAAGTAGCGTCCTTAAAATTTAAAACGTCTATTCGAATAATTTTGCTCCCGAGAGATCCCATCAAGCTTCCCTTCTCTACCAATGGTGTATCATCTGAGAACTCCGTGCTCTGAAACCAGACCCGACCAGCGTCTCCTACTACATTTATTCTACTCTATCTTAACTAGCCCTCCCTAAAGCAGCACCCTTTTAATAATGAACAAATATTAAAAAAAAGAAAGGAAGGAGCAAAACAAAGGAGAGAGATGATTGGCTTCCCAAAATAATTTAATTAGCTATTCGGAAGTTTTGACTCCCGAGAATTCCCATACTAGAAACACATAACTAAAAATAAAACAGTAAAAAAAAAGTCTAGCATTTGAGAACTCCCAGTGTTCTGGTACCAGACCGACCAGCGCCTCCTACTACATTTATGATCAGAAGGGAACATCACCATCCCCAACTCCACCCCAACCAGCTCCCCTTATAACCCTCTTTTGCAGGCTTATTCAGAGAATTTGACTCCCAAGTGTTTTCACAATGATAACATCCAGTGCTCTGTAACCAGACCGGACCAACGCCTCCTACTATATTTACATCTTTAAATCACTGCTTCTATCTCAATAACCTATACTAACCCCCATTTACCGCCCTTTAATGCAAATTGATGCTACTAAAATACCTATTCAACCTATTTTTAAATATATTAATTGATTGCCACGATCCACGCATGTAGACTATTCTACCTCTCGACTATCTCATAGGTGAAGAAGCCCCTTGCAACGTCTGTCTCAAATCCATTACCCTTAATTTTAAAACCATTTCTCATCATGTTCCTATCGTCCAAATTAGCGAAATTCTCATAATTTACGTTATCAAAACTATTTAAAGTTTTAAACACCTGAATTAATTGGCCTCTTAAACGCAGAGTTTCAAGCGTATACAAATTCAGCTCTTTGAATCCACAGTATCATCTTATGGTTTACCACGTAAGGTTGGAATAAGCTTCTGGTATTAAAAACTAAATGAGGCCTAACAAGCGACTTATATAATGGCAAAACAATATCTTTAGATTTATATTCAAAATTGCGAAAAATAAAACTCAATACTCTATTAACTTTACTGCGCGCGACTGAGAAAATAAACAATGATACCGAAATCTTTTTCCCAAAGTGTAGTTAAATTTACTGTTGTGGTAACAAATATGCATGACTTCATATTTATCTATGTTAAATTTCATTTGTTACTTATTAGACCACTCTATTAAATTATTAAGATCGCGCTGTAGATTCTCTCTATCTAGCAAACTATGATAATTGCTTTGATCATAATTTTAGTATCGTCGCAAATTAACGTATATTAACGTATATATAACGTATATTATGAAAAGGACTGGTTCCAAAAGACCCTTGCGGAACACCGCTAATTATATTAGTCCACCCTGACTCATTCCCATTAATCCCTACTAGGGCATGGTTCTGATTAATCAGTCAAACAGTTAATCATTGTTTCATATTTAATCATTAATTAATCAAAAAATATTTTTAGAAAATGATGGGAAATGATTAATTTTCCTTATAATTTCAGCAGCATTTTACCATAAATTTTGTAATGTATCATTTGAATTTGGCACCTTTTTGCATGTATAAACTGTCTAATCTGCCCATGCCTGATTTCTTGAACTAAAGCAAACTAAATGTTTGAGCAAAATGTTTTCTTCGATCTTATCTCACGCAACAGAAACAATAAATCTCTTTATTACTCTTTTCAGAAGTATTTAATTTTTAATAATTTTTAATCAGTTAATCATTGATTAATTATAAAATTTCATCATTCATCACTTTTTCCTAAAAATTATTAATTAACCATGCCCTAATCACTACCGTCTGTTTTCTTCCAGTTAACCAATTATTTTATCGCTATCTCTCCCTATTGGGGAGATAGCAATAATTTTTAATTTTTTACATCACTTTTTACAGTTGATGATACTCATTTCATTCCGGAGGTTAGTAATATGCTTAGTGACGTAAATGGCACTTTTTCATTGCTCACTGACATAACTCTTTACACTGAAGAGATTTCTCACTATATAGAGAAGTTAAAAATTAACAAATCGCTAGGTCTAGACTATTTTTACCCAAAGCACCTAAAAGAGTTAAAGAATGAAATACTTGATCCTTTAGTTCAAATTTTGGATCACCTGAAGATCAGGGCCCCCAGCCTTTCTTGGTTAGCCTTATAAGGCTAACTAACAAAAATATCACGACCAATCGTTAGGTCAACTGTTACGCCCTTGAAGATTAATTAGGTTAGGTCGTGATATTTTCATTAGTTAGCCTTATAAAGCTAACTAAAGAAGGCTGGGGGCCCTGATCTTCACGTGATCCCAAATTTTTAATACATCTTTATCACAGGGGGTTGTTTCTCCGGATTTTAAATTGGTTAATGTAACTCCGATTTTTTAAAAAGGGAATAAAAAACAGGCGGGGAAACTATAGGCCTATTAGTCTAACTTCTATAATTGGAAAGCTTTTAGAAACAGTTGTTATATTAGAGATCATATAGTTGAGCATCTTGAAAACAATAATCTTATAAAACAAAGCCAGCATGGGTTTCGTAGAAATAAATCTTGTTTAACAAATTTATTGGAAGTTTTTCTGAAGTCATCGGTATTTGGGATTGGAGGTAGAGCGGTAGATATAATATATTAGGATTTCCAAACGACGTTTGACAAAGTTCCGCATAAACGATTGTTAGAAAAACTTAAAGTTCACGGAATAAGGGGTCAAGTTCTTAATTGGACTGATAATATAATTTTAGCGATAATCCCTCAAGGGATTTCTATTACTAACATAATCGTAAATTTTTTTATGATTTTCTTCATATTCACGAGCTACTGTACTTCAATTTCAAAATCGTGTTCAGCAGATCTAATTAATCGTTTAACATTTCTACGTAAATCTATATAAGTCTGAAAGTGTTGCTGCATACGGTTCCTTTTATACCTCTTGCAAGCTACATTGGTATCTGCGATTGCTTTTCCTATATTTCTATTCCACCATTTAGTTGCACATTTAATTCACCTCTCTTGACTCTCCTAGGTACACAGCTTTCGTTTGAATTTATGAATATATTCTTGAAATTATCCTACAGGCTAAGAACATTATCTATCGTTAAAAGTTCAGGATCACCTGAAGATCAGGGCCCCCATGTATTCTTGTTTTTTGCTTTACAGTACCAAATATAATAATAAATTAAATTGAATGCCAGGTTAGGTCAACTGTACGCTAGGGTGGATCGATTTTACATTTTTTTCGATTTCCATATTCTAATAGAGACAAAACCTTGCGCATGCATGAGAAAATAGCCTCTGCAAAATCGTAGCTTAGTAGGTAATCATCTTCTGCCCCCGGCAGAGCGATGAAAATCATATTTTAGTAGTCAAAAACGTATTTTTCTTATAATTTTTAAAATATTTCAATATGCATCAAAATTATTCCTAATAACTATAAAGTCGATGAAAAAGACCTCATATGATCGTTTTTCCAAGCGCGTTGTCCTACGTTAATATCTTTTGCCCCCGGCAACAACGTCAAATGTTGAAAAAATAGGTAATTTATATACATATTTTCAGATCGGCTCTTTGTCTTAAATAATGCATTTATATATTTCCCATAGCATTTATATCGTTGCTTAGGCATGAAATAACACACACGCAAAATCCCAGTACATGGGGCATTTCACTCCTGCATCAGGTTCTGCCACTGCAATAACATCAGGTATCATCAACTTTCTAGAGACTAACAATATTAGCACGGACGACATTGTGGCTATCGGCTGTGATGGTACCGCAGTGAACACGGGTCGAAAGGGTGGAGCCATTCGTATGATTGAAATGAAACTACAAAGGCCAGTTCAGTGGATCATATGCCTATTACACGGTAATGAATTATCACTGCGACACCTCATTCAAGACTTGGACGGCAAAACAACTGGGCCAATGGGCTTTACTGGACCATTTGGAAAACAACTGAACGACTGCGAAAAACTTCCAATTACAGAATTCGATGCCATTCCATCTCCCGACATTGACATAGATGATGCCGAGTTGAGCACTGACCAAAAATATTTGTTAGGCATCTACAGAGCAGTGTCGAGCGGTAGCTGCTCTTCAGCTCTCGCGGCTCGAAATCCAGGTAAGATGGCGCATTCCAGGTGGCTGACAACAGCAAATAGATTTCTGCGCCTCTATGTTTCAACTAGTGAACCCTCCAGCACCTTCAACGAAATTGTGCGATTCATTATGACAGTTTACGCACCAATTTGGTTTAAGATAAAGAAAAACTCCAGTTTCACTGAGGGCGCAAAACATTTTTCCGAAATGATGCGTCTCTCTCAGACCATGCCTCAAAGATCTAAGACAATCGCCAACAAAGTCCTCCGTAGAAATTCTTTCTTTGCTCACCCAGAAAATATTTTGATCTCCATGCTACATGCCGATGAGCAACACATAAGAGAATTAGGATGGAGAAGAATATTAAAAGCACGATCAAAACAATCACCAGCGGGGGAAATTCGAGCCTTCGACATGCCTGAGCTGCTCTACGATAGTCAAAACTATTACGAAATGATCAACTGGCAAACGGCTGAGGTGACCGAACCCCCCGTTACAAAAACAATACCTGATACCCGAATAAAAGAGTTTGTTGAGACGGGAGACCAGCCTGATGGACTGATCCCACTATTCCCTTGTCATACTCAAGCGGTCGAGAGACTCATCAAATTAGTAACCGAAGCCTCTGCCAGTGTAAGTGGAATAGAAGAGAGGGACGGATTCATCCGCTCCCGTCTTCACTCCCGAACAAAAATTCCACGATTTGATTCTAAGAAAGATTACCGTATGTAAATCGACATGCAGCCAAAGGAAGGGTGGTTGGGGCTGGATAGGGTGGAACTCGACGTACAGCCACCTCCTCGTGGTGAGTTCTGGGTTGCTAATTTTATAAAATTAGCAAGCGAGGAGCTGTACTTAGTACTTATCGTACTTATAACATCGCATTAACGTAATTATAATCCACATTTAGACTTTTCTCGGGGACAGAAGATATTACTCTAGAGTCATAAAATTTTGCGTGTGTGTTATTTCATGCCTAAGCAACGATATAAATGCTATGGGAAATATATAAATGCATTATTTAAGACAAGAGCCGATCTGAAAATATGTATATAAATTACCTATTTTTTCAACATTTGACGTTGTTGCCGGGGGCAAAAGATATTAACGTAGGACAACGCGCTTGGAAAAACGATCATATGAGGTCTTTCTCATCGACTTTATAGTTATTAGGAATAATTTTGATGCATATTGAAATATTTTAAAAATTATAAGGAAAATACGTTTTTGACTACTAAAATATGATTTTCATCGCTCTGCCGGGGGCAGAAGATGATTACCTATTAAGCTAAGATTTTGCAGAGGCCATTTTCTCATGCATGCGCAAGTTGTTGTCTCTATTAGAATATGGAAATCGAAAAAAATGTAAAATCGATCCACCCTACTGTACGCCCTTGACGATTGGTTAGGTTAAGTCGTGATATTTTCGTTAGTTTTAACGAAGATATCATTTGGTAATTGAGGCTGGGGGCCCTGATCTTCAGGTGATCCAAACTTCATCCCAATTTATTAAAGTTAATGAAACTCTAAAGTCATCGAGATTTGTTCTCCTAAAATCAGGCACCATGAAGTTATTTAATTCTCTAGAAGTTTTAACGTTAACCATAAAGCATATCATGTTATCTAATATACTATTTCAGAAATGAAGCCTTATATATATATATATATATATATATATATATATATATATATATATGATACACACAGACAGTGCATGGAACAAGGAACTCTTCTGGGATAATTAAATCCACTATAGTCCGAATAAGTAATGGTAAATGACAAATACCATAGTTTTTCTTTTTCATGATGCTAGCCCGACGTGGGCAACGGGTCACTCGCAAAGAGGTCCCATAAATATAGCTTCCCTCACCAGCTATCTGCAAAGCAGACAGGATCCAGCTTTGGGACATGGATCTAGGGTTTAAAGCACCTAGCCATGCTACATTTAGAACCTCAATATAAGCAAAAGACTCGCTGCCTTCACGTCAGATTGAATGCATCAAAGAAAAAGAAAAAGGGGTAACATGTTATGTGCCTTGAAAAGTGGACGCTCAATTCTGCCAGTTGAGGTTTAAGTTTTGGTTTTTGGCTAAAAATATAATAGTTACCCCTTTTTCTTTTTCTTTGATGCATTCAATCTGACGTGAAGGCAGCGAGTCTTTTGCTTATATTGAGGTTCTAAATGTAGCATGGCTAGGTGCTTTAAACCCTAGATCCATGTCCCAAAGCTGGATCCTGTCTGCTTTGCAGATAGCTGGTGAGGGAAGCTATATTTATGGGACCTCTTTGCGAGTGACCCGTTGCCCACGTCGGGCTAGCATCATGAAAAAGAAAAACTATGGTATTTGTCATTTACCATTACTTATTCGGACTATAGTGGATTTAATTATCCCAGAAGAGTTCCTTGTTCCATGCACTGTCTGTGTATCATAAAAAAACTCAGGGGACCATTCTGAGTTCATTCCCATATATATATATATATATATATATGTAACAGTTTTTTTGCGCACACCTACAGGTCGCTACAATTGGTGTAGAACAATGCAGTTTTCACCATTCGATGTGTCTTTTTATTGTGCAGTGGCCATGCTGAAAAAAAATTCGCTAGCATAATTCCTTACCCCCCTTTTAAGGGTACAGTTCTTCCCATGCCTGTACACGCATTTTTTAAATTTTTCATTTTTAATCATAATTTTGGCACAAAATAAGTCAATATTTAAAAAAACATTTAATATCATTCGATTCACAAAAGATTTATTTATCGATTCAATTTAAAAAAAAGTATATATTTTTAAAATTCATAAAGAACTTTTTGCAAAAAACTAAAAACAAACATGCATTTTTAAAATTCAATGATTTTTATACAAAATATTTTGATATTTGTTATAATTTTAACATTTTTCGATTCACAAAAGATTTCTTTATCGATTCAATACAAAAAATCACAAAAGATTTCTTTATCGATTCAATACAAAAAATTACATAATTAAAACGGGCAATTTAAATAAACACGAGTTTAAAGTTAAACGAGCCACCCTCGAAATTATTTACCGTGACTTTTGTGCGTTTTATTAGTGTGGCTTTTGTACAAATAATTTTACGTATACACAAACAATTTGATAAGATATTGATTTATCATTCCATTTTTTAGTTGTCATAGAAATACGTTAATTAAGTTATCTGATTAGATGCGCTTTTATAGTTGAAGATCATTTTTAGAAAATTATTTTTTTCCCACTTTAAAATATTACAAAATTTCTATTAGGTATCCTAATATCATTATGCCTGTCGCTGTAAGTAAGAAAATAGCAATTATTTTCCATTTTATGAAAATTTCGGACCCCCTAGGCCTACAAAACCAATTTTCCCCTTTTCTTTTCAAAAATTGTTGATTTTCGGAAGTCTTTCGGTTATAAATTTGTACCAGTCTATTGTTTATCTATAATAATAATAATAATAATAATAAAAAGACGTACGTCTGTGTGTGTGTGTGTGTGTGTGTGTGTTCCAGCCATCAGCCATAACTCCAAAATGGAAGCAGTTACAAACATGAAACTTCACACATATATTGATTAGGTACCGAGGTTGTGCACGTGGGTGTTAATAAATTAAATAATTAATTTTAAAACATTAAATGACGTCATCAAGATCATTACGAAACCTATGGTAAAATTATTGAATACCCGGTTAGGTTCATTGAATGCCAGGTTAGGTCATCTGTACGCCCTTGACGATTGGTTAGGTTAAGTCGTGATATTTTCGTTGGCTTTAACGAAACTATCATGACTTAACCTAACCAATCGTCAAGGGTGTACAATTAACCTAACCGGGCATTCAATTAACGTACCCGGGCATTCAATTAATCTAATCGGGCATTCAGTTGACCTAACCGGCCATTTAATTAACCTAATCGGGCATTCAGTTGACCTAACTGGGCATTCAATTAACCCAACCGGGCATTCAGTTTACCTAACCGGGCATATATATATATATATATATATATATAGCGTTCAACATCCATCCCGGCAACGCGTGTCGCTTCGCTATTATTGAATACCCGGTTAGGTTCATTGAATGCCAGGTTAGGTAATCTGTACGCCCTTGACGATTGGTTAGGTTAAGTCGTGATATTTTCGTTGGCTTTAACGAAAATATCATGACTTAACCTAACCAATCGTCAAGGGACAAGGGTGTACAATTAACCTAACCGGGCATTCAATTAACGTACCCAGGCATTCAATTAATCTAATCGGGCATTCAGTTGACCTAACCGGCCATTTAATTAACCTAATCGGGCTTTCAGTTGACCTAACTGGGCATTCAATTAACCTAACCGGGCATTCAGTTTACCTAACCGGGCATATATATATATAGCGTTCAACATCCACCCCGGCAACGCTATTGATGCACTCGAAACAATGAAAACTATGATTTGGCGGGCCGCAGGGCCCCCAATTACTGTCGGTTCAGTTATTTGGTCAATAAAACTATAGAAATGAACGCAGTCATGAAAATCTTAAGCTTCAAATTCGAGCTCATTGTATTAAGATTTGTGAAGCTTTAGATTTTTATGGCTGCGTTCTTTTCTGTAGTTTTATTGAATGAATAATTGGTTTGCCAGTAACTGGAAGGCCACAGGCACCCCAATTACTGAGGCCCAAGGTGAGAGGAATAGGAATGAAATCCAGATAAAGGGCTACTGATGTTCAAAATAAAATACGCCATAGGCCCACAATCCAGCCGAAGCACCGCAGATCGAGCAAAATCGGCGCGTAGCACCGACCTTTTGCTAGTGATTGCTATTGCATAAACTTTCTCCGATGTCTACATTTTGAACTAAGTTATCATTTGTGGTTAAAACCAAGTCCAAAATATTCTCATCGCGGGTCGGTTCTAATACTTTTTGAAAAAGAAAATTATCTTGTAGAAAATTTATCAAACGTAAACCCACAACATCGCTGTTGAAGGTAATGAAATTAATATTTGGGCAGTTAAAATTCCAGACAACAATTGATTCCTTATCCGTAACTATGCTACTTAAAATGTTATACATTTCAAAGTCTAATTTTACACCTTGTGAAGGAGGTCTACATAAAACCCCAAAATTAAAGTTTAAGTTATTAGCGCTAATTTTCAAAATAATTATATTTAACTGGTCGCTGGCATTAACCATCTTTTGAACCAGGCGAAGATTTTCTTTACAGTATAAGAGTGCATCCCCTCCCATTTTACCACTTCAATCCTTCTTAAATAGTTTATAACCTTTAATATGGTATTCACCTCTGAAGTCTGTATTTACACTTTTAATCTGCAATTCAGTTATTGTCATAATGTCGTAATTTTCAACGTGAGCTAAAGCTTTAAATTCCTTAAACTTATTCCTTACGCTTCTCGCATTAACAAACACTAGTTTTAAAATATTCTTTACGACTCAGGGGTTCCCAAATTGTGTTCCGCGGAACACTTCTCACGGTATACAAGTGTTCCGCGGAACACCAATTTGGGAACCCCTGCAGTTTACGTTATTGTTTGTTCCTTTATAAGAGCTAAGTTTCCCTGAGTATGACGAGTTACATTTCCTAAACGAGAAAGACCTATTTCATCTTGCTTACGTTTTAAGTGAATCTTGCTCACTTTTTGATCAATCATTTTCCCGAGTCGAGAATTAACTATTTCGTTCAAGTAAACGTTATTTTGAATTAACAAATCCGCCGGGTTAAAATCTGACCAAAAGTTAACGAACTCTACTCCTTCAAGGACGCACATCACTTCTAATTTAGTAGTGACGTAAATTGCTTTACTTAACAATCTATTATTACTTTGATAAATTCTCGAAAAAACTAGGGTAATTATGCAGAAAATGCCATGACCTGCATTTCTTGCATGAAATATCCTTCTCGGATCACCTGAAGAACAGGGGCCCCAGCCTTCTTTAGTTAGCCTTATAAGGCTAACTAACGAAAATATTTCGACTTAACCTAACCAGTCGTCAAGGGCGTACATATGGCCTAACGATTGTTAGGTTAAGTCGTGATATTTTCGTTAGTTAGCCTTATAAGGTTAACTAACGAAGGCTGGGGGCCCTGATCTTCAGGTGATCCTATTTTTCTAGTGTAATTTGATGTGCTTTATTAAAATCTAAGCTTCATATTCTCTATCGATGTATTCTATTTCTCGAACAAAATTCCTTGGCCATATGCCTAATAATAGACGAACCTACCAACACAGTTTCCTCTTCATTTGCTACAGTTTCAACTAAACTAAATGGATTATGACAATCCAGCTGAAAATTTGACGACGCCATTGGCTCAGCACCGTTTCTAACCAAATTAAAACTATCAACTTTTGTAGACCTTTTGATTTGCTCCTCCATGATCACTGTATCTGATCGTTTCGATTCGAAGACAAGAAGAGAAAAAAGTGTTGAATTTTCAATAGTATTGACTGCCTTCACTTACCTCAATATATTCGAAGTTACAGCACCATTATCAAGCTATCCCCAGACAAGTGGCTTGAATATGTTCACGGCGTGTGAAATGGTAGAAAAAGCTTTTGTTGAACTAAAGAACCGATCAAGGCAGTTCAATGAGGTTCATATTCGCGCTTTAAAGTTTTTGAGCAAGCCAACGAAGTTATTGAAAAATTTGTAGCTGAAGTGGACATCGCAGCATTGAAAACTGAGTTACCAGTCAAGAGGAAGCGAAAAACACCGAGAATGGCAGGTGAAGCTGCTGCTGATGAACGAGATATCTCAGATTCACTGGACAACGACCGAGTTCATGTATTTAATCTGGTTGTGGATCGAGTTATTCAGTCACTGGAATTCCGTTTCACGGCTCGTCGAGAGCTGTACAAGGATCTGGTGTGCTTCGATCCATTCAGTTTCAAGGATATCACCCTTGCAGGTCTAGAGGAAAATGGGCTGGAGAGCATCGTCAAGTTTACACCAGCGATAGTAAACATGATATAAAATTGGAATTGCTATACTATGACTCCAATTTCGAAGTTTTGAATCTCTCTCTCTCTCTCTCTCTCTCTCTCTCTGAGAGACAATGTGTGGGAATTTTTCCCTGGCACCCGTTGCCATTGATACCTCCTCACTCCTTGGTATGAGCCACAAGGCCTTTTGAGGTAATTCTTGTCCTTGTAACTCCTTGTAACACTCTCTCTCTCTCTCTCTCCGTTGGATTATATCAGGAGGCAATTTCGATTTTGGAACAAGGAGATTGTGCTCTCTCTGTAGAATTCCCTGGTTCAACTGCACTTGGAGTACGCTCTGCAGTTCTGGTTGCCCACCCTCAGGAAAGATATTGACAGGCTGGAGCGAGTCCAGGCGAAGGCCACAAAGTTAATCCCTTCTGTTAGGCATATGGGCAACAATCGACGCTTACGCCCCCTGAATTTGCTTTCCCTGGAAACTCGGAGGCTGCGCGGTCAACTCATCGAGGTTTTCAAGCTCTTACACGGGTTCGACGATGTCGATTTTAGAAGCATGTTTAGTTTAAATGATAACTCAACTTGCAACAATGGTTGGAAGTTGGATTTGAAACGGTTTAGCACTAGTCTGTGGGGGAATTACTTTACCTATAAGATCTGTGACACGTGGAACAGGCTACCTTCAGAAGTTGTAAACAGTTCCTCTGTGGATCAGTTCAAGAAAAGGTTAGACCGAATCTTCCACATATTTGAGGATGTGTGTTACTGTCTTCTGAGGTGGCTGTTTTCCCTGGTACCAGTTGCCATTGGTATCTCTTCGCAGGGCCGCCGAGAGTTGCCCCGGGAAGGATTGGTATATGGACCCCCCTGTTTACGCAGTATTTTACTGAATGTTTTTCGTGTACATAACAATCAAATTGATTATATGTCCAAGTCACTATTCAAAACATACAGTATGAATAAACAACTCAGAAGAAAATGACCATTTTATTTTTCGAATAAATTATATTAATTCTATTACCATACAATTTACTAATGAAGTACCAGTCCATGCAGGCAAGACAATTGTTTACTGCAAGATTTTCATAATTAAAAGGGTACTTTCTTTGCCTTCTCTCGAGCAAAGTGGTAAATGATTCTGATGAAATTTAAAGTATGGGCTAACTGGCTTTTAATTACAATGGTTCCCAAATCTGTTAGTCGGTCTTGGGCATTGGTGGACTGCAGATAATATTTTATCTGTTTCAGTTTGACTATGATAATCTCTATAAAACGTATGTTCATTAATTATATTTCCTCTGTTATTTAATCAATTGCTTTATTAATATTTTTAGATTTTATCCCCCTCTTTCCGGTCCCTCTAGAAGTCCGGATTTTTCTACGGTATCCCCACCCTATCGGTGGGCCTGCCTCCTCGGTATGGGCCGCAAGGCCTTTTGAGGTACTTCTTGTCCTTGTAATTCTCTCTCTCTCACAACGATTCCGACACAAACAACCATTGATTCAGATTCTCAATCAAGTTGTGGAAGCTGCGGTAACTGTGCAGTATGTGCCTTTGTCATCCTTGCCTCTCACAATCTGAACGAAAAGGCATATGACAATCTCTATCAGATCTACAAAGTCATATGCATTCTGTCAGTCACGCAGGTCCAATGTGAACGCTCATTTTCCAAACTGAAAATAATAAAAACGAGATTGCCCAATGCTATATCTGATGAAAATTTGAAGTCGTACATGATGATGGGTGTGGAGAAAGCAGTGGTGCATGAATTGGATATGGATTCCATAACTGATTGGTTGGCTAGTTCTTCCAGCAAATGGAGCATGCTACTCCAGTGACAGAATGAATGAATAGATCGTGAGTAATGTATATTTGATTTATAGATTTTAACTTTACAATATGAAATAGTAATACATTATAAGTTTAAATCTAAATATTAGCATTAAATTTTTAATAAAATAATACATAAATCAGTTTTTTATAAAAAATCTTTTTATGAAGTTTATAACTGATAATTTGAAAATTAAATAATACCTAAAATCTTAGAATTGTTCAAACAGTTCTATGCAGATGCTTTAATTTTTTTTGCACCCAGTATTATTTGCTTGTAATAATATTAGGATAACCTGAAGATCAAGGCCCCCAGCCTTCGTTAGTTAGCCTTATAAGGCTAACTAACGAAAATATCACGACTTAACCTAACCAGTCATTAGGTCAACTGTACGCCCTTGACGATTGGTTAAGTTATCCAATTATTACGACCTAACCGTTAGGTCGTAATAGTTTCGTTAGTTAGCCTTATAAGGCTAACTAACGAAGGCTGGGGGCCTTGATCTTCAGGTTATCCTAATATTATTACAAGCAAATAATACTGGGTACAAAAAAAATTAAAGCATCTGCATAGAACTGTTTGAACAATTCTAACCTCTTTGGGAGAGAAGTTGGGACGGCCTCACCCCCCAAAGGGGTATACCTAATCTAAGAGAGGGAGAGAAAGGAGGTGGGTCTTTTGGGGACAAGGTGGGACGAACTCAACCCCCAAAGGGAAACCTAACCTAAGCCTTAACTTAAGAAGGAGAGAGGGGTGTTCGCCTGGCTCCTGCCAGACGCATAATGAGAGTTCATCCTAGTGCCAGCTGTCTTCTAAGGTCCTAATCAGCCAGTTGGCTTAGAAGGCTTCTTAGAAGGCGTAAATGGCATGTTCAGGTGTACATTATGAGGGTTGAGTTGCCAGATTGCGCTATTTATTTAATTAGAGCATATATTCTTGACAGTTGGCTTTCCGCCAGTTGGCATTATCCGATAGTTGGCTTAATCCGCCAGTTGGCTTAACCCGTCAGTTGACGTAGAAGACCTAGAAGGCAGGTGTATATATTAATTAACTTTTCAGCTGCCAGATTGCGCTATTCAGATATTCTTCACAGTTGGCTGAGAAATCCGTCAGTCGGTTTAGGTCTAACCAGCCATTTGGTATTCATATAATTAAATAATAATATCGTTTATATATACAGCAGCGGTCAATAAAGAGAACAAAGTGTTAGGTTTTATAGCTCGGAATTTTGAGTACAAATCGTGCGATATTATAGTTCCTCTACAAATCATTAGTTAGACCCCATTATAGCTTTTTCGAAGTATCTCAATATAATAGGACTAGAAATAACTGGTGTAAGTTGACAAGTAGAAGGTTCGAGACAGCAGTTGCCAAAAACTTTTTCACGCATAGAATAGTAAATAGCTGGAATAGTTTGCCGGTAAAAGTAATTAGTAGCGCGTCTATAAACATGTTTAAAAATCGATTAGACGCATATGTTCATAGATTGGGTATAGTTTAAAGTAGTAAAGTTAAGGCTTTGTGGTTCGGAACCCACGTAAAATTGTAGGTCCCCTCCGCCACCACGGAGGACATGCACAATACACAATTACGAACACAGTTAGGTAGACCAGCCATGAGTGGATCATAGGGTCTTTGTTGGTCTGAAACATTATAACATTATAACATCAATCTGTTTATTTAGACGAATTATTGGATTCAATTTCACGAAATATATAGAAAATAAATACACAATCCTATACAAACGAGGAATAAAAGCAATAAAAATTAATAATAATATAAGAAATACGAACGAAGGAATATATATATATATATATATATCGGGTGGTCCGAAAAAAATGACGCATTTTTTAAAAATTAATATCTCAGTAACCCCCTTCCTTATCATGACAATTTTTATATGCAAGATACTTTCAAACTTCTTTTTTTGAATGCAAGAAACGGAATTCTGATATCTTTTATAGTTTTCTCGCAATTAACAAAAGTAACAACATGGGTCAAAAAAACAAAAATCGCAATATAATATCCGTTTTTTATACGATATCATTTTTATACGATATCATGCGATATTTTTGCAAGTTATTACAAAACTCTACAGGAATGAACAAGTGAAATTGTGGATATTTTTATTTTTTAACATTCGTCAGTACCCTTAATGATGTTGTCAGAGGAAGATCGTATTCTCATTAAAAATTGTTACTGTGAAAAAGGATGGAAGACTGGAAGGTTATTGCAAGAGTTTCCCGGCAAAAGTGGAAAGGCGTGCAGTGGAAAGACTCTTAAAGAAGATTCGCGAATCGGGAAGTACTGCCAGAAAACCAGGAAGCGGTAGACCTAAAACAGCTTCGGTTCCAGAAAATGTGGATTACATCAACGATAAAATCTGCTCTCAAGAAGATAAACCAGGAAGTCATTTGTCACAAAGAACAATTGCTAAACATTTGAATATTGGAAAGACTTCTGTACACCGAATAATTAAAGCACAAAAACTAAAAGCCTTCAAAAGAATAGTATCTTCTAAAAAAAGTGATACTCTTAAGGATAAAAGAAAAACAAGGTGCAGAAAGTTACTTGATAATTTCTCTGTCGTTGATATTAAAAAGATAGTCTTCACGGATGAAAAAGATTTCACTCTAGAAATTCCGCGAAACCGTCAAAATGATGTTGTCTACGGGCGTGGTAAAAAGTGTGACATTTCAATAAACAGATTGTATCATGAAACGTCAAGATTCTCCAAAAAGGTTATGATATCTGCAGGGTCTCTTGGAATGGCAAGACATGTTCATTTTATTGAAACTGAAAAGACAAAGGTGAATTCTGCAAATTACATTGAACTTTTAAGAACAAAATTGTTGCCGGATTGTCGTCGCCTGTATCAAGAAAATGATTTCATATTTCAACAAGATGGAGCACCGTCGCATACAAGCTACGCCACACAGTCGTTTCTGATTAGCAATACACCAAAATTAATAACGAAAAATGAGTGGCCACTACAAAGCCCAGATTGTAATCCTATGGACTACTCAATTTGGGAGTTACTAAAAGAGAAGGTTTACCGAGGTCGACGAGAAAAATTCACCGAATCAGAATTAAAAAGTAAAATACTTGAATCTTGGCAAGAAATTGGCATTAATGAAGTAAGAAGTTTATTTTTGTGTGGAAGAAAAGACTTAGATTAGTGTGTCAACAGAGTGGTGGTCCAATCGATCATTTACTGTAAATTAATTAGTTAAATTTCTGATTAAATTTTTCCTTTCTCATGATATTTTTTTTTTGACCCATGTTGTTACTTTTGTTAATTGCGAGAAAACTATAAAAGATATCAGAATTCCGTTTCTTGCATTCAAAAAAAGAAGTTTGAAAGTATCTTGCATATAAAAATTGTCATGATAAGGAAGGGGTTACTGAGATATTAATTTTTAAAAAATGCGTCATTTTTTTCGGACCACCCGATATATATATATATATAATAAAAAATAAAATAACAATACGATGGAGTATAATCATCAATATAACAGTACAGGAGAAATATATATATATATATATATATATATATATATTATATATATTATATATTAAATAATTAAATATATTGAAAATAAAAAATAAGAAATACAAGACGATGGAGTATAATCATTAACATATTAGTACAGGAAAAAATATATATACATACAATTATATTAAATAATTAAATATATTGAAAAATAAATATACATCAAAATACTTTGTTTTACTGCGCTTAACTAAAACAATGAACTTGCACGTAATCGAGTCTACAGTCACGTCATTATTGCTTTGCACTACGCAGTAAATACGATTTAACATTCTTTCACCGCTCAAGGTGTGCGGGCGCCTATACTCGATGTAAATGGCCTTCATATCGTTCAGTACTATTTTTGTGCCCACTTTACATTCGGTTGGTAAGTTATCTTTTAACATGGATAGAATACAATCAAAAGCACGCACAAAGAAGTCATCGTTAGCCACATCATTATTAAATACAAGTTTATAAACACTCCTTTCCAATCGAGGGTATTTTCTTACCGACCCGAGCTTTTCAATCGTGAACTCTTCTTCACAACGCATAGCCGGCAATTGAAATAATCTTCCAAGTCGTAACGACAGCTGCTCATTGTATAGAGGTACAATTCTTCAGGGTGAACAGTGTAGGCGAGCTCTGCCCTGTACCGCACAAGTCCTTTGTACCAAAGTTCATGATATTTCAAAGAGTCTAAACCTTTTAAAATAGCATCCAGCTCTAGACCATTCTCGCCCTGCTCATTCCTACATTCGATAAATCCGTCGAGCAGAGCTGTGTATGCGTATTCAAGAACCGTGTCAAAATAAATCATATTCGTAACACGCGCGTCTAATATAGCCTTCAGTTTGCGGAATCCTACGGTTTCAAACATTCTGTCGAGGATGAATCGGTTTCGCGTAGGGACAAGAACGTTATCATCAGATGCATTCTTCCATATCAGTCGTATATCAATGCATGGCTGATCGTTATTTATACACAACTTACAAACAACGGCATATGAGGGGGTATCACTAATCTGTTCTCTTCTTGTACCTACACCTGCAGGTATTTTATAACGGTCCTCACCCCACTTCTCAACTATCACGAGGACTCTATTCATCTCCTCAACACTTAAATAAATAACATTACGTTTACCAGAGTTTGCTTGTCTACAAATCGTTTCAAGTACATAGTTAATAGCACCGGTTTCACGCCTGAACACACGCAATGACCTCGTCAAGGACACATCGTACGCGGCATTGAGAATGTTTCTCAAAGGAAGTTCCATCGTATTCGAGGAGTGCACGTCCAGTTGGTTCAAGCTCTGAGATGACTATGAGCCACGGGTGGGTGGATCGGATCGACAGGGAGCGAGTCACACCATAAACTGTTGAATCGTGTACGGATTTGTTCTAGCATGAATCATACGAGTACTTGTAGCCATTATACCGGCCAATTTTCCGACACATGGGATAATTTCAGTTTTAATGTTTTATGCGCACATTAACAATCCGGTGCACTATTTGAGAGAAACATGTGACCATATTTATCCTTTTTGTTTAACAATCGATGCTCCTCTCTAAATTCTATTAAAAACTCACAGTCCTTTAGCCACAACCTCAATGCGAACCTCGTCATGATATATATGAATGTAGTGGCAAAAGTACTTTAGCTTGTCCATGATGACAAGGTTTACATTCTCAGCCGCAGGGTACGCGTATTCGGTATGATGCAGCATGACATAATACCGTCTGTCACACCACTCATCATCAAGACACATTATCCATATCCGTTGCTTCTCTTCTGCACGCATTGTTTCTTTCACTTCACGGTATATGTACGCTTTTATACAGTTTAGCCCTACAACGTAGTCCATTACGTTGTTTGTGCCGCGAAATCCGGCAATACTCTCGCCAGAATATCCATAGAGTATTTGAACATTTTGTTCCTTCGCGCGATTCAATGTAGCCTTAAAAGTATCAAAGGAGGGTGGGATAGGTCGTCTTTCAGTATTCACATCTTCCGACTTTACCGAATATCACTTCATAAATGTCGAACACGCAATATTAAAAGTAGCCATCACTATTTTTTCGTCTACGTGAGAAAATACATGACTGAGCTCCAGGGTTTGCAGAGGTCAACTGAGCACGAAGGGTAGAGATATGCCCAGTAGGGCATATCATACTTTTCCGTGTCCGAATTTCACTCTGGCTAATATGTATTTTTATGTAAAATTTAATTCTAAGAGGGGTTTCTTTTCTGCAACTTTTCTCAAAAATCGCGTTATCATATTAAAAATTGTGGTTTTCTGTTCTATGTTGAAATACCGAATATTCAATTGAACACAACCTCATATTTTTAACCCTTTGTCGTAATTTGTTGCCATTTAGACACATTAACTTTGCTTAACTCTTATACAGGTTTAATTAATGCATACATACATAAGGAAAAAAATCTACTCCATTTGAATATTTGCAACCATTTGGACGCAGAAGGCGAAGTTCAACATTCTCTCAATAGATGGCTCTGAGCAATTACGTCAGTTATAATTGTGAAGTAGAAGTGAGTGGACGCCATTTTTTTCGGTAAGGCCGGTCATCTTTCCAAAGACAAGGCTTACTTGGCCATAGATGGCATGAAAGTCTGGAGGGCCAAGGAGGAAGTAATGGCCTCATCAGTTGAAGCTCTCACGCAGAGATCAGAGAAGATCTTTGGGATATTCTTTGATGGCAAGCAGGATAGGAACACAAAGGTGTTGAAATATGACAAAGTGACAGAGAGATTTCATCCTGGCAAAGTGATCGAGGAGCATTACACTATCACGTGAGAGCCTCAAGGAAAGTACCTCTTCCATTTCACTCCCAAGGAACCTGAGGAAGGAGAAAAGCCTGCTCATAAGATCGCTCAGGGCCTGCATGAGTGGCTTCTGGATCACGGAGCTGACGAGAGCCTTGTAATGGTTGGAGGAGACTCTACCAACACCAACACGGGGTGGTCTGGAGGCGCCATAGCCCTATTGGAGAAGATGCTGGGTCGCAAGTGCCACTGGATGATATGTCAGCTCCATGTGAACGAGCTCCCCCTGAAGCACTTAATCATCAAGCTGAACGGCCCTGTAACTCCCCGGTCAGGCTTCAGTGGGCCTATTGGAAAACTTCTTGAGAAAGTGAATGAACTTGAGGTCAACTTCAACTTCAAACCAGTGGAAGGAACTGAAGATATCATAGAAATGTCAGTAGAGATAGTCAAATCTCTCTCCACAGACCAGCACAACTGCTATCTTCTGATCAAAGCCATCAAGTCTGGAAGTCTCAGTCCACAGTTGGCTGGTCTCAAGTGCGGACCTCTGAACCAATCCAGGTGGCTCACTACGGCACAGGCCATCTTGCTGTTGTGGATGAGGGAACACGGACTGAAGGGGGAGGTGTTGAGGAGGCTCGAGGTCCTCGTGAAGTTCTGCCTTAACTTCTACTTCAAAATGTACTACGACATCAAAGTGAAGCACCACCTCAAATTTGGTCCTGCACACGTTTTTTCAAGCCTGAGGCTGCTGAGGAACCAGACTACCGAGGTCAGGAACATCATCTCTGCTGCAGTGATAAGAGGAGCTTACCACGCACATCCTGAGAACATCCTGGCTTCATTCCTGTGCAGTGAGGATGAGCATCAGAGAGCTTTTGCTGTGAGCCAGATAGAGAAGATCAGAGAAGGAAGAGTCTTTGGTGATACGACAGTGAGGCCCCATAAAAATCCCAAAGTCAATCTGCAAGCCACGTCACCTGAGGATCTCATCAACTGGGAATCAGAGAATATTTACGAGCCTATTTTCACCTGCAAGATGACCTTGACTGAGGTCGAGGATCTCAGGAAAACTCCACTCAAAGTGGACGCTTTCTCTGTTTATACTCATTCCTGCGAGAGAGCTGTACAGGAAGTCTCAACTGCTTCCCAAGCTGTGTACGGTCACGAGAGGATAGACCATCGAGAAATGCTCCCAGTGTTCAGATCGAAGCAGGACATACTTAAGAGCTTTTCAGGTTCGAGTGGCTGATGAAGAGGCTGAAGCCATCGTTAATGCTCATAAGAGCTGAAAGTCCTCATAAAATCATAATATAAGATCTTATGAGGCCACGCTTTTCAGGGATCCAGGAAGAACAGGCGTGTAAACCTACACGTGGAGGTGGCAAATCTCCCGCTACTCGATCAGAGTAGAGCTGGTGAGCCACGCCTATTCTTTGAAGAAAAACTTAAAATTCTTAAGTTTTACGTGAAATCTAAACATCTTTTCAGCACCCAGAGGTGTTGAAACACGCAAGAAAGCAAGGATGAGGTCAGAAAAGCAGCCTTTAGACTAAATCATATGCAGAACAGCTGCGCGCTTTGGTTTGGTGCCCTGAGGAAATCAGAAAATCGCGATTTTGACCATGAAAATGAGATTTTTAGGAAAAGTTGCAAATAATAAACCCATCTTAGAATTAATTTTTACATAGGAATACATATTAGCCACTTTGTTTTTCCAAAATTTCAACCCTGAACCCAGAGTATGATATGCCCAAATGCCCAGGTAGTAGCAGGAGTCACATGACCGAGCTCACAGTGGACGGAGCCCAGGATTGTACACACACACGCACACAAAGGAGAAATTGAAACCTTAATTGAAACAAATATACGTAATAAATAAAAATATCGTTAACAATACATATATATATATATATATTATATATATATATATATAAACAATCAAGGATTAAGGTATCCAAAGGGTACGGTATCATAGGTACCAGGCACCTGGTAACGTTCGCTGTAGGTGTTACGGCATACCTTCCTGTCCCTAAGTTCCTTCACTCCCCCCCGTTTCTGCGCCCGAAAATTGTGGGTCCCCACAGTCAGTTGTTGTTGTTGTTGTTTAGCCGATCAGCCCACCCTGATCGTGTAAGCCGGCGGCACACAGGTAACCGATCGCCCTCTTCGGAGTGGACCAGAGGTTCAGCGCACTTGTGATGTTGTGTTGTGTTCGTTGTTGTGCTGGAGCGGTACAGTCTGTCATAATGTGTTCAATTGTTTGTGGTGTGTCATGGCACAGGTGGCAGGTGTCGTCTATGGAGTTGTCTAGTCTGTGTTTATATGTTAGTAAGTTGGGGGTGATGTCCACATCGGAATCGTGCTAAGTTAACTCGATCCGATCTGCTCAGGCTGATCTCTGACCTGTTAATGGGTGGCGGCTTCGCACCTAGGACCGCATTCGGACCGAGTCGTGTCAGTGCTTTGTGGCTTAAGTGTGTGTGTATGTGTTTTCTGTACTGTGTGATGTCTGTGGGGCGTGGTATGGAATGGAGTATTTGGTTATAATGTCTCTCTGGTGTTACCTTAATGGTGCGAGGTGTCGGTGCGTGATTGTACATGTAGTGGCAAGGGTGTTGTGGGTTAGTTGTCGCTGCTGCCATGAATTGTGTTCCCCTCATGTCTAAATGTTCCCTAATTTCAGTATTTTTGTTTCTGTGTGCAGGTGTTCTATTGGTGTTGTTTGAGTGCATCCTGTAATGATACGAAGTGCGTTGTTTTGTATTGTCTGTAAGGTGTTTATGTGTGTGTTTGAGATAATGGGTGCCCAGCATGGGCTAGCATAGACCATAACTGAGCGAATATATTGTTTGTATATGAGTGATGTTGTTTCCTGCTGGTGTCCAAAGTTTGTGCCTGTTAGTACCCTAAGCGTGTTAAGTCTTGACGTACATTTGTTTTTAATATCCTGAATGTGGTTTGCAAAAGATAATTAATGATGTGTTGTATGTGACCCCAAGTATTTTGGTCCTGTGATTGTGTGGAATGTTGATGTTGTTTAGTGTAAGTTGTGGAATTACCTGATGTTCTTTTGTGTTGCTTGTAAGCAAGGTGATGGTTGATTTTGTGGGCGCTACTTTGAGTCTATTGTGTGTGAGCCAGTCTTGTATACTGTTTATGTATGTTTGTAGGTTATTTGTAGCGGTGTCGATGTTGTTGTGGGTGGATGTTAGATTGATGTCATCTGCATATGATGATAAGGTAAGCTTGTTATCTATGGGTGTTGGAATGTCATGCATGCATGTATAAGTTGAAGAGTGTTGGTGAGAGAACAGAGCCTTGAGGGACCCCGTTCCGAAAAAGCTTGTTTTTGGATGATTTGCCATTAAATGTGACATGTGAGTATCTTCCTGAAAGATAGTTGCTCAGCCACCTTTTGGTGTTATTGTGCAGGTTTGTGTTGAGTATTTTGTTTATGAGAGGGAAGCGTGGGATAGCATCAAATGCTTTACTAATGTCTATTTTGCTAATAGTGTACGTTGAGCTGGTCGTCTAGAGTTGATGCCATCCATGATGTGCTGCGTGAGGTTAGTGAGTAATGTCGTGGTTGAGTGGTGAGGTCTGAATCCATGTTGAGTAGGCGATAGTGGAATGTGTGGGTTGGTGATTTGTAAGATTAGTCTTTCTGTTACTTTGGAAGGTGTGCATAGTAAAGTAATGGGTCTATCGGAAGCTGGTTCTGTTGGATTTTTGTTTGGTTTGAGTAGTGTAATAATTTTACCTTGTTTCCATATGTCAGGAATAATACAGTGTTGGTATGAATATGTGCTGATATTTGTGAGAGCTAGTATTCCTTGTGGGCCCAAGTGTTTAAGGTGTATGTTAGATATGTTGTCTGGTCCAGTAGCCTTCGAATTCTTAATGTTTTTGATGATCTTGGTGGTCTGGTCTGTATTGAAGGGTGCAATGGTCGTGTCGAGTGTAGGTTTTCTTGTGTCTGGCTGTTTGTCTGTCTGCATGTTTCTGGTTGTTGTCTCTGTTTAAGTGACTTATCTTTGCGTAGTGATTAACTAGAATGTTAGCTTGTTGTGTGTATGTTGGGATATTAGTTTGGCTGCGACAGATAGCCGCGTGTGAGGTGTGAATGCCGCTGTTAGAGTGGGTAATGCCGTTTATAGTCTTGTATAGCCTGGATGTATCTGTGGAGTGGTTTAATGTTGTTATGAATTCCCTGAATGTTTCTGTTTGTTTTTCTTTGAGTTTGTTGTTTATTTCTGTGTTGAGCTGTTGTATCTGCTGTTTTATGGCTTCTGTGTGTGGGGTTTGTGTGTTATATTTGAGGTTGTTACGTTGCCTTATGAGGTGGGCTATTTCTCTAGTGTAATTTGGGTTGTATTTCCTAATGTTGCCCTTCGGTATGTATTTGTTTGCATTATTGATGATCTGATTAAATGTCTTGAGTGTTGTATTGATGTTTATGATGGGTGTGCTGTTTAATGTGGTGAATTATTCCTCAGTCTGTATTTTGAACTGTTCCCAATCAGCTTTCTTGTAATTTCTGTAAGTGTGCCTAAGGCTGTTGGGGCAGAGTGTAGAATGTGTTGTAATGATGATGGGCAGGTGGTCTGATGACAGTTGTTTTCCTGTTCTCCATTGTGTATGTGTTGCTAGTGAGGGGGAACAGAACGTTATGTCTGGGGAGGAGTTTGAGTATCCTGATTGATGTGGTATGTGTGTATGTTCTGTATTGTTAAGAATGACGAGGCTGTTTAGTTGTGTGGCTATGTTGGCGCCTCTGGTGTTGCTTTGGTTGTGCAGGTACCAACTAGTGTCTTTGGCGTTGAAGTCTCCTCCTAAGATGACATTAGTGAGAGAGGCCAGATTGTGTAACTGTGGATTGTAATTGGCTGGCACCTGAGGTGAACTATCTGGTGGGATGTAAATGTTGATTAGTGTGGTGTTGTGTTTTGGCGTGTTTTAATGTTAACTGCCTGTATTTCTATCGTGTTATCTGCTTGGATTGTGTTTGTAATGTTTTGGGTAGCATCAGTGTAGCTAATGCTTTTACGTATGTAAGTGATGAGTCCACCCCCGTTACCCCCAGTACGATCTTGACGGATCGCCGTGAAGTCAGGGATGGTGGGTGTTTTGTGTGTGCGTTTTAGTTTTGTTTTTGTATAAGTGCTATGTGAATGTTTTGTTTGTGTACGAATTCCCTAAGCTGCATGATTTTGTTTGTGGGGCCATCTACGTTGTACTGTAATATGTTAATATTATACTTCTGTATGTGTCTCATGGTGCTATTGTGTCTATGTCTTTGTGTATGGTGACATGTGTAAGTTGTAGTGGGGCCTGGATTAGTCTTAATGGCGCCAGAGAGTAAGAGTAGTTCGGGGAGCACGCAATTGCTCCCTGTAATTGAAAAAATAGCACGCTGAGAATAGGTCCGGCCCCGGGAGCCGATCGGCACTCTGACCGTGCCACGCAACAGGCCGTCGACTGCCAGTCTGGCCAACCGTAGACAGCCCGCTGCACGGAGATTTGAGGAAGTTTGGCCACCAGCGCGTTGATGTTTTGGTTTGACGTCGCCTCTTCTTCGCGTTGACGTGTCCCGCGCTGGAGGATGCAGCCACTATTAGAAGCTTCCTCGTCAGCTGCTAACACTTTTTTCAAGTTGTTCTAGCTACCTGTTCAGAGGTTTTTTATAAACAAATCTCAGTTTTCTGATGTTTTCTGATATTTTCTGATATTTTCTGATATTTGCTAGTTCCTGTGGAAGGCTGTTATTACTCTTCGGGAAGATTTTACTTGAAGCTCAATAAGTAGTTAAATTTGAAATACAACTCGTCACATTTTATTTACCTATAATGACTTCCGATGCGTAGCTAAAAATTTTAATGGCTACATTCTTTTCTAAATTTATTGACCAACTTGATTTTCTTCATTCCACGAAAATGTATGAAACTCTGCAGAAGCGTGTTGGGACTTGGTTTACTTTTAGACTTTAATGATAGGAAAGGCAACTAGTCCACGCTTCAGTTGGGGTGAATGGTTGTCCTCATCTTCCAAGCACACTAGATCTTTCAACAAGTCAAAGTGAACGACTCGTCAGTTGGCATGGTTAAGCGTGATACCCTTAGCCTTCACGATATATTTCATATCCTCCCCCACCCTCACCCGTATCTCATAAGTTTTTGGCCCTGTTGATACAAATTAGTCAGTGTGTGCACCATCACCATACTCATCCTTGATATCGTCAGTTAACTCTCCGAGGAATTCCCCAATAGGAGGCATGTATTCACCCTCCTTCTCTGTGAATATTACGCTGTGTCAGCGTACAGCATCCTCCGCCCAAGAGAGTGCAGTTGTCCCCAAAGATTGATGCGGGTGTAGGCCGTTGTGAAATTGGCTACAGGTATGTTCGTAACCCGTGAGGTATCTGTGGCCAGTTCGGTAATATTGTACTTTATTATGTAAGTATTACCTACATTCACGATCTCCATAACCTCTTTATCGGAAGCGTTCGCATAATCCCAGACTTCACAATAACTTTGTGCCAAATGAACGTTCCCTTTGCTAGTATTCTGTGCAATTTTCCCCAAAGACTGTTTAGACACAATTTTGCATTAAAGCGCTTGCCAGGATTCTTAACAATTTGGGAACGGTCAAACTGTATACCTTCACGGGCACGGTAACGCTGAATATAAGCCGTTTTTTCATCTTCGGTATCAACTCCTCGCGGATACTTCGATGCTTCTACCTTATCCTTCAAAAAAGCATTTATATATGGCGTGAAAAGGTTGGGTAGCTTCTGAAACCTCCACACCTCATGTATCTTCAATATTCTGTATCCATGGCGAACGGCTAGGTCCAGCTCAGGGCTTGTATATACACTTCTGATCTTATGCTGATTGGTTGTATGATTACAATTCCCGTTGTTCTCCTCTGCGCACTTCACGCACAGGGGAAACATGAGCTTGTGATCTATAACGACGGGTAAGATCGGCATCCATAAATCACAAGGTGGGAGCACGTCTACGAAAGAGAATCCAAAGTAGCGCTCACTCATGTTAGCTGAGAACTCCTCGATGGTTGGCATGGCGGGGCCCACCAGTTTTTCAGGTGCACCTACGGGGTACGGATTGTTCTTCATCACGTAGGGATATAAAGAACAGAAGTCGTAGTAATGGAGTTTCAAGCCCTCCATAGGTGGAAAGTATAGCTTGAATGGATTTGTACGCCCTCCGAACAAGCTATCGCCGTATCTGAGAGGATCCAACACCATTGAACGCTTGATGGCCCTTATTTCTTCACGATACTCAGGGCGTGGGCATCCATGCCACCAGCAGCCGCTAAAGGAGTACACAGTCTTTTCACCAGTGGTTGGATCCTCACTTAGACCATCAACCCAAAAACACGACCATTGACCTTAATGGGTGCTTCCCCCGTGTTGCGGGCGTGCTTTATATATACCCCGGTCATAATTGCCCATAACTGCGGAGATTGTTTCTGTGAATGACGGCTAAGGTGTCTTCAGGCATAAAGTTATTCTTGAACACTGTAAAACGTAGTGAGGCGATCGTGGTTGCGACTTGCAGCGTATCGCACTTGAAACGGTTATGTACAGCCTTCCAAAGGCCTGGAAACATACTCTAAGCAGGCGCACATCATTCACGCAATAATGCTCACATTCATCAGCTATATTATATGGACTAGTTTCATTAAAACTGTTGTAGTAGCGGTCAAAATCTTCACGCTCACTATCACTCATGTTGGTGTAGTTAAACTAATGTTTTGGGGAGGCATTCCTACGTAATTTAAAGTTTCGTTAGTGAGGAAAGTGTAAGGGAAATATCCTTTTGAAACTTCAGTCGCTACGCCCATCACCTTGTGCAGCTTGGCTAATTTACAAGGTGTGAACAGCAGGGTGTCTTTAAACTAAACATTACCTCTCATCTGCATTTGTATTAGTTTATTGCCTCTTTTCAAGGGGTCGCCTGTAAATATCTCCGATGACTCGTGTTCAAGCAACTCCTTATAAAGGAACTGTGTGTCAAATTTTGCTCCATTATGAGCAAGAATAAACAGTCATTTTTTGGAACTTGTCCGCTAATTTGACAATATAGGATACAAAGAGTTTCACGTGGCTGTCGTGTGCAATCGTTTTAAAAACGTTTGTCCGTTTACCACATTTGTGACACTCATCACACTCGACATCCATGCACTCATCACAGATAATCTGACTTACGAGTAAATGTGGAATAACCTCTTTGGTTTCAGCGTTCGTGTATGTTTCTATATCGTTGTACACGGTTATACAAGGGCTATTTTTAGGCTTAGCATCTTTCATATAACATACATGCTTCACTCCATCCGCCTTATATTTTTCATGATGTCTAGAACAGTGAATTTCATCGCATTTATGCACAAACTTACCCCAATTATCCATCATATGAAACATGCCACATTCACAGATTTTCATTTTCCTGCAAGTGCCAATTGATTTGTGGAGCTCAAAGCATTTATTATTGAAAAATGTACGTCTACGCACATTACATTCCCTCTTCTCAGCCTCAACTACACAACTTTCACATTTGGGCTTTTACACTACTCACATACCATGTAGCATTCCTTACAATGCTTCACTATATCATCCACAAACTCGAGACATCCCTTACACAAGTCATGATGCCTTCCATATTTTCGACTTTTATCATAACTAGCATAGAGCGTCCTTATATTACGGATGGGAAGATACGATGTTCCTGACAATCCTAAAATAAGTAGAGGTCTTGTACGATCTCTCACACAGCTTTTAAAAACACAGTCCTACAACGATCATCCATTCCAAATACAACTATACGAACATTCATTTCCTGCTCTACCCTTCTCAGCTCTTCAGGACCCATATTACACTCAAACTCAAGCTTACACTCTGAAGCCAGTTTATGGACACGCTGCACAACCGTGCACAACAGTGAACATATGAGCTAAGACTATTCCTATAAATCCGCAACCACGATCGACGTTTAAATGCTTTCTGTAAATAACCGGAGAATTGAAGCTAAGAATATAAGGTGTGCCACTATGACCCGCAACCCGGAATACTTTGTCAATATCTACCGTGAAGTTGTCCATATTGAATGCTGTACTACTTTGAAAGGCATGCATTATACGGCCCAAGATATATTCTGTCTCCAGCTGGCAAGCGTCTGAACGGTATTACTACCCAAAAATCATCTACATCCCCGTCATCTGAACCGAACCTGAAGGACAACCTCGTCCGGACTTCACGTTCGTCGCGGTTCTGAAGGGCAAACTCCACAATATGTTCAACTACGCGTCGCAGTCCAACACCGTTGGTATACAGGGATCCAGGGTCAACCCTGATCACGTACCGATTTCTAGTCAGGGCAGGGGTGGGGTAGCGGTGCGCACCAACTCGAATGTTATACCTTTCTCCACAGCACGAGAAGCTGCTGCTGCTGGTGCGGTGGAAGTACCCGGAATTGAACAGGAATAAGGGGGTATATTTAAGGAAGGTACTATTGTAGGGGTTGTGTCGTAAGATGTAGAGGGTTGGGCTCTATTACTGGGAGCCTAACAGCCGGCGCAATCCTGGCACGTTTTATACCTGACGTGGTGGGCTCTTCATCATGCTTCCGCTTTGAATTGCCGCGTGCTACAGGTATCGCTGGTGAGGGTTCGTCAGCGGGGATGGAGTCTGTAGCTACACGGTCATCGGGGTCATCTGTAATATCGATGATGGGGGCTGTACATCGTCGTCATTCACGGTTCTGTGGAAGAAGAAAAACAAGAATATAAGGAGCAGCACTTAAATTTTGTTATATTTTGTAAATGACCCACTTAGGGGTGTGACGTGTTAGAGATGGAATCTGTAGAAAAATTCAGGTTCACAAGCCCCTCCACATGTATTATATCTGGCCCTACAGGATGTGGTAAAACTGTGTTTATGCTTAAAATCATTAAAGATAAGGGGAGATGTTCTCAAAATTTGTGCATAAAGTAATATGGTGCTATTCGACGTATCAATCAGTGTTCAACGAGTACCAAGATGATATTTTGTTCCACAAAGGTGTATATGACGTTAATTCGTTAAAGGGAAATGAGCATACAGTCATTGTAATTGACGATCTCATGTTGGAAATGGATAAAACGTTTGCCGAGACATTTACAGTATTCTCCCACCATCTTAACATAAGCGTATTCTTCATCAATCAGAATCTATTTCTCAAAAATAGATACATGCGCGATGTGTCGTTAAATACACAATATCTAGTCTTATTCGCGCAACGTAGAGATGTGTCACAAATTGGGGTATGAGCAAATCAAATGTTCCCGAATCAGCGTAAGGAGTTTTTGGAGGTTTATAAAGAAGCCACAAGTCAGCGTTACGGATATTTGCTTTGTGACCTTCACCCGCGAAACACGTTTAGGCTGCTTCTAAGAACGAATATATTTCCAAACGAACCTGAAACGGTGTATATTCCAGAATGACAAATAGGCTGAAGAAATATCGTGAATTAATAAAAATCTATCAATGATTGCCCGGGCATTAAAGCAGATGTTTTATAAAAATATCGACTCCGACTTTTTAAAATGCATCTGTGAAATCTGTTTTAATGTTATAAAACGTAATGTGCCAATGAAACCCCCTCAGAAGGCTCGCCTACGTCGTTACAAGAACATAATACGTGCGCTCACTCATAAAAGTCAAACTGTGGGGAAGAAAAAGCGAATTATTGTACAAAGAGGGGATCATTCCTCCCCATCTTATTTTCAGT
This sequence comes from Bathynomus jamesi, assembly GCA_023014485.1. NCBI lineage: Eukaryota > Metazoa > Arthropoda > Malacostraca > Isopoda > Cirolanidae > Bathynomus > Bathynomus jamesi. The sequence goes on along the minus strand of JAJOZX010001584.1, from coordinate 283,286 downwards.
TTTGGGACTTTTACTGACTAGATTAATATAATGAAGAAAGTGGTAGTGATTCCGCACGAGGTGTATGCTTCATTGCAAAGTTCAAAGATTCCAGACACGGTTCTAGAGCCCCGTGAAAGTAGGCTTAAAAGAATGGAAAGCGAATTGTTAGCCCTATTAAACAGTGAAAAGTCACCTGATGAGAAAAGGATCTTGTACCAAGAGGCTCTGCAGAAATTGATTATAAGAATCCGACAGAGTTCCCGTGGTTATTAGACACAGCGCGAGAAACGATGAGCATGGCGACATAGAAACTGGGCCCGACGTTAGAGATGACCAGCCAAAGAATAACGGAACGCAAGCATCGAGCATGTATTAAAAAGCAGTCTCCCACATACATTAAATAATAAAGGCTTAAGTCTTTATAATCTATTGAGTGAGGACCCCATCATAGACCGATACAGGTGAGGTCATTGTTGAAGAAACAATGGTACAGGGATCCACTATCGTCGACAGTGTCCATAATCTTGTGAGAAAGTGGGACAGGCCCTCACCAACAGAATGGAAGTATATTAAAGCAAGACTACAACAAATAAATGTCCCCAAAACATTGATAGGAAATCCGAATAGGTTGAAAGACTTGGATCAAGTCTCGCATATGTCACAACTGAGTACGTCATCACCCCCAACAGTAGCATCTCTGAAGAGGAGAAAGAAGAGACTAAACGGCCAACCTTATCCACGTGTCTCTAAAATACGCAAATGGCTAACATGTTAAATAAACGCTATTATAACATTTCTAACCAGGCCTCCTATGGTGGTGTTAATAGACTGTACAGAGATGTTTACAATGATGGAGTAGGGAAAAAAGATGTTGAGAGGTTTTTCCGGGGTCAGGATGCTTATACACTTCATGAGCCGGTGAGAAAAAGGTTTAAAACGGCCAAGACAACAGCTGCTTCGATTGACTCTATTTGGCAAGCGGATTTAACAGACATGCAAAGATATTCAGTGTATAATGATGGCTACCGCTACATCCTATTCATAATAGATGTATTCTCTAGATATCTGTGGCTAATTCCTCTGAAAAATAAATCGCCTGAAACAGTTGCTAAAGCTACCAAAACGATGATGTTGAAAGAAAACAGAGTTCCTAACTATTTTTGTACGGATATGGGGAAAGAATTTATAGGCCGCGCTTTTCAGAACATGCTGACAGAGTTTAATATCAGTTACTACACCAGCAATTCTATACATAAGGCCTCTTTAGCTGAAAGAGTTCAACGTACCATAAAGGAACGCATGCATCGCTATTTTACCCATAAAAACACATACAGATATATAAACATTCTGGGATCATTGGCCTCGTCATACAACCGTTCACACCACCGTACGATTGGCACAACACCTAACGAAGTTTTAGAAAGAGGTACTCGCCCAGAGCCTGATGTGAGAAGAGATGGAGCACCGCCACCACACTCTACACGTTTCAAAATCAATGATTATGTAAGGCTATCGCGTTCGGGAAATAAATTCGCGAAGGGATTTGAGCAAGGATGGACACGTGAGATTTTTAAAGTTAGTGCTATGAGACCTAAAGGCGAGATAATGATGTATTACGTTGAAGATTTGAATGGGGAGGAAATCGCAGGAGGCTTTTACCGCGAGGAGTTGCAGAAAGTCTTTTAATTTAGGAAAAAATGTGTTTAAAATTGAAAAAATTTTAGGCAGCAAAGGTTCAGGAAAGAGAAAAGTGTACCTGGTGAAATGGCTAGGGTACCCAGAAACCTTCAACACCTATATAAAAGCTGCTGCAATAATGAAGCTTAAATAGTATGTAACATGGCGCCTAACCACTTCTATATCACACTCCCGTCTTCTTCTCTATATGTACATCCTAATAACACCCTGGCCAACTTTGTAACAGAAGTCCATGGGCCCATTGAATTGGAACGTGATTCGTACGAAGTTGGTGTTTGTGAATTCCAGCTAGCCACCAAATTTTTAACTCTCGAAAATGAACAGATCATATTTCTGATCCTTAGAAGAGTCGATGGGTGTGAAAAATTAGGCATAACCTTAGAAAACACTATGCGATCAGTCCTGTTCGGTGAGGTACAGTACTATATTACAAATGTAACACTAGCAATCGGTCATTATGACACAACCACGGATATTGTGACGGGATTAAACAAGAGTCTTGAAAAGTCGTACCTGACAAACGACTTACTTTTTGAAGTCGTAAACATAGACACGCCTGCACGCACGTTGAAGTTAAAATCAACGCTTAGTAGAAATATTAAAGACAAAGAGCTGTTCATAATTGTTGCCGAGGGTCGATATGGTGCAGCCCTCCAAAGAGATACCTTTCACGAGGCACAACATGACTTGTCCAGCTTAACGTATCAGTTGAAGTTGGAGAAATTGAGTGAAAGCTACCCATCCCCAGACATGTGTTATATTTACAGCAATATCGTGGAGCATCAATTTGTTGGGGACACCTAGGCGCTCCTGCTGCGCATTGCACACATTCCCAACCATAGCGAGAAGAGTTTGAGCATTACATATGACAAGCCCCATTATGTGAATGTTGCGACTAATCTTTTAACCAATATCTCGATATATATAAGAACGATTGAGGAAAAAAATTCCCATTCGGTGATGGGAGCTTAACAGTGAAGCTACACTATCGTCGCATTCAGTTATAATGACCCGAAGGCCTTTCACAGTCGATCGAGGAATGAGATACCAGCGTGGGAGTGGGTTTGGCTCCATTTTTTCAACCATACTACGCACGGCTGTTCCATTGTTGAAGAGGGGTGCTAGATACCTCTGGAGGAAGGCGTCACAATCAGGTTTTAACGCGGTAGAAGACAAAATGGGTGGAACTAAGCCTAAAGAAGCTCTAAAAAAACATTTAAAACGTACACGGGACGAAATCATCAAAGATGCAAAGAGAAAAATGCGTGGTGGTGGAAAGAAGAAGAGGGCTGTCCGGAAGAAGGGGTTACCAACACGTGGCGCTAAACATAAAAGGACATAAAAAAGAAGTGTTCTAAGCGTATGAAGCCAATGGCTGATCATTTTTTTTAACTGATATAAGCTGAGGACACTGCTCTCACGAATCATAGGCTGATAACTACTTGTCGAGAGAGGTGGCACTATTTCTGACTCGTCATGGCGCGTTTCATCCATCCGTGTAGCTCACAATGTTGTAAATCGGAACTGTCCCTCTTTGATATGCCCCCTACACAGGTTTCTATTGAACATAGCGACTTTATTACAATTAACCCACTAAACACAATTAGTTCACTGAGTGCCCCTATAGAATTCGTGATACCCAGCTCAGGCCCATACATTTTTGATCCAAGCTGTATGCACATGTACACTAAACTGCGTATAGCCCATTCAGATGGAACGGACTGCGATGATAGTTACTCTGCATACCCTGAAACCAACTTTCTACACTCCATATTCAGCCAGTGTGAGGTGTATTTAAATCAAGTTAGCATCTCGGCAGGAACGGGTTATTATCACCTACGAGCCTATCTGGAAAATGTCCTCAACTTTTCAAAAGAAGCGAAGGATACCTTTTTAACTGCCGAGGGCTATTATCAGACTAAAGGCGAAAGTAGTATAAAGGATATATTTAAAAATTCTAAAAAGAAGATATATGAGTGTTTTGGACGTCTGCATACAGACTTCACATTCCGGGAGAAACTGCTTATGAATGGGGTGGATATGAAGTTAAAGCTCACCCGCACGAATCATGAGATCTGCTTAAATCTGGGACCTGATCAAGAAGAGGGCGCAAATCCCATTGTGATTCACATCATGGAAACATATCTGCGCGTACGGCGAGTGAAATTAAGCTCGCCGAAATATGTAGAAATTGAAAAAATTTAATACACACAACAGTAAAATGCACAATTAACAGAGTACAGATCAATTCGGGTAGGTCCGGATTTCCCGTTAAACTGTAGGTCTAGGGTATTTTTTGTCTTTCTTGGAATAAAAAGGAATGCTGTTTTGGAAGACATTTTGTATAAGAGATGAATGACAAAAGTAAATAGACGCCTCTCTCTCACTCTTTCTCTCTCTCTGGAAACTTATCTATAAATAAATAATTAGTATATATAGCTGTGTGTAATAATAATAGGGGATCTATGTGCGTTTGTGTGCGCTTCTTGACTGTTTAAGCGATGTATACATGGAATAATGTGCAATGTATAGAACCCTGTGTATTTCTTTTATTATTAGATGCGTAGCACACCCATCTTCCACACAATTGGTTGGTAGATAAAATGGGTACTCTGGGTGACCTAGTGCTTAAGATGCGGGGTGCTGGATTTCCCGTTAAACCGTAGGTCTAGAGTGAGGTGGAAAGTTTGACCATCGTCAGAATGAACAATTCGGGTAGGTCCGGATTCCCCGTTAAACTGTAGGTCTAGGGTGGGGTGAAAAGCTTGACCTTCGTCAGAGTGAACAACTCGGGTATTTTTTGTCTTTCTTGGAATAAAAAGAAATGCTGTTTTTGAAGACATTTTGTATAAGAGATGAATGATAAAAGTAAATAGACGCCTCTCTCTCTCTCTGGAAACTCATCTATAAATAAATAATTAGTATATATAGCTGTGTGTGTGTGTAATAATAGGGGATCTATGTGCGTTTGTGTGCGCTTCTTGGGGGTTCAGGCGATGTATACACTGTGCCAAGTGGCTGATAATACCTGGAGGCACTGGCTTCTACGCCAACTGGCGGATTTTGAGTTCTAAGTCAAGTGTTGCTACCATGACCACTCACTGAGCTTCCATCTCTCGTGGAAGCTGGAAGGTCTCTTCCTCTCTCTCCTCCTCCTCTCTCTCTCTCTCTTAGGTTAGGTATACCCCTTTGGGAGGTGAGGCCGTCCCAACTTCTCCCCCAAAGAGGTAGGTGGACTTCCCCGGCTCGCTAGGGGAGTTCCCCTCCCCTTTTTTTGGCACCCTGGGTTTGGCACTGGGTGGTCTTGCAACAAGGGGGAGGGGTTGGCACTGGCACTAATTGCACTCTAACCTTTTTCAGTCATACTACTAGCCCCTATGACAATACCTGGTCGGTGATGTTTTATGAGCCAGTCCGCCACTGATTATTAAGTTCAATTCCCTTTAAGTTATCCTCAAACTTTTTATTAAGCAAATCAAGACTGTTTGGCACGTCAACATTCATTTTTTTAATTAGGCTGTCTTCAAATTTTTAATTAAATTCTTTCTTCAAATTCTTAGAAATTTCATTCTTTAACTTTTAAAACTTTTCATCAATATACGACTTTAAATTACTAGACTTACAAACACTATTCCCGTCTTTAGATTCAACGACATAAATGTCTCTGGTGTATTGGAATAAGCATACCGCGCATGCGTATTTTGTAAAGGCATTTTTAAACTATTAAATAAATATTTGTCCCACACAATTCACAACTTTAGAATATTAACACCACTGGATCGAAGAGCGTACAGTTGACCTAACGGGCAGTCAATAATTTTCACGTAGGTTTCGATTAATTTTAAGCAACTTTTACCAAGAAGGTGTTAGTTATAGGTACTGCATATATATATATATATATATATATATATATTATATGCGAAGTTAAGGGATATTGGGTCTGGGAAGTAGTTGGATGGGAGACCATCCTCCGCGCCCAGATTATGTAGCGACCCGTGATTCGGATCCCACATAAAGCTGTAGGTCCCAGTAGTGTGGGCGCAAAATGTTAGAGTGCAATGCAATTGCAAATGTTGCAAAATGTTGCAAGAGTGTCAACCCCCACCCCCCCTTTGTTGCAAGGCGCTCCATAGTGCCAACCCCCACCCCTCTTTGTTTAAGGCACCCCCAAAATGGGGTTGCAAGAGCAACAAGGGGTATGCAACTTGGAGGCGGATTTATCCCCCAAGCTGCAATGAACCCCCCTGCGAGTATGCAACCTGAAGTTATCCCTCAAGCTGCAATGAACCCCCCAAAGGTGTATACCTAACCTAAGAGAGAAGTGTTCATGTGGCAGGAGCCAAGCGCATATTAAGACCAGCCGAGCTGCCATTGTCTTATAGTGCCCCTAATCAGCCAGTTGGCTTAATCATCCAGTGCCTCCAGGCACTATCAGCCAGTTTGCTTAATCAGTCAGTGCCTTCGGGCACCATCAGCCGGTTGGCACAGTGTACACACCCATCTATACTGTTTATGTGCGTCAAGCGTTAAACTCTAAGGTGGAGGCGGGCTCGAGACCTGCCGCGGTGATAGCCAGGGTGACCTAATGATCCGTGTTAAATTCTAAGGTGGAGTGTAAAGCTTCGCCAGAATGAACAATTCGTACGGGGAGAAAAGGCGAGCCTATATATGCAAATTTCCGGAAAAAAGTTCATCTAAATATCGTGATTGCAGGCCAGGGTGTCCTAATGATCTGTGTTAAACTCTAAGGTGGAGTTTAAGCTTCACCAGAATGAACAATTCGTACAGAAAGCAAAGGCTATCCTATATATGTAAATTTCCGGCAAAAAGTTCATCTAAAAATTCGTGTAAACGTCAATCTACATTAATTATCTCACTCTCCGCCAGACTTAAGTCCAATATTACAGTCTTTTTCATCTGTAATTTGCTGATATATATATATATATATATATATATATATATATATATATATATCCCTCTCGCCCTCGCTCTCTCTCTCTCGAATACAAGATCGAAAATCAAATCGTTTCGCCTCTCTCTACGAATGGGTACATCTGACACGCCCTGGATTAACCCGCCCGTTGACTTAGAAGGCCTAACCAGCCAGTTGGTATAATTAAATATATACAACCAAAGGAATTAAATAAAACACCACCACATCATTCTTTATTTAGACAAATTATTGAATCCAATTTCACAAAATATATTGAAAATAAATATACATTCCTATACAAGCGGACGAATATATGCAGGTTATCCATACAAAACATCACGCGGATTTGTCCTGAAAAAATAAACAGCAGCAATCCGATAATCAACCCGAATTTGATCCAGTATAAATTAGTCTTTAACAAATTTTTTTTACTTTAAGCCGTACAAAACATCACACGGAGTTGCTGAATGAAGAAAAAATAAACCACAATAATCAGCACACCTATAAAAAAAAATATACATATATATAAATATATATATATATATATATATATATATACTAGGTGAGGTACCCGGCGTTGCCCGGGTTAATTGAATGCCCGGTTAGGTCAACTAAATGCCCCCAAAACCACCTCACCCCCCCTTTATGCAACTTCGGGGCTAACCCTCTCACCCATTGCCCCACCCCTCCCCATTACCCCACCAAACAGACAGGCTAAACTACAGAAAAGAACGAAGCCGTGAAAATTTTGTGCTTCACATTGTGTCAAGATTTCTGAATCTGATCAGATATCCACCAAAACCCCCCCTGACCAAATAATTGAACTCCCACTTACTGTCGGTTCAATTATTTTGCCAGTAAAACTAAATAAAAGAACACAGTCATGAAAAACTTGACCTTCACATTGCCGGCCATAATACAAACAGACAAACAGACAGGCTGACCGACTCTCTGTTGACATTCTTCATCCCAAAAGAGGTTCCAGTGCCAAATTTGGTACCTCTAGGTCCAAAGGTTTGCGCTTGCATAAAGGACAAAAAACAAACAAACAGACAGGCGAAAATATATAATATATATATATATGCGGGGCTCCAATAAACCTTAGCCCCCCCCCCCGCCCATGGCCTAACCCATTAGAGGTACAGTAAAACTAAACATACCTTACAAAAGAGAATTTAATCCTGCATTTAATGAGAAACAATTAAAACTTGGTGTTCCCGCCATTGGCTTCCAAGACAGCCTGAATTCGCTTTGGGTAGCTTGCCAAAAGTGACGTGAATAGATCTTGATCGTTACGCAAATTTGCTGAAACAGTTTCAATGTGTTGCGACATTGTATCCTTCGAAAATCGATTTGCTGCAGGTTCTTAAAACAAGAGACATTCAACCTTGTCCTTTATAACTGATCCAATGTGTTCACAGACGTTCAGGTCAGGAGAATTTCCTGGCCATTCTTCATTTCCAAAGAAATCGATCTCATGGTTCCGCAACAACTGTTGAGAGGCTAATTCCTTAAAGCAGGGGGCCTTATCGTGTAGAAGTGTGACCTGATCGACAGCCATAACATTGTTTGGATTTCTTAGAAAAGGAATGACATGCTGGGATAGAATAATATCACGAAAATACTGTCCATCCCAACTCTGACCATTTGGCTTCAGCACCCACATGAGCTTCTTTGCAGTGAACAAAACAAACACACCAACACAGTCTGGACTTTTTAATAATTCGCGATAATGTTCATTGTCATCGATTTCATCCGGTGTTGTGGCCCACACTCGATCATTTTGGTAGTTAGGCCGACGTGTTACGTAAACAAAAAATTCATCGGAGACAGCTAAATACATGAAATCATCCACATCCCAATCTTCAAGATAATGGGCAAACCTCATTCTGTCATTAATGTTAAGTTGAGTTTTTTTTGGCTTTAGAAGTTCATGCCAAGGCTTTAAACCTTGCCTATGACGGTACAGTCGAATGATCTCACCACTAACGATCTTTCCTCTCAACACTTCGATCTCTCTAGAAAGTTTAGCACAGCTGTTTTTCCGCTTACACGTACCGCTTTCAATGATGTCCTTTGTTTCCTGAGAGAGTGGCAAATTTGGGCGCCCAGATTTGGTTGTATCCATTTCACATTCATCCAAAGTTTTATTCCAATTTCTTTTGACGATGTCCTCACTTCTTCGCAACTTTTTGGCAACCCATGAACGTGTTATAAAGGCGGCTCCAGCATCACGAGCTTCCCGAAATGTTATTGCTCGTATGTGATCTATCACACGTTGCCTCTCCGAATCACCACTTAATTGAGAAGCCATTATATTATCACTTTATCAGCTAGAGTAATTTTAATACCTGCAATAAATAAAGAATTTTATATATTTTTATAATCACTAAAAACTATTTCGATATAAGTAAACATGTAAGCTGGAAATGGGGGGGGCTAAGGCTTTTTGGAACCCCTTATATATATGTATATGTGTATATATAATATATATATATATATATATATATATACACACACACATTTTTTATTACCTAAAAATTTTCAAATGCTCACCTAACTAAAAGCTGAACAATAGGACATAAACATTTATGGAAAATAATATATAAATATTTATATTAATCCTCGTTCTGAAAATTTCGAGTTTTTCGGAAGTGGTAGATAACTTCGAATTAAAAATCCAATAAATAATCTTTTCGCAGGAGATTATCTCGAGACCATAAAGATTAAATCTTCTTCAGTAAATGACCCATCGTTTAGTAACTATCTGCACTAATCGCTGTTTTTCTACAAAAACTTAAATGCTGGGGTATAAACGGATTTCCATTCTGAACCTCTCTCTCTCTCTCTCTCTCTCTCTCTCTCTCTCTCTCTCTCACTGCCCCAATTAAGCCCATGCTGACCAATGCTTTTCTTATCTTTCCACAACAAAAATTTAATTACATGTCCTAAAAGATCTGATCTGAACTTTCCGCATATATATATATATATATATACATGCACACACACACACACACACACACACTTCTTTTCGTTGTAATGGACATCCACTCTGTTCCTGGAGGTTTGGTTAAATTTTATATAAACAGCAGCAGCCCTAGCTTCGGTTTAATTAACATCACACACACACACACACACACACACACACATATATATATATATATATATATATATATATATATATATATTATATATATCCCAAATGGGGTATAAATAAGTGTTTGATGGATTGAGACAAATTCATCAGTGAAATCTAAAAATTGAATTACATAAAACTGAGAATGATGGAAAATTAAGGAATGAAAAATGAAGGCCGTGGATGAAATGAGAAAAATGGGGGGGTGAAGCTTTGATGATAACTCGCGACCTTTATTTTGACTCTTTTCTCTTTTTATTTGAGGGAGGGGCGTTTTGCGGTATTCACCCTTGGCCCCTCATTCGGGCATAAAATAAATAATATAATTTTAATGTTCATGATTTTAATACGATTTCACTTGTAAAAATTACAATTATCTGTACAATTATTTGCTTTATGCAAATCGCCAAGATTAATTGGAAATAAATAGTGAAATGCTCAATGTATGATTTATAATAATAATAAATTGATGGAACTTTCAATAACGTTCTAGATCTTCAGTTATCTTATGCGATATAACTAGTTGCCGTTTACAAGCAAAACTAAATAAACCCTCGTTACATCATTCTGATATTTATTCGATTGTACGCTGTTTTACTCAATTAATAAATCACATCGACAGAAACATAGGCACATAAACATTTTATATTTTATCAGCGCTGAAATAGAGATTTGATTTAAATGCTAGTCAAGCTTCGTCATTTAACAATTTATTTACGAGCCTACCATCTCTGAAGCTATCAATTAAGGAGTGGCTAATAAAATTAATTTTTAATAATTTCAAGGGTTCATAATTTTCGTTCATTCATTTTTATTGACGAAATGTATTTAAAGCGTCTTATGGCTAAAGTGTTGTATCAGTCAGCTTTTGTGGTTGAAAGATATCAGAGGGCTAAACAACTAGTAAACGTTTTTCGCAGGATTATATTGTTTCGGACGTAGATATCGTAAAGCTTCAGGGACATAATATAACCTAACCTAACGTAGCCTAACCTAGCCTAACTTAATGTTTAAGATTCAAATTGAATGGCAAACGCTATTATAACCTCCCCGTCTAAAAAATTATTTACCTTTATTAATAGTAAAATAAATACCTCGGTTTTTCAATTTACAATGACATAAACAATTGTGAAGCTTGATTATTTATTTTATTCAATTTGGCCCTCAAGCTTTAGGCTTTACTGGGCTCTTATTAAAAATAAAACATGTTTCTCGCTCCACCACCAACGCTATACTGTCGAGATGCAACGTATGGGCGTATATATATATGAGGGGTCACGCGTCTTAAGGTACCTAAGCGCAAAAATTAAAATTCGTCAGAAATCGCCCCCAAAGTTCAGCAATATGCTGGCAATAGTATCTCTGTTATTAATTGAGCTATAACGTTCATTTTTGGCTAAATTAGAGTTCTAAGTATGCGAATGAAGATGTTGATAAGTTTTTGGAATAAATTTTCATATTTTATATTTTATATAGATTTTTTTAATTTTTTTATTTTCTTATCATGCCGAACTTTGGGTGAACTTTTGGCTGGCGATAGAGGTGAAAAAAGTAGTTCGCTTCATAAGGTTTTCAACCATACTTCTAGTGTCGCAAGGTCATTATAACCCAAACCACGCGATAGAGGAAGGGTGAAAATAGTGATATCCATCAAAAACACGTTTTCGCCTGTGGTGGCGCTTAGGTACCTTAAGACAAGCGCCCCCTCATATATATATTCTATTTTTATATTTTACCAGCACCGAAATCGAAATTTAATTGTTAGTCCTTCCCTCGCGTCACTACATCATCTGACGTGAGAAATGTCAGATTTAAATTCTCACGGTTGTTATTTGACCTAGTGAATGAAATTATGCAAGGTTTTGTTTAAAGTAAATAATAATAATAATAATAATAATAATGGTGGTAAAACTCAATGATACATACAGTAACGAGGAGGGGAGGACTCAATTAGTGCTAGTTTGTGTAAAGAAAGACTGAGAACGTAAGACCGTCATTACGATTGATACAGGTAAAGTTGTGCTATCTTGGGGAGGAAACACAAACTTGCGGTGCATCTTGCTCCTGAAGAATCATGCACCAGGACTGAAAATCAACTCGTTTATTTTAAAATCATTTGTTTAATAAAACAAAAAGAATTTTCACATCCCAAAGAATTTCATTTAATAATTTCACTACCAAAAGAATTAAAACACTTTATTATTAATTTCACTCATTGCTTAATTCAAAAGCTATTAACATCATTTCAGAGTCCCATGCTTCATGTAATTCATCCGTTAACTTCAAGAACAACATTTCAACTCATTGCTTAAGACTTCCATCAAATTATATGAAGTACTTTTTTATCATTTTCAATCGGTAGTTAAAAGAACACATTCATTTTCACCTGTTCAGTATCAATTGTTTAAGGTTCAAACTGAGTGCCAAGCGCGATGCGAGAGAACATTTCCTCCTCCACCAAGCAGTCATGTGTGGCGGAGAACGACTGGTAATTTTATGGAAAACAGAGTAATACATTTTACATTAAATTGTCTTCGCATCCACGCTATTTTACGTGAGACGAGAAGGAAAGTATCCCAGGTACCATCGGTATGTTCCCCCGAGACAGCAGAGCGGGAAAACCCAGGATATCTCTCTCCTCTCTCTCTCTCTCTCTCTCTCTCTCTCTCTCTCGTTCTTTGATTTAAAATCACAATAAACAAACACTATAATTATTCTATGATACTTTTATTTTATTTTCCATCCTATAAATATCATCATAAACGGTAGACACGCTCCAACTTAAAGCTAAAACATAACTTCTTATGAATTCATGTTTTCAGCATCATTTTCATCATTATATATATAAATATATATATATATATATACACACAGATTAAAAAACTGAAGACGACACACTCAAAGATACACGCACAAACACGCACACACACACACACACACACACACACACATTAGTGATTTGAAATTGCTGTTAAAAATAATAATTATCAGGGTGTATCGTAACGACAGGCTAGTGCTACTATTTGCAGCAGTATTACAACCACCCCGCTCAGCTTGAATGAAGAGTGCCGATCTGTGCTACCAAGCCTTTCACACACCACAATTTCTAAGATTCACAAAAGGAACCTTTCATGTCAATATTTTAAAACTCACTCCTCCACCAAACCGGGGCCAAGCAGGAGATCCTCCTCTAGACCCAGTTTGGTGGAGGAGCATCAAGTTTAAGTATCGCTAAGAAAGGTCCATTTTGTGAATCTTAGAAGTTGTGAAGTGTATGGGGAATGCGTGGTAACTCAGGTTGGCACTATGCATTCAAGTTGAGCGGGGATGGTTGTAATACTGCTACAAATAGTAGCACTAGCCTGTCGTTATGATACACACTGATAATTATCATTTTTAACGGCAATTTCAAATCACTAATGTGTGTGTGTGTGTGTGTGTGTGCGTGTGTGTGCGCGTGTGCGCGTGTGTGTGTGAGTGTGTCGTCTTCAGTTTTTGACTCTGTGTGTATATATATATATATTATATGTCTATAATGCTGAAAATGCTGAAAATGATGCTGAAAACGTGAATTCATAAGAAGTTATGTTTTAGCTTTAAGTTGGAGCGTGTCTACCGTTTATGATGATATTTATAGGATGGAAAATAAAATAAAAGCATCATAGAACAATTATAATGTTTGTTTATTTGGATTTTAAATCAAAGAACGAGAGAAAGAGAGAGAGATATATATCCTGGGTTTTCCCGCTCTGCTATCTTGGGGGAACATACCGATGGTACCTGGGATACTTTCCTTCTCGTCTCACGTAAAATAGTATGGATGCGAAGACAATTTAATGTAAAATGTATTTACTCTGTTTTCTATAAAATTACCAGTCGTTCTCCGCCACACATGACTGCTTGGTGGAGGAGGAAATGTTCTCTCGCATCGCGCTTGGCACTCAATTTGAATCTTAAACAATTGATACTGAACAGGTGAAAATGAATGTGTTCTTTTAACTACCGATTGAAAATGATAAAAAAGTACTTCATATAATTTGATGGAAGTCTTAAGCAATGAGTTGAAATGTTGTTCTTGAAGTTAACGGATGAATTACATGACGCATGGGACTCTGAAATGATGTTAATCGCTTTTGAATTAAGCAATGAGTGAAATTAATAATAAAGTGATTTAATTCTTTTGGTAGTGAAATTATTAAATGAAATTCTTTGGGATGTGAAAATTCTTTTTGTTTTATTAAACATATTATTTTAAAATAAACGAGTTGATTTTCAGTCCTGGTGCATGATTCTTCAGGAGCAAGATGCACCGCAAGTTTGTGTTTCCTCCCCAAGATAGCACAACTTTACCTGTATCAATCGTAATGACGGTCCTACGTTTTCAGTCTTTCTTTACACAAACTGGAGCCAATTTAGTTCTCCCCTCCTCGTTACTGTCGTGTAAGTATCATTGAGTTTTAGCACCATTATTATTATTATTATTATTATTTACTTTAAACAAAACCTTGCATAATTTCATTCAATAGATCAAATAACAACCGTGAGTATTTAAATCTGACATTTCTCACGTCAGATGATGTAGTGACGCTCGGGAAGGACTAACAATTAAATTTCGATTTCGGTGCTGGTAAAATATAAAACTATAATATATATATATATATATATATATATATATATACATACACACGGCTATACGTTGCATCTCAACGGTATAGTGGTTGGTGGTGGAGCGAGAAACATCTGGTTTTTTTAATAAGAGCCCAGTAAAGCCTAAAGCTTGAGGGCCAAATTGAATAAAATAAATAGTCTAGCTTCACAATTGTTTATTTCATTGAAAATTGAAAAAACGAGGTATTTATTTTACAATAAAAAAGGTAAATAATTTTTTAGACGAGGAGGTTATAATAGCGTTTGACATTCAATTTGAATCTTAAACACTAAGTTAGGCTAGGTTAGGCTACGTTAGGTTAGGTTATTTTATGTCCCTGTTATATATATATATATATATATATATATAGCTTTACGATATCTACGTCCGAAACAATAAAATCCTGCGAAAGAAGTTTACTAGTTGTTTAGCCCTCTGATATCTTTCAACCATTAAAGCTGATTGATACAACAGACTTTTAGCCGTAAGACGCTTTAAATACATTTAGTCAATAAAAATGAATGAACGAAAATTATGAACGCTTGAAATTATTAAAAATTAATTGTATTAGCCATTCCTTAATTGATAGCTTCAGAGATGCTAGGATCGTGAACAAAATGTTAAATGACGAAGCTTGACTAGCATCTAAATCAAATCTCTATTTCAGCGCTGATAAAATATAAAATGTTTATGTGCCTATGTTTCTGTCGATGTGATTTATTAATTGAGTAAAACAGCGTACAATCGAATAAATATCAGAATGATGTAACGAGGGTTTATTTAGTTTTGCTTGTAAACGGCAACTAGTTATATCGCATAAGATAAACTGAACATCTAGAACAGTGGTTCCCAACTTTTTCACCACAAAGGACCCCTTTTATTTCTATTTTTTTCCCACGGACCCCATGTTTTTGGAAGATTCCGTCTACCAAACAAACTGTTTTTATTAACTAATAATTAACTCGTTTTCTCATTTTTCACTATCAAATAAAGGACACATAAGTGAGTATGCAATTAAAATACAGCGTATTCAAAAAAGTATTAATAATTCCAGCCAAGAGCAAGGAAACTTGAAATTTTAGCCTGAGTAAATGTACGATTTCCAATGGAGCCTCTCGAAATATTGAAAGCTCACGGACCCCCAGTACTACCTTCGCGGACCCCCAGGGGTCCGGGGTCCCCAGGTTGGGAAACACTGATCTAGAACGTTATTGACAGTTCCATCAATTTATTACTATTATAAATCATACACCGAACATTTCATTATTTATTTCCAATTAATCGTGGCCATTTGCATAAAGTAAACTGAAGATCTAAAGCGTTATTGAAGGTACCGTCAAATTATTATTATTAGAAATCATACATGGCACACTTTTCTCCCATTTCCAATTGCGGTCAATTTATTGTGTATATATATTTATATGAAAGTCATTACACTATGACGGGGTAAAATCATGTGTTCATGCGTGACATTCTATTTATGGAACCCGTGCACTGTATCAGATAGTTTGAATGAAATGGTGTTATCTCGAGTGCGGTAGGGTTAACGCGTAAAGTGTTACTCCATCTATGGGAAACAAAGATTTGTGCCAGAGAGATACAACGGAATTTACAGAAGGGAACGTCAAGTTGTGTGTCCCCATATTGTGACACCCTACTATATCACTTCGTGTGATCAGTCGCACCATGAGTATTTAAATCTGACATTTCTCACGTCAGATGATGTAGTGACCTGCAGCAAGGAATAACAATTAAATTTCGAATTCGGTGCTGTTAAAATATAAAAATAGAATGTATATATATATATATATATATATATATATATATATATATATAGTATATATATATATATATATATATATATATACGGCTATACATTGCATCTCAACGGTATAATGGTTGGTGAAGGAGCAACAAATAGCTGTTTTATTTTTAATAAGAGCTCAGTAAAGCCTAAATCTTGAGGGCCATCAAATATTAACCATGAGTATTTAAATCTGACATTTCTCACGTCAGATGATGTAGTGTCCCGTAGCAAGGACTAACAATTAAATTTCGATTTCGGCGCTGGTAAAATATAAAAATAGAATATATATATATATATATATACACACACAAACAGATATACATCGCATCTCAGCGGTATAGTGGATGGTGGAGGAGCGTGAAACTTCTGTTTTATTTTTAATAAGAGCCCCGTAAAGTCTAAAGTTTCAGGGCCATCATATATAAACCATGAGTATTTAAATCTGACATTTCTCACGTCACATAATGTAGTGACCCGCAGCAGGGACTAACAATTAAATTTCCATTTCGGTACTGTTAAAATATAAAAATAGAATGTGTATATATATATATATATATATATATATATATATATATACATACGGTTATACATTGTATCTCAACGGTACAGTGGTTGGTGGAGGAGCGAGAAACATCTGTTTTATTTTTAATAAGAGCCCAGTAATTAATAAAGGTAAATAATTTTTTTAGACGGGGAGGTTATAATATCAGCTTTTGACATTCAATTTGAATCTTATACAATAAGTTAGGCTAGGTTAGGCAACGCTAGGTTAGGTTATATTATGTCTCGGAGAGAGAGAGAGAGAGAGAAGTTCTGTTTGGAAAATAATCAGTATTGTTTCATCAATATTTCTGGAACTATTTGTGCATATGCTTAATACATCGCAGGCTGATTAATTTAAAAATAACTGAAGCTTGTAAATGTCGCAAATTTACGTACTTAAAATTCTCTTCCGAGACGAAACACTGAAACATTTTTATTCATTCCGACGGGATTTCCTGTGATAATCAGCGCATGATAGGTCTCTTAGATGCACGCAAAACCAGCGCACAATTACGAACATGATCTTTTGAAATACTGAAGGCATCTGTGTTAATGAATTTGATCTCATTTTTATGAGGGGTTTAGTGACTGGGTACTAAAACTGGAAATCTGGGAATGTCGTATCGGATTATGGTATCGAGAATATATATATATATATATAAATATATATATATATATATATCGGCTTCTGCATTCAGGTAAATTAATTTTTTAAAAATTGTGGGAGGGAACCCAACGTATTAACCATCAGCTATAGAAATACATCTCAATCGCAGGGAGGGAGGGAGAGAGGGAGAGGGAGGGAGGGAGGTAAGGAGGGAGGGAGAGAAAAAACGTATTGTGACATGTGATATTGGAAGATATATTCACATATCGTTGAGAAAAAACACTAACTATGGTTTATGATGCCATCGAGCATAAAAGTGGAACATATTTAATTACCCATGAAGGTATCCGTTGTAAAATTTCCGCGATACAATAAATAAATTTAGAAAAACAAAGACGTGTAATGTAGTGGGTTGTAAAATACGATATCGAGTGAGTTGTAGCCATTACCTCGAGTGCGAGAGGTTTAACATCGTAAAACATCTCTGGGCGCGAAAGCACAAAGCGAATCCTGGGTCTTTTAAATACACAACAGTTTGTGTAAACTTTCACCTCGTCATAGTGTGATGGAACGCCCGCGACTTCTACGCAGGAGGTCTGGGCTCGAATCCTTGTGGGGCGTCAGTTTCATAAAAAATCCGCGAGTGCATATATATATATATATATATATATATATATATATATATATCTGTGTGTGTGTGTGTGTGTGTGTGTACTAATTAGTAAGCTCGGGAGTAATGATAAATGTTATGAACGAAGCTAAATATAGCTGTGTGTATATATATATATATATATATAATGTTATAATGTTTCAGACCAACAAAGACCCTAGGATCCACTCATGGCTGGTCTACCTAACTGTGTTCGTAATTGTGTATTGTGTATGTCCTCCGTGGTGGCGGAGGGGACCTATAATTTTACGTTGGTTCCGAACCACAAGAACAAGAAATTTATGTAACAACTGCCTTTACATTGGCAACGACCAATTTTTACACAACTAAATAATCATCAATTTAAAACTAATTAATTATCGATTTAAAACAAAAGATAGAATCTCTGGATCCAGAGGATCAAGTCATAATAGACTACTATCCACAAATCTGTTACACTCTATATCTATTTATAACCGACATGCAAATATATCAGATCCAAAGAATCCAGTCAATTTCATTAAGGTATCCATCAATACTAGTACTTTGCCAACCAAAAATAAGTCACGGTCCATATCGATTGCGGACCAAGTCAAAATTTACAACCATATACATTACAATATATATACTTAGGAGGAAAAGTGTAGGTGAGGCTGTAAAGACTGTACAGTAATGTAGAAATGTGTGTGCACCCATTTTGGATCACCCATTTCAAGGTGTTTGTGCGGCAAGTGAAGATCATGAGTTTTTCAATACCTCACAGTATTATGGGGGGCACCGCTCGGCAGAGGAATCTCTTTAAATGGGTTGTGTAAGGACAGAGAGTATCCCCTAACCCAAGATGCGGCCTCCCTATATCCCACAACACTTGTGTTGAGCTGTGTGATCTATCACCACAAAGCCTTAATTTTACTACCTTAAATTATACCCAATCTATAAACATATGCGTCTAATCGATTTTTAAACATGTTTATAGAAGTGCTACTAATTACTTCTACCGGCAAACTATTCCACCTATTTACTATTCTATGCGTAAAAAAGTTTTTGGCAACTGCTGTCTCGAACCTTCTACTTGTCAATTGACACCCGTTATTTCTAGTCCTATTATATTGAGATATTTCGAAAAAACTATATCTACGTTATCGAACCCATTCATAATTTTTTAAACCTGGATTAGATCACCCCTTAGCCTTGTAGTCTCGAGTGTAGACAATTTTAAGTCCTTAAGCCTATCCTCGTACGACTTTGACCTAAGCGACGGAATCATCTTAGTTGCTCGTCTTTGAACTCTTTCAATTTTGTCTATATCTTTGCGCATATACGGATTCCAAAATTGGACCGCGTACTCCAAATGGGGTCTAACTAATGATTTATAAAGAGGAACTCTAATATCGCGCGATTTGTACTCAAAATTTCGAGCTATAAAACCTAACACTTTGTTCGCCTTTTTGACGGCTGCTGTACTTTGTTTCGCTACTTTTAAATCACCAGTGACTATAACTCCTAAATCTTTTTCCTGCTCAACGCTTGGTAACTCTTTCCCTGACATACTATACGCAAAATTACCGTTACGCGAACCTATATGCAAAATTTTGCATTATCGACGTTAAATCTCATTTGCCATGTGACTGACCAATCAACGATTTTATTCAGATCTTCCTGGATTTTACCTCTATCTTCGTCATTAATCGCCCTACCACCCAGCTTCGTGTCATCCGCAAACTTTGAAACTGTACTGACTAGGCCGACATCTAAATCGTTAATATATAAGAAAAAGCAAGGGGCCCAATACAGAACCCTGAGGAACGCCACTCGCTACATTAGCCCAACACGACTCCGCTCCATCAACGACCACCCTCTGTTTCCTACCTCGCAACCACTCTTCTATCCAATTTATTACTACACCCCTGATTCCATGAGCCTTACTTTTTTCAATGAGTCTTTTGTGCGGTACGGTGTCAAACGCTTTTTGAAAATCTAAATACACTACATCAACCGCCCGATGACTATCGTAAACGTCAACCACGCTTTGAAAAAATTCTAAAAGATTAGTTAAGCAAGATTTGTTTCGCCTAAAACCGTGCTGCGTATTTCTAACTAAGTTATGCAGTTCTAAGTGTTTGACTATACGATCCCTAATTATTGATTCCAGTAGCTTACCTACAACAGACGTTAAACTGATTGGCCTATAATTTCCCGCCGCACCTTTATCGCCTTTCTTAAAGATAGGTGTTACGTTTGCTAACTTGAAATTATCTGGTACGCACTCCTCAGAAATAGACGCATTAAAAATCTTTGTTAGCGGCACAGCAATGCTATCTTTTAATTCTTTTAGTTGTATGGGATATATGGAATCCGGCCCCGGTGATTTACGAGTTTTCATTTTATCAATATAGCGCATTACCTCCAGTTCACTAACCACAGTATTATCCCAAATATTACCATTATCAAAAGGTATTATGTCTATGACCGTAGGGATATTCGTTACATCTTCTATAGTAAAAACTGACGTAAAAAATTCGTTTAGCAAGGAGCCATTTCCTTGTTTTCAGAAACTAGATCTCCGTTAACATTTTTCAACGGCCCCAAAACACTTTTTACTGGATTTCTATTATTGACGTATTGAAAGAATCGCTTGGGGTTTTCTTTACCGTCACGAGCTATGGAGATGTCAAATTCGCGCTTGGACTTTTTTATTACACTTTTCGCTTCACGCCTTAGAGATATGTAGTTGTTTCGTAACCACAAATTGTCTTTATCGCACTTATGTAGCCTATAAGCCCTGTCTCTACTCTTTATAATGTCTCCTACTCTAGAAATAAACCACAAGGGCTTGTTGTTTACTTTCGCACCTTAATTTTGTACGGTACACATTCCTCATTTATAGTCCTAAATACTGTTTCGAACGATTCCCACATTAGTTTTGCGTTGGAGTTCCCCATTACGTTTTCCCAATTGACGTGTGACAATTTATTTCGAAATTTACTAAAGTCTGCGTGCTGGAAGTTAAGAATTTTAGTCGAGTTAGTTGGTTTCGAGTGACTTACTGAGAGGACAAACTCAACCATATTGTGATCGTTATTCCTTAACGGTTCTATTACTTGAAGATCAGTAATTAGCTTATCATCCGTAGTTATTACTAAATCTAAAATAGTGTCCAATCTCGTAGATTCCCCAACCTTTTGAATAAGAAAGCTATCCTCGAGAAAATTAACTAAACGATTACCTTCCGCGTCTCCCTGCATTGTATCGTAATTGACGTTGGCGCAATTAAAGTCACCCTTAACTAAAGCCTGCTCACTACCGATTATTCTCTTTAGTTCACGATATAACGCTTCGTCCGTATCAGCTGTTTCATTAGGGGGCCTATATATAACCGCAACAGCAAGTTTGAAATCGTTCAATTTAAGTTCTGTTATAGTCGAATCTATCGGTTCTGGAATTGTGTGCTTTACTTCTATAACGTTCGCAATATTATCTTTGATATACAACGAAACACCGCCTCCTCGCCTACCTCTTCTGTTTTTAACAAAAAGTCTATAACCTTTAATTTGATACTCCCCTACAAAGTCACGAGTTTCAGTGCTAAGCCACGATTCATTTATCGCAATTATGTCATAGTCTTTACAAGCAATTAAAAAAAAATTCGTTTCTTTTATTTCCTAGGCTACGAGCATTTAAGGATAGAACCTTCAAATTGTTTGTAATTGCGACACCTTCGCGAACGCAGGGGAAATTTGTGGAATTTACGCTGGGACCGTTCGAGTTACGGCAGCCTGAAAAGAAGAGACAGTATTATGAAATAGTCTTTCTAAACTCGCAGCTCCAACGTCATTAAGATGAAGTCCATCTCCGAGGAACAAGTCCCTCCTGCCGTAGAAACTGTTCCAAAAATTCGCAAAATGCACTCCTTCCTGTTGAAAAAGAGACTTTAGGTTATTGTTAATATAGGTCGCCTTGCTGTAGAAATCGTTACGTTGGATAATTCGAGAAAGTATACCTGTTAAAACAATCTTATTAGTTTTTTCCTTTAATCGCTCTAGTAAGTCCCTGTACCTAGCCAGCAGTCCTTCCGATCTAGAATTTAAAACGTTATTAGTACCGACATGAATAACATACGTTGTGTACTCGGAGGTACCGTCTGTAAATTGGTCAACACTATTAGTTATATCCTCCACCCTTGCACCAGGGTAGCAGTAACGGCGCCTACGACGAGGGTTTCTCCCACAGAATTCCTCGAGCTGCCCTCGCACAATGGAATCGCCAACGAGTCGTATTTCCGGTTCATCAGCATCGTCGAAACCTAAAACAGAAAACTTATTGTTAGTTATTACTGGTAGACATGTCTTGAGTTTTCTCAATGGGGCTCCATTACGCACTCGAACGAAGGGTTGGGAACTAGGGGAAGAGAGAGGGCTATTAGTACTATTTATATTATTAGTAGAAACTGAGGCAGGAGGGGTCTGGAACTGGAGTCTCAAGGGATTCTAATTTTGTCGTCAGGAGCATCACGCTTTCTTCAAGCCTTACTCTGGCCTCCTTCTCACGTTCTAACTCGTTCCTCAGCACTTCCATGCTTGAGCACCACCTGCAAACTAATTGTTCATTATTATTAGCCATTGTAAACGCGTAAGCGGCAAATTTCCCTTCACAGCGACTGCAAGTACTTGACGAGGGTGCCATGCTTTTAATTAGTTAAAAAACAAAAAAACAAAAGAGCAAACAAAAAAACGAGCGTTTGAAAATTAATAAATTACAACGTAGGTCTATCGCGTTCTTAAAACGCAGAAACAGGTTCTTGTAACACAATTTATACTAAATGAATATAGAATTAAGCTACCGACAAAAGATCTGTAAAACAAGAGTATTTATAATAATTATCTGTCCGCGATTCGACCCGACTTTTTTCCTTTTTTTCACACGGTGTGTGACCACACTCTACCTGACCTCTCGAAGGAAGGAAACATTAACCTTATGACTCCACGTTTTCTGATACATTTGAAAAACAAACAAGGCAAGCCACGTGCAGTAGCCTTGGTTTGATCAAATAATATAGCACTGAATAACGTCAATAAATGAAATATATTCGTTAATGAATGATTAGCAGCACGAAGTAATTTAGTTAAGAATGCACCGAACACTATTTTTTTTTAAAACACTTCAACGAAAACCACTTATTCAATTGATAACACTGGACACTCGATAAAGCACGTCTGTTCACAAGGAACATCGTTTATGACGTAATTAATTTTTTGTTGTGGAAAGATAAGAAAAGCTTTTGTCAGCATGGTCTTAATTGGGGGAGAGAGAGAGAGAGAGAGAGAGAGAGAGAGAGAGAGAGAGAGAGAGAGAGAGAGGTTCAGAATGGAAATCCGTTTATACCCCAGCATTTAAGTTTTTTGTAGAAAAACAGCGATTAGTGGAGATAGTCACTAAACGATGGGTCATTTACTAAAGAAGATTTAATGTTTATGGTCTCGAGATAATCTCCTGCGAAAAGAAAATTATTTATTGGATTTTTATTTGGAAATTATCTACCACTTCCAACAAACTCGAAATTTTCAGAACGTCGATTAATATAAATAATTATATATTATTTTCCATAAATGTTTATATCCTTCTATTGTTCAGCTTTTAGTTAGGCGAGCATTTGAAAATTTTTAGGTAATAAAAATGTGTATATATACACACACACACACACACATATATATATATATATATACTATATATATATATATATATATATATATATATATATATATACACACATATATATATATATATATTTTACTTCTTTCAGCAACTCCATGTGATGTTTTGTATGGCTCAAAGTAAAAAATATTTGTTAAAGACTAATTTATACTTGATCAAATTCTGGCTGATTATCGGATTGCTGCTGTTTATTTTTTTTCAGGACAAATCCGCGTGATGTTTTGTTTGGATAGCCTGCGTATATTCCTCCGCTGGTATAGGAATGTATATTTATTTTCAATATATTTTGTGAAATTGGTTTCAATAATTTGTCTAAATAAAGAGTGATGTGGTGTTGTTTTGTTTAATTCTTTCGGTTGTAAAGGGTGATCCAGAGAAATGGGACCCAAAAGAAACCCCTGTAACTCTTAAAGTATAAGTCCTTTTATAAAATCATACGCATCATTCGAAAGAGGATAGTTACAAGTTTGTACAGGATTGTATAGGTTTTGACAATACAAGATAAGATACAAAACAAAATAAAAGTGTTAGTTAAAACTAACCCTTCAAGATGACTGCATGGACTGTGGAACAGCTGCGTTTCATAACTGAGCAATATTATGAGCATGGAAGAAGTGTAGTTTCAGCTCAAAGATCTTTCAAGACAAATTTTCAGATGTCAAAATCACCTTCTAAGAGCTGAAACTACACTTCTTCCATGCTCATAATATTGCTCAGTTATGAAACGCAGCTGTTCCACAGTCCATGCAGTCATTTTGAAGGGTTAGTTTTAACTAACACTTTTATTTTGTTTTGTATCTTATCTTGTCTTGTATTTTCAAAACCTATACAATCCTTTACAAACTTGTAACTATCCTCTTTCGAATGATGCGTATGATTTTATAAAAGGACTTATACTTTAAGAGTTACAGGGGTTTCTTTTGGGTCCCATTTCTCTGGATCACCCTTTATATAAAATCGTTATTATTATTATTTAATTATATCAAATGGCTGGTTAGGCCTTCTAGGTCAATTGGCGGTGTAATCCAGGGCGTGTCAGACGTACCCATTCGTGGAGAGACGCGAAACGATTTGATTTTCGATCTTGTATTTGAGAGAGAGAGAGAGAGAGAGAGAGAGAGAGAGAGAGAGAGAGAGAGAGTTACAAGGAGTTACAAGGAAAAGAAGTACCTCAAAAGGCCTTGCGGCCCATACCGAGGAGGTACCAATGGCAACGGGTGCCAGGGAAAATTTTGTCTTTCAACTATGCTAGCAGTAGTAGAAAACTGGATAGAAAAGTAGAAGGCTCTCTCCCCACCCTCCGCTCCCTCCCTGCCAGAGGCAGGTACGGAAAAAGGTTGAATAAAATACCTTGACCCTGGAAAAGTAGCCAAGGAAATTTTACAGGAAAGTGGAGAATATATAAATAGCTCTATATTTAGCTTGCTCACAGAGACACCGAGCAAGCGAACTCCTGCAGAGTTTTCTGAGGTTTTAATCTTAAACTATCAACGTGTTAAAGTAATTCCCACATATACTAGTCCTAAATCGTTTCAAATCCAACTTCTAACCATTGTTGCGAGTTGGGTTATCATTTGAACTAAACATGCTTCTAAAATCGACATCTTTGAACCCGCGTCACGTAAGCGTCGATTGTAGCCCATATGCCTAACGAAAGGGATTAACTTTGTGGCATTTTTCGCCAGTTTCCAATCCAGAGAGAGAGAGAGGGCGAGAGGGATATATATATATATATATATATATATATATATATAGAGAGAGAGAGAGAGAGAGAGAGAGAGAGAGAGAGAGAGAGAGAGAGCAGCAAATTACAGATGAAAAAGACTGTAATATTGGACTTAAGTCAGGCGGAGAGTAAGATAGTTAATGTAGTTTGACGTTTACACGAATTTTTAGATGAACTTTCTTCCGGAAATTTACATATATCGGCTCGCCTTTGTTCTCCGTTCGAATTGTTCGAATCTTTACCTTCCACCTTGCAGTAGACCCACTTTTAAACGGGGAAGTGTATAATATATATATATACATATATATATATATATATATATGAGAGAGACAGATAAACAGTAAACAACATGATCGACTTGCAATAACGGGGTCCTGCCCCTACGAATCGTGGAAGGGCGTGCCGGGTCTCGACCCCGCCTCCACCTTAGGCATACTTTTAAACGGGGAAGTGTATATATATATAAGAGAGAGAAATAAACATGATCGAGTATTGCTATAACCGGGTCCTACCCCTACGAACCGTGGAAGGACGTGCCGGGTCTCGATCCCGCCTCCACCTTACAGTTTAACACTGATCATTAGAGCGCTCTGGCCAGCAATCACGATTTTTAGATGAACTTTTTTCCCGAAATTTGCATATATTGGCTCGCCTTTGCCCCCCGTACGAATTGTTCATTCTGGCGAAGCTTTACACTCCACCTTAGAGTTTAACACGGATCACTACGTCACCCTGGCTATCACCGCGCCGGGTCTCGAACCCGCCTCCACCTTAGAGTTTAACGCGTGACGCACATAAACAGTATAGATGGGTGTGTACACTGTGCAAACTGGCTGATGGTGCCCGGAGACACTGGCTGATTAAGCCAACTGGCTGATTAGGGGTCCTATAAGACAACGGCGGCTCGGCTGAAGTCTTAATATGCGCTTGGCAGCTGCCGGCGAACACCTCTCCTCTCTCTTAGGTTAGGTCTCCCCCTTTGGGGGATTCGTTGCAGCTTGGGGATGCCTCCAAGTTGCATACCCCCTTTTTCCTCTTGCAGCCCCATTTTGGGGGTGCCTTGCAACAAAGGTGTGTGTGTTGGCACTGTGGGTGTGTGTGTTGGCACTATGGGGGGTGGGGGTGGTACTGTAGGGGTGGGAGTTGGCAATATAGGGGTGGGGGTTGGTACTGTAGGGGTGGGGGTTGGCACTCTTGCAACATCTTGCAACATTTCCAATTGCATTGCACTCTAACATTTTTCGCCCATACTACTAGCCTCGCCGTCATATTACCTTAGATGTTGCGAAGGAGGTTAAACAACCCCAATAAATTATATATATATATATATATATATATATATATATATACACACACACAAGAGTTTAAATATTTGGGTCAAACTATTACCAGCTTCTTGAGTGATGACTCGGATATAAGAAAACAGTCTCGAAGCCTGTGTGCTAAAGCGAATATGACCATAAGGAACTTTCGATTCTGTACAAGTGAAGCTAAAGACACTCTCTTTCATACTTTCTGCAGTAATATATACGGACAGCAACTCTGGGTGAATTATAAAAAAGGTTCTGGCAGAACTCTAAATTTGCTGAACAACAGGTCTTTTAGACTCTTACATAAATTACCCCCCGAGATGCTTAGTTTCGCAAATGTTTGCTACCCGCAATGTCCCGAGCTTCCCGGAGGTAACAAGACGTGCTCAACACAGTTTAATGCAAAGAATTAAAAAATCAACCAACCCGATCATCCAAGCTATCCATGAGTCCTGCCATTTATCCTCTAAGCTATGGACTTCTTGGTACGAAAACGTCTGTCTGTAGCTCCACTTAACTTCGACAGTGCAGTATTATTTCTAATCAATTGTATATATTTCTATCCTTAGTATATGAACTGTCATTGTATTAATAATATTTGTCATATGGACTATAGTCTGCCTATAAACATTTTCATTTTCATTTTCATATACAGAGCCATTCAAAAAAGACGCAACAGTTTAAATTGCTTATATTTTGTAATATTGTTAACGTACAGGAATGATTTTTGTATTAGTTTACAGCGTACACCTGGGAGTTTTGTTACCGCTTAGGCCTAGTAGCGTAAGGCGCTAGGCGAACGACTCTTGTAGCCTAAGGTGTAGTAGCGCGTCATTAGTCAGTGTTTAGGAAGATGTACACTTTACAACAACGTGTGTTTATAGCTACAAGAGTCGTTCGCCTAGCACCTTACGCTACTAGGCCTAAGCGGTAACAAAACTCCCAGGTGTACGCTGTAAACTAATACAAAAATCATTCCTGTACGTTAACAATATTACGAAATATAAGCAATTTAATTTAAACTGTTGCGTCCGTTTTGAATGGCCCTGTATATATATATATATATATATACACACAGGGTGTTTCAGGAGGAAAGGTCAATACTTCGGGAGGTGATAGTATCGGTTAATGTGAGAAAAAAAGTTAATATGAACATGTGTCTAATTCTGAATGGTTACGGAGATAGAGCTGTTTGAATCTACAAATACAAAAGCATTGTTAATGGTAATCAAGAAAGAGAAACCAATTACTGTTTCTAACATTTAATGTTTAAACATTGGCATTTTGAATGGTATCAGATACAGAAATGACAAGTTTGTTACAGTTTACAATACGCTTTCGAAAATCCCACGGTCAACCTCAATGCACTTTGCAACTCGTTTGCGAAGATCGCGTGTTGTTCGTCTGAGTTGATCTTGACGTTCCTTTATGCGGGCAGCAGCATCCAAAATGCGCGCGAGCAATTCGTCTCATATCCACCTTTCTTTTGTAAACTTGATTTTTCATCTACCCCCACAAACAATAATCTAACGGAGAGAGGTATGGAGACCTTGATGGCCATTGAATGGGACCACCGCGGGGGGAGGAAGAGCTGCGCGCGCATCAGATTCAAACAGCTCTATCTCTGTAACCACTCAGAATTAGACACATGTTCATATGAACTTTTTTCTCACAATGACCGATACTATCACCTCCCGAAGTATTGACCTTTCCTCCTGAAACACCCTCTCTCTCTCTCTCTCTCTCTCTATATATATATATATATATATATATATAGTATTCGGAGAATTAAACCATTCTTTCTAACTTCTTGTTTATTCGTATCATTTGTATAAACAATCCTGAAAATGAAGTTAATGGATTTAGTTGGACATATGTGAAATTTCAGTGATGCAAGGTTATTTTTACAAAATTGTGGTGTCTTGCGTCGCAGTTTCCAATTTGTAACATTTGTGATAGAGAAATGATTGAAATAAGTGCTGATAGAGTCAGTGACAAGAAAATATGACGCTGTCCTAGTCACAAAGGTCAGAAAATTTCAGTCCGTGATGGGAGCTTCTTGCAAAACAGTAATCTGGCACTTAGCGACTTTATATTAATATGTTATTTATGGAGCTTTCGAATTCCACTGGCAAGTGCAGTCACCATGACAGGCATTTCTGAAAGACATTTTCTCCAGTGGTATGCTTATCACCGTGATGTTTGCTCGTGGTATTTAGTTACGCATAACGCTAAAATTGGTGGACCTGGATACACTGTCTAGATTGATGAGTGTTTGGTAGCAAAAAGGAAGTACAACAGAGGAAGACTCGTGCCAGAATGTTGGGTGTTTAGAGGTATCGATGTAGGTACACAAGCTTGTTTTCTACTTTTCGTACAAGACAGGTCTAAGGAAATGTTACTGGCAACAATCGAAGATTGAATTTTACCTGGAACTGCAATACATAGCATTGGATGGGCAAGTTATACAGGTATTTCTGCAATACCTGTAATTCCATCGTACACTCATGAAACTCTTAGTCATGCCGAGAACTTTGGGGATCCAATAACCGGAATCCACACCAACCGCATTGAGAATTTATGGAAAAATTTTAAACAGAAATTTAAGGCGATTTGTAGGGTACACAGATCGATGTTACCAAGTTACTTGGACTAATTTATGTGGAGACAGATGTTTAAGGACGATCCATTCAACAAAATATTAGAACATATAGCTTTGTGGTATCCAACGCCATGGGATTATATAAATATATGTTGCTGAAGTTAATTTACGTTTTTTGACTTGTGACCCAGAAAGGTAAGGTTGGGTCATTGTCAGGACCCGAAAAGGTAAGTAGTACCGACCCCTGTACAGAAACAGCAACTGAGTCCGGGTGAAGAAACTGCGGAGGCGGTACAGTACACCTAACCTCTTAGAAGCTGTTTTAGAAAGAGAGTATATGTGATCTTTGCAGGAAAAATCACGAGAAAAGGAAGCGCCAAAGGAAGCGCTAAGGATGTTAAGAGAGGAGGAAGGATTGAGTTTTGTGTTGTTGAAGGTAAGGGGATAGTCGTGTGGAAGATTGTGACGAGTAGACAGATGGAGGAACTGAGCCTGAGGCATTGAAAGCCACAAGGTTTTCTCTGCCCCAATCAGCATACCCAGAAGGGCCCCGGCCACGGAAGCAGTAATCATTCCATGGGAAATCACAGAAGTACTGCCTAAGGTCCTCCCAATCAGCGGCGCCGAAGTGCCAAAGGTGCCTCCTGTTGGAAGGATCCAAAAGGCCGAATTGGAGTGATAGGACAGGAGGGTTTTATCAGCTTTTTATTAATCGTTTTGTTAATAGGGTTCCAGTATTGTTTGGGCTCGTCTTTGTATTCTTCGAATTTATGTTTATAGTAATTAGTAGAGGTGGAAAGAGTACCAAAACGAGTACCAGTAAGATTAAGAGTATCGTATTTTTTGAGTGGTCTACAACTGCAGCTATAGATCGTCCAGAAAGGAAATCAGAGATGAAGGCACAGATAGAAGGATAGAAACCGAAGGAGGGCAGTTTCGAAATTAAAGATTTGTGCTAGACCCTATCAAAAGCTTTTGATATGTCTAGCGCAATAGCAAAAGTTTCACCGAAATCCTGAAACGAGGATGACCAAGAGTCAGAGAGATATGTAAGAAGATCGCCAGTAGAGCGTCCCTTGCGGAATCCATACTGACGATCTGAAAGGAGAATGTGAGAAGAAAGGTGTTTAAGAATCTTCCTATTAAGGATAGATTAAAAAACTTTAGAAAGGCAAGAAAGCAAAGCAATTGGACGATAGTTGAAGGGTTGAGAACGGTCACCCTTCTTTGGGATAGGCTTAATGAAAGCGAACTTCCAGCAGGAACGAAAAGTACCAGATGAGAGACAAAGACGAAAGAGTTTGCCTGGCAGGGTGTCAGCACAGAAGCACAGTTCTTAAGAACAACAGGAGGAAC
Organism: Bathynomus jamesi; assembly: GCA_023014485.1. Taxonomy (NCBI): domain Eukaryota; kingdom Metazoa; phylum Arthropoda; class Malacostraca; order Isopoda; family Cirolanidae; genus Bathynomus; species Bathynomus jamesi. Next base: position 252,577 of record JAJOZX010001584.1, on the reverse strand, counting down.
ACTATCAGGACTATACGCCTTCCTAGAGTTGAGCCCAGATAGTACAGAAAAAACATCTTTAGAAAAGATTCTAATTTCAGACATACGAGTAATAAAGTCAGAGGGAGGAGGAAATGGAGGAACAGCACCGGAGTCGTCCAGGGTTGAATTGTAAGCGAAAGTTTGAGCGAAGATTTCAGCTTTCGCAGGAGAAGAGACGGCAACTTTGCTGTCGGAATGGAAACGAGGAGGGAAAGAAGAGGAGGTAAAGTTGTTAAAGAGGTTTTAAGCTAGATGCCGAAAGAACGAGAAGAATTAGAATTGGATTGATTTTCACATTTTTGTCGGATGAAGAATTTTTGACGAGTCGAAGAACAGATTTTGCACGATTCCGGGCAGAAATATGAGCTGAGTGACAGTCAGGAGTTGGATGGCGACAGTACCTTCTGCAAGCCTCCTCTCTGTTGCAGATAGCATTAGAACAAGTAAAGTTAAACCAAGGTTTATTTGCATTAGTAGTAGGAAAAGAATATGAAATGTACGCCTCCATGGCCGAGAGAATCACCTCTGTGATGCGCTCAGCACACCCAGAAGGGCCCCGGCCACGGAAGCAGTAATCATTCCATGGGAAATCACAGAAGTACTGCCTAAGGTCCTCCCAATCAGCGGCGCCGAAGTGCCAAAGGTGCCTCCTGTTGGAAGGATCCAAAAGGCCAAATTGGAGTGATAGGACAGGAGGGTTTTATCAGCTTTTTATTAATCGTTTTGTTAATAGGGTTCCAGTATTGTTTGGGCTCGTCTTTGTATTCTTCGAATTTATGTTTATAGTAATTAGTAGAGGTGGAAAGAGTACCAAAACGAGTACCAGTAAGATTAAGAGTATCGTATTTTTTGAGTGGTCGAGTACGGTTTGTTTAGTGCTCGAGTACGAGTACGCGTGTGAGAGTATGGTTTCAAACTTTAACTGGTGCTTGGCTACAAGTTGTAGCCAGGAACTTTAACCAAGCACTTTAACTAGTGTTTGGCTACAAGTTGTAGCCAAGCACCAGTTAAAGTTTGAAACCACACTCTTACACGTGTTCTCGTACTCGAACACTAAAAACACCGTACTCGACCACTGAAAAAATACGGTACTCTTAATCGTACTGGTACTCGTTTTGGTACTCTTTCCACCCTTAGTAATTAAATTTAGCTTTCTGTATTAATGAATTAAGTCTATTTCAATAGTGAGTCCAAACCTCCTTCGGGAGTAGACTTTCCTTCACATTTATGTGTACGGTGTATACACACACACACACACACACAACACACACACACACACACACACACACACACACTGCATATATATATTAGTGGTGGACCGGATGTCAGTTTTTCAACATCTTCGGATGCGGATTTTTAATTTCAATATCCGCGGATGCGGATGCGGATATTTAGTTAATCTATCAATATAATATAGAATTATGAATATATGACACAATTTTTCAAATTTCGTGATATTACTATTATGGCAGGCAATGCATAAGAATTAAAATTAATATTAATGTTTTCATTATGATAAAAATAATAACTTTCTCAAGAGTTTCAGCCACAGAAAATTCAATGAAACAAGTTTCATTCAATTTTCTGTGTTACCAGGTATTTATATTTTGAAGTTTATATATTTGTTTGCTCATTAATAACACTGTACAGCAGTGAAAAAAACGGAAATGAGATCATCATTTTTATGGCTAATTATATGCGCAGATTGCGAAAATAACACTCATTTATTTGTATCACCCGCCGATTTTATGAAAATGACCCTATTTCATTGTATCATTTTGAGAACCACTGGTTCTCTGAACGCATCTTTTACATTTTCTTCAGTCATGCATATGCTGTGGTGGTGGTGTTCGGCTCTGTGTTCCACTTTGATTTTATGAAAAATTTCTTTCATTAATCATTTAAAACAAAATTGTCAGCCATATTTAATCATAAATCGGGGCTATGAGTGAGTATTATTGAATAACAGCTATCAAATTATGTATATTTCACCGACAACGTCTATATTGTGTGAAATTGCAAATTGATCTATCATTTTCTCATTTTACAGGTTTTTATTAATGTTATGCTACAATGCCTAGAGGGTGCAAAAATTCGCCAGACAGTTTTTGTTATATTTGTGGGACATTAACGTTAAAACAGTATACAAGGAAGTTGACTTCGCATGTGAAAAAGCTTTATGAATTATACTTCGCATGCAAAGTTGGTGATCAGGACAAGCACTGGGCGCCTCATATCTGCTGTGTGAGATGTACAAGCTCGTTATCTGCATGGTTCAAAGGCACCGGTCCTGGTCTGGGATTCGGTGTCCCAATGGTATGGAGAGAGCCGCTGGACTGGTGACAGGACAATTGCGTCCTGGTCAAGTGCGTCCCGGACAAATGCATCCCGGTCATTGGCGTCCCTGGACAATTGCGTCCGGTTTTATTTCGTCCCGGACAATTGCGTCCCGGACAATTGCGCACTTCCCCAACTACTATATGAAGTTTATTTATTAGAGAAGTGAATAGAAAGTTCATTGTGACTTCACCTACGCAATTGTCCAGGGACGCCAATGACGAGGGACGAGTATGTTTGTCATTGTAATTTTGTATGGGATATAATGCCCGGTTAGATTAATTGAATGCCCAGTTAGGTCAACTGTATGCCCTTGACGATTGGTTAGGTTAAGTTGTGATATTTTCGTTAAAACTAACGAAACTAACTTTATCTTAAGTGGACGTAACCCATAAAATTTGGCAATGATGTTGCTGATGATGGATAAAGTTTTAGAGAACAGTTTCGAACAGAACTTATGAACATATAACAAGTTTAATAGGTTAAAATGAAAAGTATATTTGAAATTCCGATACTGACTTTCTATTCACTTCTCTAATAAATAAACTTCATATAGTAGTTGGAGAAGTGCGCAATTGTCCGGGACGCAATTGTCCGGGACGCAATTGTCCAGGGACGCCAATGACCGGGACGCATTTGTCTGGGACGCACTTGACCAGGACGCAATTGCCCTAGAACCCGCTGGACCATTCAACTGATTGCTATTTCTACTTAACGAACATCATAGGTTTGAATCTTTTATTTTTCTGAATATACGTCAAATTTGGTGCTTTTAGTATATTTTAGCATATCCTGCTCTGCATAATGTATTACACAATTATGCTATCTTAATTAGTCAACAATGTCTATTGTCTCACATTACAGGTTGCAACAGAAAAGGGAAAAAGGCTATAGTCTACCCAAATCTTCGTTCTGCTATGCGTTCTGTGGAACATTTTACAGATATACCCATCCCTCGTCCTCCAGCTGAAATGCCGACCGATAACACAGACTCTGACAAATCGGGATCAGACGGCGAATGCTATGAAGCTCAAGTCGAGTCCAAGAAAGAACAACATCTCATCACGCAGCCTGAACTCAATGATTTGGTCCGTGATTTAATACTTACCAAGCAACAAAGTGAACTGCTGGCCTCACGTCTACAAGAATGGAAACTGCTGGCGGAAGACGTACGAATTACAGCATTCCGAAAGCGCTTCTTGGATTTGCAGGAATATTTCACAATGAAGAACAATCTTTGTTATTGCATTGATATACATGGTCTGTTCGATGCTCTGAGTTTGTGCTATGAACCGAATCAGTGGAGATTGTTCATTGATGCATCTATGTACAGTGTTAAGGGTGTACTGCTACACAATGGGAACACAATGCCTTCTGTTCCGATCGCTCATTCAGTCGTCTTGAGAGAAATGTATGACAATGTTGCTTTTATTCTGGACTGTATAAAATACAATGAACATGAATGGCTTATCTGCGCAGATTTGAAGGTTGTGGCTATTCTCAATGGATGGCAAACTGGCTATACGAAATACATATGTTTCCTATGCAAGTGGGATAGCCGAGCAAGGTCTGAACACTACACACGCTCAGTATGGCCGCTGCGAGACAATTCCTCACCTGGATCTCACAATGTTATTCACGAACCACTAGTACGAAAGGAAAAGGTTATCTTGCCGCCACTTCACATAAAACTAGGGCTGATGAAACAATTTGCAAAGGCGTTGAAACAGGATAAGCCTGCCTTCAAATATCTAAAGGAAAAATTCCCAAAAATAAGTGATACCAAGATTAAAGAAGGTATATTCGTCGGCCCTCAAATTCGCCAACTCATGCTAGACGAACACTTTGAAGCGGTGATGGATGAGGTTGAGTTGGCAGCCTGGCGTGCATTCAAAAACGTGTGCAGCGGTCTACTAGGAAAGACTAAATACGACAACTATGCTGCACTTGTGGATCAATTTATCAACTCATACCAACGTCTCGGATGTAAGATGTCATTGAAAATTAATTTTTTGCATTCACATCTCTCATTCTTTCCGGAAAACGCATCTGCTGTTAGCGACGAACACGGGAAGAGATTTCACCAGGATATAGCCACAATGGAGAGCCGATACAAAGGGAAGTGGAGTCCTGCTATGCTAGCCGATTCCTGCTGGAATTTAAGCGTGACCAACCAGAAGCATCACGCAAACGCCAGCATAAATACAAATAATGAGTTGAGAACAGTATAATATGAGAGTTTTATGTTAATTTTGTGCATATATGTTGAAGTATAGCAATAATTAAACTGTTCCATATGATAAAGCCTATCTGTTTATCAATATATTCTTATTTTTCGGTATGAAGATTTTAAGCAGTCATTACAAAAAACGTGACATGATAGAAAAAACTATTTTCCGATTTGGAATCAGCACACTCGAAATATTAAGAATGACCGAATGTTATTCCCGTTTTTTTTTCTGAACCGAAAATTTGTTGTACAGTGTAATTAATACTTTACATGAAATGTGCATGACTGGGCCTTCTAAGCTACTTTATAAGCTAATTTAATTGTAAATTGCATAATTTATTAGAGGTAATATCCGCATAACGTCCGCAGTCAGAAATGCGGATGCGGATGTTAAAAATGATGCGGATATCAGGTCCACCACTAATATATATATATATATACTGTATATTATGTAGGAAGGAGGGGACAAGGGGGAATACCTGCAAAAACGCCCCATGGGAGAAGAAGAAGAAGAGACAAATTCAAGGTCCAGGGTTTCTGAAATGTCTGGACACTGCGTTTGAAAGATTGGAGACAGACAGGCAAGAGGAAAGATGGATTGAGGAAGATTGTTCCAGAGTTCACTGATTGAGTAGATGAAAGAGTGAAACTACCGATTAACCTTTGCGTTAGAGAGTTGGGCAGAAAAGGAATGAAAATGTGTTGAAAGAGTTCAGAAGAGCAATGTCCGTTATAATATCGATAATAAAGAGAGACTGGGGCAACATTGCGGCGAAGAGAGAGGAATTGAAGACAGTCAGTAAGGGACGGGGAAATGATGAAATAAAAAGCCTTTGATTCCATCCGGTCAAGTTTTATGTTTTTGTTTAATATATATCTTTAGATCTGGGTTCAGCCATGGATTGTTGATTCGAACAGTAGGAATATTTTTTTCAATGATGCGGGAGGATTCATAAAGAGAATGCCATAGCGTTTCCTGAAACTTTTCAAACTTGGTTACCTTGGTTTTGCTTCCGCCTGAATTGTTCATTCTGACGAAGGTCAAGCTTGTCACTCCACCTTAGACCTGCAGTTTAACGTGGAATCCGAACCACGCCCCACCACGGGCGGTCAGAAATTCCAAAGTCCTCGCGAGAACTCGATCCCACGACCTCCCGATCAGCATCCCAACTTCTTAACCATTAGGCTACCCAGGGTACCCATTTATCTACCAACCAATTTGTATTGTGTGGAAGGATGAACAGCTGGGTTTTGCTGCGCGCCGCCTGCCGTTACTGGGTCTCGATTCCGGGGCCGAAGGATTCGTAGTCAGCGATGCTAAACACTACAACACTGAGGCGCATTGGTGTTTATATTTGTATGCAAATTGTCATTGAAGTCCAAAAAATTTTCGCCTAATTTCGCTTTAAATTTAGTATGCTGATTAAGCCTTCTTTTTCTGAATTTAGCATTTATGTTCTTTAGTTTGTTTGTCGTTGTTTTGATTATGACGTAATTTGGGAGGTGGTTAGTTATGCCTGCAAAACAAAATTTAGTTTAACTTTGCTTGCGGTAATGCTATCCTCAAGAGAGAGGAGGCTTTCAGAAGTAACTCGCCATCAAACTCCTAACTCTCACTCAGCATATATTTCTGCCCGGAATCGTGCAATGTTTGTTTTTCAACTTGCCAAAGATTCGTTTATCAGACAAAAATGTGAAAATCTATCCAACTCTAATTCTTCTCGCTTTTTGTAGCACCTAGACAAGAACCTCTTCAACAACTTTACTCTTTCTTTCCCTACTCTTTTCCATTCCTACGGCTCAATTGCCGTCTTTTCTCACGATAAAGGTGAACTCTTCGCTCAAACTTTCGCCTCATCTCAACCCTGGACCATTCTGGTGCTGTTCCTCTATCTCTTCCTCCTTTACTTAATTATAAATGAAAATAGAATCTCTTCTAAAGGTGTTTATTCTGCCCTATCTGGGCTCAACTCCAGAAAGGCGTACAGTCCTGATGGTGACCCTCCTGTTGTTCTCAAGAACTGTGTTTCTGTGCTGACACTATACCGAGGCTCTACTTTTTCGTCTTTGTTTTTCATCTGGTACCTTTCCTTCCTGCTGGAAGTTCGCTTTCATTCAGCTTGTCCCAAAGAAGGGTGACCGTTTTAACCCTCCAACTATCGTCAAATTGCTTGGATTTTTTTCCTTTCTGAAGTTTCTGAATCTATCTTTAATAAGAAGATTCTTAAATACCTCTCTTTACACAGTCTTCTTTCAGATCGTCAGTTTGGGTTCCGCAAGGGACGCTGTACTGCCGATATTCTTTCATATCTCTTTGATTTGGTCATCCTCCTTTCGGGATTCCGGTGAAACCTTTGCTATTCGGCTAGACATATCAAAATCTTTTGATAGAGTCTGGCACAAATCCTTAATTTCAAAATTGCCATCCTTCGATTTTTATCCTTCTGTCTGTGCCTTCATCTCTGATTTCCTCTCTGGCCAGTCTATGGCTACTCTTCTTATCCTAAAGCTATTAATAGTGGTATTCCTCGGGGCTCTGTTCTGTCACCCACTCTTTTCCTTTTATTTATCAACAATGATCTATTAAGTCGCATTTTCTATCCTATCCATTCCTATACGGATGATTCCACCCTTCACTTCACCCGCTTCCCAAATCATCACTCTCAACAGTCAATACATGCTTCGCATGAGACGGCTATGGTGCACTTGACCTTTGAACTTTCTACTATTATTTCTGATTAAAGCAGAGAAAACGTTGTGGTTTTCAATACCTCAAAAACTCAGTTCTTTCATCTGTCTACTTGTCACATTCTTCCACGCGATTATTCCCTTATCTTCAACAATACACGGGCTACGTCGTGGCCAATGTCGTAACACCGCTTCCCGGAGATCAGCGAAGTTAAGCGACATTGGGTCTGGGTAGTGCTGTAGTTGGATAGGAGACCGTCCTCCGCGCCCAGTTATGTAGCGAATCCCACGTAAACTGTAGGTCACCTCCGTCATATGACCTTAGATGTTGCGAAGGAGGTTAAACAACCCCAATAAATTAATCAGCAATACACAATTCAATCCTTCCTCTTCTCTTAACATTCTTAGTGTTTCATTTTCTTTTGATCTATCCGAGAATTATCACATATACTCTCTTTTCAAAACAAGAGACCTAACCTTTCTAAGAGGTTAGGTGTGCTGTACCGGCTCCGCAGTTTCTTCACTCCCATTCAGTTGCTGTCTCTGTACAGGAGTCTTGTCCACCGCTATATAGAGTACGCTTCTGATGTGTCGGGTGGTTCAACCCACACAGCTCTACTTGACCAGGTGGAATCAAAGGCTTTTCGTCTCATCAATTTCCCGTCTCTTACTGATTCTCTTCAATCTCTCTCTCTCTCTTCTTCGCAGAGAAGGGTACCGGGTTCTTTTACCGCCTCAACCGTTATATAGAGTTAATAATTAATTAACCCTCAATAAGAAATCATGGGTCAGAAATGAATTGCGTGTTGGGTCTGTGGGACCCGTGTAGTCCTATCGAGGGTTAATTCAGTGGTGTAGCCAAGAAGAACTTGGAGTAGTATGCACACATCGAATATGAGTGGAGGAAGGTGTAAGAGATGAGGGGAGAGAGGGTAAAAGAGGGGAAAAAGGCAAAAGAGTAAAATTTTAATTACAGCTGTGTAAACAATGGGTTTCATTGTGTAAACATAAAGCTTACTTAGTAAAAGAAAATTAAATATAAAAGTTAAAATAAACTTCTGTGCGTGTGTATATATATATATATATATATATATATATATATATGATGAATAAAACCACTTTCGTGAAATAATTTTCATATATATATATATATATATATATATATATATATATATATATATAGATAAGGCTAAAGGTTGAAGAATTGGGGGTGGGGGTTGATAAGGAAAAAATTAAATATAAAATATGATATACATGTGCTTTATACGAGTTTGAGCGACGGTTTAGGATCGACCTGCGGACAACTCCTCTGCAGCATCCCGCTGCAGAGGTGAAGTAGAGAATTGCTCTCTGATCTCCTCATGCCCTCGCAGCCAGGCACGCATGGCTGGTCAGGGACTTTGCACGGGAATCTGTCCAGTTGGTTTTTGAAGTTATTCAGGTCGGTGTGCTGGAGGTTCCTCACTTCTTTTGGTAGGGCATTAAAAAGCTTTCGGCCTCGTATTCTGAGGGTATTTTCCATCCTCGTTTTCATGGCCCACAGCATGGTCCCACAGCAGCTAGGATGTACAAAATCTGCCTCTTCTCTTATTCAAGTTTGTATCTATTTCATTTCTAAGGTTAGTGACAAAGCCCTCAAGTATTTTCCAAATGCATATTATTGTGTACCGCTCGCGTCTTCTTTCCAGAGAGTAGAGTTTCAGGGATTGTAGTCGAGACCAGTAGTCTTCACCTTCCGTTTCCTCTATCTTAGACGTAAAGGTCCTTTGTATAGCTTCAATGTTCGCAATGTCTCTTTCTCTGTATGGGCTTGTGAATACTGAGCAAAACTCAATTATCGGTAGGACTAGACTCTTTCATAATTTGAGCATGATGTTTGCTTTTCTGCTGCGGAAGCTTCTCCAGATCATTCCTATTATTTTTCTAGGCGTTGTGATTTTGATGTTATAGTGCTCTCTGAATTCTGCATCCGATGACATTATTACTCCAAGATCCTTGACTTGTGGATTTGATATTATTTGTCTGGCTTGCAGAGTTTTGTACCCTTTATTCTATAGAATCTTGTTATTACCATATCTTAGAAGTTGGAATATTTCTTCGTTGAACTTCATATTGTTGTCTTCTGCTCACGAGAATAATATTTCAATGTCATTTGTAATTTTTCTGTCATTTTTGTTCAATATTTCCTTGCATATCTTTGTGTCATCTACGAAACATAATACAACGCTGTCATTAATATCTGCATCAATATCTAAAATCATTTTTATGAACAGGAAGGGAGCCAGTAGTATACCGAAAAAATGTAGAGGAACAAATCGAGTAACAAATCAGAGTAACAAGTCGAATAACAAATCAGGGGGAGGGGGGTTATGCATGAATAGGGGAGGGGCGTAAACCCTCCAAGGGGGGAGTGGTGAAACCCAACCTAACATGTATGTAATTGTTTGGATGCAAGTATATGACTGTTTGTATGTATACGGTTGTTTGTGTGTGTGTATGTATTTGCATGTAAGTATATGACTGTTTAAAAGCATGTGCGTGTGTGCATATATGTATTTTTGTGCTTGTTTGTTTTGTATTTAAAGGACAATGAAAATTCTTTATTCAAGACATGGTTGGAGAGAGGCACTTCCTACCGCTGGAGCTTCTGGCCGCATAATGCCGGCTTCTCGGACCTCCCTGGACGGCTTCGGAATACAGCCCGTCGTATGGCTTAGATGCCCAGCCATCGTATTCTTTATTAAAGGCGTGGCTGGAGAGGTACATCCGTCCGCTGGAGCTTCTTGGCGCAAAATGCCACCTTCCTTGAACTCTCTGGATGGCTTTGGAACGCAACCAGTCGTCGGATTGCTTAGATACACAATGTGTTGTATTTATTTTGGCTTGAACAGTTTTAGGGGCGCGCGCGCGCGCACACACACACACACACACACACACACATACTATATGTACATCGTGTAAAGCCTGGATAGTTTTACAACATCGTGTCAATCGTCTAAATACAGACTTAAGGAGCGCCCCCCATCAGCACCAAGAAACCGCGTCAGACGTCTAAATATACTGTAGACCTTAGGAGCTACACCAATCGTCTAAGTAGTAAGGTCTCAAAAAATACAACATACAATAGATAAACTATTAATCTTTTCATAAATTTGCCCATAAGTGTAATAACGTCAAGTTTTAGCATGTTCCCCGTTCTTTCAAACAAAAACAGAAGCATGATAAATAAGATTTAAATAAAAAACAATTTTTGCATTAATATACACAAATATCATAAAACTAGAAATAAAAAATATTAAATTAATTTTAAAATGAACTCATTTTAGTTTTAGGGATAACATATATTTTCAACAAAAAACTCATTAAAGAAAGTGAATCTGGCAACTTCCATGATATACTTGTATATTTTTCAACTAAAAATCCGATGATATCTCTTGAACAATTAATATAAAATATTGTGCTCACATACAACCAATATCCTACTGGTATAAAATAGGCTGTAACATAAAATCATATTTACTGAATGCGCAAAATAACCTGCAGACCTTTAAATTATCGTCGGTTTTCTCATATTATACATCTTGTACTTTCATCACAGATGAATTGTATACACTGGAGTACAAGAAGCTTTGAACAAGATCACCTTAACACCTAATGTACATATATGAAATTTTCTAAGCAAAGTATTTCTTTCAGCATTCGATAAACACAATTGGCAACTCGGTCCGCAATCTTGTCAGAGAAACAATAGATAATTTTAAGTATATATAAGTTTCGCTAACTTTTTATCTGTAACGAGAAACATTTGCTATTATTATTGTTACCATATTTACTGTAATTATTTAAATTCCCATTCAAATTCGATTTCACGCAGTAATCCCATGTGGGTATATATATATATATATATATATATATATATATATATATATATATATGCTGCAAACCCACAAGGAAAAAGAAAAACTATTCCAAGGCCTTTCGTGTATTCAGAGCTACACCTCGTCAGGGAATGAAGAGAGAAGGCAAGATGCCCATAAATATATACAACGTAGCGGAAACCAAAGCAATTAGCACATACTTAACAAGAGTTAATGAAAGGCAAAAGGAATTTTAACAAGATATTGTCAATTTTATACATTCCCGCACTGTTATTGACATTGTTTTTAAAATTAATAAATGCACATTCTAGAATATTTCTTTCTATTATATCTCTGTTTTCAACAAGCGCTTTAGAACTATCCCACTTGATGCTATGATTACATCTGTACATATAGTTAAACAAAGCATTTGAATTATTAGTTGTTCTACACGCATATTTATACTGTTTTACCCTAATGTCTAACGTTTTACCCATTTGGCCTATATACAGGGTGTTTCAGGAGGAAAGGTCAATACTTCGGGAGGTGATAGTATCGGTCATTGTGAGAAAAAAAGTTCATATGAACATGTGTCTAATTCTGAATGGTTACGGAGATAGAGCTGTTTGAATCTGATGCGCGCGCAGCTCTTCTTCCCCCCCATTCAATGGCCACCAAGGTCTCCAGACCTCTCTCCGTTAGATTATTGTTTGTGGGGGTGGATGAAAAGTCAAGTTTACAAAAGAAAGGTGGATACAGGAGACGAATTGCTCGCGCGCATCTTGGATGCTGCTGCCCGCATAAAGGGACGTCAAGATCAACTCGGACGAACAACACGCGATCTCCGCACACGAGTTGCAAAGTGCATTGAGGTTGACGGTGGGATTTTCGAAAACGTATTGTAAACTGTAACAAATTTGTCATTTCTGTATCTGATACCATTCAAAATGCCAATGTTTAAACATTAAATGTTAGAAACAGTAATTGGTTTCTCTTTCTTGATTACCATTAACAATGCTTTTGTATTTGTAGATTCAAACAGCTCTATCTCCGTAACCATTCAGAATTAGACACATGTTCATATGAACGTTTTTTCTCACAATGACCGATACTATCACCTCCCGAAGTATTGACCTTTCCTCCTGAAACACCCTGTATACTGAGTTACATTGTGTACATCCAATCGAATACACACAACCAACAACATTTTCCGGGCTATTCTTTATTAGGCATAATTTAACAGTATTATTACACTTAAAGACTACATTGATGCCAATTGCTTTAAGTCGGGAGATATTGAAAATTAACATGGTAAGGTAGGCTAAGGATATTTTTACGCTCAAATTCCTTTACAGTTACATTATTTTAATACCTATTTTTGGCTTTCCTAAGACAGTTATCTAAAAATGAAAGAGGATAACATAATTTAGTACCAATGTTCATGATATTGCATAACTCGGAATCTAAAAATTCAGGACTGACAACTCTCAATGCTCTAAGAAACATAGCAGAGAAAATAGAGGATTTAATCCAGGGATGATGGTCAGAATAAAAATGCACATAAGAGTTATTATTAGTAGGCTTGTGATAGACTTCAAATTTGAACTGATTAGAGCATCTCCAAATTTTTAGATCCAGAAAAGATAGGCTTCCATCATTTTCTTTTTCAACTGTGAACTTAATAGATGGGACTAAATTGTTGAGCCTACCAAGAAATAAGTCAACATCCAAATTATTAGGACAAAGGCATAAAATATCATATATATTCCTGTACCAAACCAGGTTAAAATTAGCAATCGAAAGCAAAATTCTACTTTCAAAAAATTCCATATATAAATTAGCTAGTACAGGTGAAAGGGGATTTCCAATCGCCAATCCAAACGACATAGCATAAAACTTATTTTCAAATTGAAATTTACAATCTTTGACACAAAGCCTAATTAACTCAATAAGAGTGTTGTGTTGAACAGGGAAAGAATATTCAGAGATCTTTGTCCTAATAATTTGGATGTTGACTTATTTCTTGGTATTCTCAACAATTTAGTCCCATCTATTAAGTTTACAGTTGAAAAATAAAATGATGGAAGCCTATCTTTTCTGGATCTAAAAATTTGGAGATGCTCTAATCAGTTCAAATTTGAAGTCTATCGCAAGCCTAATAATAATAACTCTTATGTGCATTTTTATTCTGACCATCATCCCTTGATTAAATCCTCTATTTTCTCTCCTATGTTTTTTAGAGCATTAAGAGTTGTCAGTCCTGAATTTTTAGATTCCGAGTTATGCAATATCATGAATGTTGGTACTAAATTATGTTATCCTATTTCATTTTTAGATAACTGTCTTAGGAAAGCCAAGAATAGGTATTATAATAATGTAACTTTAAAGGAATTTGAGCGTAAAAATATCCTTAGCCTACCTTACCATGTTAATTTTCAATATCTCCCGACTTTACTTAAAGCAATTGGCACCAATGTAGTCTTTAAGTATAATAATACTGTTAAATCATGCCTAATAAAGAATAGCCCGGAAAATATTGTTGGTTGTGTGTATTCGATTGGATGTACACAATGTAACTCAGTATATAGAGGCCAGACGGGTAAAACGTTAGATATTAGGGTAAAACAGCATAAATATGCGTGTAGGACAGCTAATAATTCCAATGCTTTGTTTAACCATATGTATAGATGTAATCATAGCATCAAGTGGGACAGTTCTAAAGCGCTTGTTAAAACCACAGATATAATTGAAAGGGATATTCTAGAAAGTGCACTTATCCATTTTAAAAATAATTTCAATAACAGTGCGGGAATGTATAAAATTGACAATATCCTGTTAAAATATCGTTTGCTTCTAATTAACTCTTGTTAATCAGGTGCTAATCTTTTTATTTTTCCGTCCTGTTGTACATATGCATATATTTTTGCCATCTCGCCTTCTCCCTTCATTCCCTGACGAGGTGTACTTCTGAATACACGAGAAGCCTTGGAATCATTTTTCTTTTTCCTTGTGGGTTTGCATCATATATATTATAACCTTTGGTTAGCTTCCGCCAGAATTGTTCATTCTGACGAGGGTCAAGCTTTTTCACTCCACCTTAGACCTACAGTTTAACGTGGAATCCGAACCACGCCCCACCAGCAGCCCAGCGTCTTAACCACTAGACCACCCAGGATATCCATTTATCTACCAACCACTTTCTTTATTGTGTGAAAGGATGAACAGCTGGGTTTTGCTGCGCGCCGGCTGCCGTCAACGGGTCTCGAACCCGGGGCCGATGGATTCGTAGTCAGCGACGCTAACCACTACACCACTGAGGCACATTTGATGGTGTATATATATATATATATATATATATATATATATATATACATATACTATAATGAAAGTGGACCTTAAGCTTTATATATATATATATATATATATATATATATATATATTATATATATATATATATACACACAATATGAGATAGTACCTAAACATTGAAAAAATGTTATTATTAAAGCGTTGTTTTGTACTTTTGATGGTAAAGGTAGTAATGATGGAACATTAATTATGGAGTATTTCACATGTCTCTTATAGGCGGGACCTTTTTATAAGAAAATAACAGGAGAGTTAACTCCCTTGGAAAGTAGTTAAATAAGAAACCTTCCAAGTTTATAAATAATTTTAACAACAAACTACCATCAAACTGTAATGGAATCTGTAAATATGAATACTTAAAAATCTGTAATTCAAAAGAACATATTTCTTTATGTATCTAAATGATTTAGAGAATGATAGGCCTACATAATTTCATGAATAAGTATTAATTGAGAATACACAAACAAACAAACTTGGAGTACAAGTTTTGAATCACTGAAGATCAGGGCCCCCAGCCTCAATTACCAAATGATATCTTCGTTAAAACTAACGAAAATATCAGGACTTAACCTAACCAATCGTCAAGGGCGGTATAGTTGACCTAACCGGGCATTCAATTTAATTTATTATTATATTTGGTACTGTAAAGCAAAAAACAAGAATACATGGGGGCTCTGATCTTCAGGTGATCCCAAGTTTTTAATTTTTATATAAATTGTGTCCTAAATGATCACATTATATATTTCCACTTATAGGCTAGTACGTAGGTCTAACCGAAGTCAGGTTACTAAATCTGACGCCCAACTGGTTCGGCGAATAAAGTAGTCTAGACTTAGCCCATAATGACTATAGCAAAGAGATTAGTAATAACGCGTCCAATTCTGAAATGATAGTTTTGCCTCCGTGACCGGCCTACCTGGTGGGACTGGGGTAGGCTAGCTTACACGTCCCCTTTAAAGTATTAAGCCTACTTGTTGGGCTACCGGCTATACTACTTGAGTTCAACATCAACTCTGCCACAATAATCACCAAACTACAGGCATTCTCAGATCTTTCCACCATAGATAGACTAATTAGAAGAACTGTTTTCTAATGAACATAAAATTTTTAATACATCATAGCAATTTCAAAGCCTTCCTTTTCATAGAGGATGGGGAAACAATACATAAACATAATACATAAACCATAAAACTAACGAAAATATCACGACTTAACCTAACCAATTATCAAGGGCGTACAGTTTACCTAATCGGGCATTCAATTAACCTAATTAGTTGGTAAGGTTAGGTTAAGTCGTGATATTTTCGTTAGTTTTAACGAAAATATTCTGTCAAAATTGAAGTCTGGCAACTGGCAAAACGTCTGGGGTCCGGGATAACAGAAAAGTACCTTTAATTGCACCAGCTCTGATATCTGATGTTGAGAAAACAGGTGTAATTAAATTTAGCACGCATATACAAGTGCTCAGAAGTATTGGTTTACAAAGATAGTATTTTAGCAATACACTTGGTTTTGACAATTCTTTAACTAAGCTGATAAGACAGGACGAGTCAACACTATTTTTAAGGAATCCCTAAAATTGCAAGACGTCCAGCTTCCCAAATTTTAAGTGTTAGTCAAAATGCTTTTATGATAAAAAAAAAAAATTAAGTATTAAATTCCCAAAAAATTGTTAGAAAAAGATGTAATACAAGTTTTCTGAATATTTAGCTACTTTGAATAGTGAAATTGTTTAAAATAAGTGAAGCTGTAGCAGAAGATGCAAGTAGTAAACCTGCATCCGGGGAGACAGACATGGATCAGTTTGAAAATTTCCCGCTCACTGTCCACCATGACGGTCCCCCACCGTCCTTCATGACGGTCCCTCCTTTATAAGGTGTCTTTCATGGTTCTTAAAAAAGAAAAAAAGAAAAAGAAAAGAAATAAAGAAAAAAGAAAAAAAAGAAATCCTCACCATCCTTCAAAAAAAAGAATTAAAATTAAAAAAATTAAATTTAAAAAGTTACAATTTAAAAAATTAAATTTAAAAAAGGATCGTCTTCACCTTCCTTCAAAAAAGGGTTCATCATAACCTTCTTTCACGAGAAAAATCCTCTTGTCCTGTGGGATTCTTTCAAGGTCTTTCATGAGACAAACAAACATTCGAGTACTTTACGTTCCGGTTAGTTGCCCCGCTAGCTTCAGTACCATATTATCTCTTCAATTGTATTATCGCATTCGTAATTGCATACATTACAAATTAGAAACTCGGACTAAACATTTTTTAAATCAATAATTTGCCCCGCTAGCTTCAGTACCATATTATCTCTTCAATTGTATTATCGCATTCGTAATTGCATACATTACAAATTAGAAACTCGGACTAAACATTTTTTAAATCAATAACATTTTCTTTGATTAATATTTGTATTATATGAAGCTAAATAAAAATATTAAATAAATTTAAATTAAAACATATTACTTTCAATTATAGGGGTAACTTTTGCTTGTCCAAATTAAATTCCATTTATTCTACATTAATATGAAATGAAATGAACTGAAAAGACTTATTGGCAGACTATATCCCATATGATAAAAATCATTAAGCTACATTATATAGTTTAGCCAACATAACTATTATTATTTATCATTAATTACCATCTTAAACAATATTATTTGTTTATCGTATATATATATATATATGTATATATATATATGGGGTGAATTTCACAATTAAAAACGTGAAATGAATGAAAGGTACAGCTGTATATATATATATATATATATATATATATATATATATATACTGTATATTTGATAAGTTTACTGATTCAATGTGCAATAGTTGCATATTTCTTTCTTAAGTACGTTGATTATTATATTCGGCATCTCAGTTCACATTCTTACCAGATTTTCCAGGCTAGTTAATAAACAATTTTAAAACGTATGTAATTTTTTCTAGTAATGTAACTGTAACGAGAAGTAGTTAATTATTATTGTTACCAACTTTTGGCTATAAACTGCACAGATCTGCGAACGAGAAATTTGTGAGAGCAGTTTTCTTACTAATAGTTGATTTTATATAAATCAAATACTCTGATTTCGAATAAGGCATGCATTTTCCTAGCACGTAAGGAATTTCTGCAAACTGGAAGGAAAATCAGCTATATAAATAAATATTATTTATTTCAATTTACATTAGGTATCTATTTCGTTTTGTTATGTTAATTACAAATGCAAACAACTTTAAAAAAAGAATGCTATCTAAGTCAACTACATATACGTTTTTATCAAGACTGAGTTTTCTTGTGGACCTACGCGCTGCTCCTTTTCTTTTATATAATAGTTCTGGAGCATCCCATTTCAACATCCAGCAGTAATCAATCGTCATGCTGACGTGACACACTCAATGACATCTCATTAGTTTTTAATCAAAATTAAATTGACCCAGTTTTAATGAAAACTACTTACATGTGTAATATAAAATATAACATTTTGTGAATTTCTGTACGTAATGTCGAAAACTAATATTATTTTTGGAACCATGGTGCAAAATTACTATACAGGTGATACATTATTTCGAGCAACAAAAACATCTACTAGTCATTGTTATGCATTCACATTCAGGGATAGCTGCATACACGCATCCTTTTCTAATGTTTCAAATGTAAATTTAATTTCAAAGCGTTTTATCAAGTAACATTGGAGGATATATTTTAAATATTTTTACTCGAAATGAAAAGCGTTGATTTTTTCCTACTGCCGTTAATCCATCATTTTTGACGATTACCTATTTTAGTTTTTCATTCATTTACAGCAAGAATTTCATTATACGTGAATTTAAAACAGAAGCGTATTTATAATGCAGAATGTGTAGATGAAAACACGAAATATATCTCTATAAGTTCACGTTTATTTTAAAATTATTGAAATATGCAAGATTGAAAAATGATCAATGATTATATGATCATCAGTCTCATTTATAATAGGTTACCACTAATGCTGCAAAAGCCGTTTTCTACGAAATTCAATAGACAAAACGGAATTTTGCCTAAGAGAAGGCACGTTGCAAATTAAATATAACTGTTTAGGATCATTCCAGAATAAAACATTACTTGTAAGCAATTAGTTCACTGAGTAATATAATTCTTTCATTAGTTTACTAATCCCCATTTTCAACAACTTTCCGGAATTATGCAAACAGACAGGAATTTCGAAATTTCCATAGCGTTATATTACATTATAATACGTTATAATACGTTTCAAAACGTCTGGAATATAAGTTGCTGGTTTTTTTAAATTGAATAACCTTTATTAATAATAATATAGATAATAATAATAATATAGATAATATACATAATTACGTTGCTTATCATACTGTAAGATATGGTCAGATTGGTGGGGGTATCTCTGTGTATGTGCATCAAAATTACGACTCTAACGAAATATTTTCTCTATGTAATAGTGACAATGAAAACCTGATTGTGAATATAATAGACAAAAGTAATGTATATTCTGTCCATGCATATAGACCACCTAATAATAATATCAATAGCTTTTTAATTCACTTAGATAACATGTTATGCAACTTCCATAAATCGAATGCCATAGTTGCGGGAGACTTCAACATCAATTTGCAATCTGAAGCAATCTCTCATAAATTTTTAAACTTAATGAATTCTTTCTATCTTAGTCATTCTATTACCAAACCCACTCGAGTCTGCAGCTATGGCAATCGAATAACAGAATCTACGATTGATAATATATTTGTAAATAGCAATGCCCTTGTAAACTCTGGAATTATAACCACGAACATCAGTGATCATTTTCCTACTTACGCTATATTCAATAACATTGTTCAGGTTGCGGACAAAACAACTATTGATTACAGAATATTCTCAGAGGTTAACAAAAGAAAATTTATTGGGGCTGTAGAAAATACTCGACTTGACTGTGACGAACCTTTAAATGACCCAGATCATATGTTTCAGTTCTTCTATGACACCTTATTCCATATTTTAATATTTGCTTTCCTTTAAGAAAAAACAGTTTCGCCCAAAAGTGTCGCAAATCCATGGATCACTCCAGGAATTATCACTTTAATAAAGAACAGAGATAAATTATTCAAATTGCAATTGCAGAGCAAAATTCCTAAAATACAATATACTCAATACAGAAACAAATTAACTAAAATAATCAAAATTGCAAAATATAACTATTATAACAATCAATTTTCCAAACATAAAGGAGACATGAAAAACACTTGGACAACCATAAACAATCTTCTCGGAAAACAGATTAAGAAAAATTCAATAGAGAAATTAAATGTTGATAATAAAGAAATTACTGATGATACTGCTATTGCAGACTCTTTAAATGCACATTTTACTTCAATAGCGAATAAGCTTCGCTCACAATTAATAAATAATGATCACTCACCTCTAGAATATATGCCACCCAGCCCACTAAATTCATTTTCTTTTGTTCCTACCTCTACTGAGGTCCAGAATATTATTGGTAAATTAAAAAATACAAAAAAATAACATTCATAACATTCCTGTACCTATATTGAAACTTGTTAAATATAAGATATCTGTAACTTTGGCTAAAATTATCAATCAAAGTATTTCCAAAGGAATATTCCCATCAATGCTAAAAACTGGTTGTATAACACCCCTTTTTAAAGGGGGTGATCCTACACTAGCAACAAATTACAGGCCGGTGTGTTCATCATCTGTGTTCAGCAAAGTTTTCGAAAAAATTGTAAAAAGTAGAATGCAGCGATATTTAGAATCCTACAATTTATTATTTCCAAATCAATATGGCTTCCGTAATAATAAAACAACGGAAATGGCTATTTTAAATCTTATGGAAAATGTAAATATAGCTAAGGAGAACAAAGAAATAATGATATCAATATTTATGGATTTGAGTAAGGCGTTTGATGTAATAGACCATAATATTCTACTTAATAAATTGTATTGTTACGGCTTTAGAGAAGCAATCAGTGATTGGTTTAAAAGTTATTTGTCCAATAGATATCATTTTGTATCAGTAAATAAGGTTTGCTCCACTAAAGCGCTTGTCAAACATGGTGTGCCACAGGGCTCAGATCTGGGTCCACTGTTATTTTTTTGATATATAAATGACCTTCCACGTTCATCTGATATACTGAACTTCATAATGTTTGCAGATGATACAACTGTCTCTTTCTTTTTCTTCCAAAGATGTTAATACAGCTAAGAATATATTTCATTCAGAATTCGTCAGTGTAATGAAATGGTTGACTACCAATAAACTCTTCCTAAATACCAGTAAAACAAATTTCATGATTTTTACTAATAAAAGAAATGTATAGCTCGATGAACTTAATATTAATGAAATCGACATAAAGCAGTGTACTGTAACAAAATTTCTTGGTGAATGCTAGATAAGAATTTGCAATGGAGTGATCATATAAATTATATCGCGAAAAAGATTTGAAGGAGCGTTGCTATAATGTTTAAACTTAGAAATGTAGTCCCTAAACAAGTTTTATTGACTCTTTATCATACTTTGTTCTTCCTTATATAACATACTGCACCCTTGTTTGGGGAAACTCCGCTAACAACGCATTAAATGGTATCTTTGTCATCCAAAAACAAGCAATAAGGTTATTATCTGATGCTGATTTCCTTGATCACTCTAGTGCATTATTTAAAGAGCTAAACCTACTAAAGCTCAACGATATAACCAAATGGCACATTTTATTTTTATTTACAAGTGTAAGAACAAAATCATTAATTAGCAATTGGTAAATAGATATTTTGTAACTCATCAAGAAATCCACTCGTGTCAGACCAGAAATAGATCAAAGCTTGTTATACCTCAATTTAGATTGTCTTCATCTCAAAAACTACCAATTTTCATTGGATTGAAACTATGGAATGACTTGCATGCCGATATAAAAAATATTGCGAATGTAAATTTGTTTAAAACCAAGTTGAAATCCAGATTAATAATGGGATACTAACAAAAACCTTGGATTAATGTCCACTAATAATGTTTAATATCGTCCATTAATATTGTTTAATAGTGTATAAAGGTTTTAACTATTAATAATACTTATTTACTTATTTATTTATTTATTATTATTAATTTATAACAACTAGCTGCTTATTTTTAATAACAGCCCAGTAAAGCCTAAAGCTTAAGGGCCAAATTAAATAAAAATAAATAGTCGAGCTTCACAATTATTCATGTCATGGTTAAAATTGTAAATTGTAAAAAGACTACTGTATTTATTTTATTATTAATAAAGGTTATTCAATTAAAAAAAAACCAGCAATTTATATTCCAGACGTTTTGAAACGTATTATAACGTATTATAATGTAATATAACGCTATGAAAATTTCGAAATTCCTGTCTGTTTTATAATTCCGGAAAGTTGTTGAAAATGGGGATTAGTAAACTAATGAAAAGAAATTATATTAATCAGTGAAACTAATTGCTTACAAGTAATGTTTTAAAATTATAGAATGATCCTAAACAGTTATATTTAATTTGCAGCGTGCCTTCTCATTAGGCAAAATTCCGTTTTGTCTATTGTAATGTTCGTAGAAAACGGCTTTTGCAGCATTTAGTGTAACACTATTATAAATGAGACTGATGATCATATAATCATTGATCAATTTTCAATCTTATATATTTCAATAATTTTAAAATAAACGTGTACTTATAGATATATTTCGTGTTTTCGTCTTAACATTCTGCATTATAAATACCCTTGTTTTAAATTCACGTATAATGAAATTCTTGCTGTAAATGAATGAAAAATTAAAACAGGTAATCGTCAAAAATGATGGATTAACGGCAGTAGGAAAAAATCAACGCTTTTCATTTCGAGTAAAAATGTTTAAAATATATCCTCCAATGTTCCTTGATAAAACGCTCTGAAATTAAATTTACATTTGAAACATTAGAAAAGGATGCGTGTATGCAGCTATCCCTGAATGTGAATGCATAATAATGACTAGTAGATGTTTTTGTTGCTCGAAATAATGTATTACCTGTATAGTAATTTTGCACGATGGTTCCGAAAATAATATTAGTTTTCGACATTACGTACAGAAATTCACAAAATGTTATATTTTATACTACACATGTAAGTAGTTTTCATTAAAACTGGGTCAAATTTAATTTTAATTAAAAACTAATGAGATGTCATTGAATGTGTGACGTCAGCATGACGATTGATTACTGCTGGATGTTGAAATGGGATGCTACAGAATTATTATATAAAAGAAAAGGAGCAGCGCGTAGGTCCACAAAAAAACTCAGTCTAGATAAAGACGTATACGTAGTTGACTTAGATAGCATTCTTTCTTTTTAAAGTTGTTTGCATTTGTAATTAACATAACAAAACGAAATAGATACCTACTGGAAATTGAAATAAATAATATTTATTTATGTAGCTGATTTTCTTTCCAGTTTGCAGAAAATCCTTACGTGCTAGGAAAATGCATGCCTTATTCGAAATCAGGGTATTTTATTTATAAAAATCAACTATTAGTAAGAAAACTGCTCTTACAAATTTCTCGTTCGCAGATCTGTGTAGTTTATAGCCAAAAGTTGGTAACAATAATAATTAACTACTTCTCATTACAGTTAAATTACTAGAAAAAATTACATACGTTTTAAAATTGTTTATTAACTAGCCTGGAAAATCTGGTAAGAATGTGAACTGAGATGCCGAATATAATCAACGTACTTAAGAAAGAAATATGCAACTATTGTACATTGAATCAGTAAACTTATCAAATATACAGTATATATATATATATATATATATATATATTAGGCCCGGTCGAAATTTTTTATTTCTTAGGTACATAGTGTGAGGTGGTTCAATCAATCATAGTAACACCCTGGTAAAATATTTTTGAATTCTGAGGACCCCTACCCCCCCTACCGGTTTCAGTTTTTTCAGAAACTTCATAAAATTCGATATAATTTGTGATTTACTTCGAAATTTTTTTATTATTACCAAAGGTCGCTTACAAAACAGTTATATTTATTTTTTAATGAAAAAAAAATAAAAAATACAAAAATGCATGAAAAAAAATTTAAACATAAATTTTTAGCTATTATTGGTAGAAATTTAGAAATTAAGAGAGAAATTCAATAAAATTTTTGACCTAAACTAATGTTTCTTTTTATTCCATTGACCTTTCCACTCAAAAGTAGGCAGTTCTTTTCTAGACTCTAAAGTATTTAAAATAAATTTATGCCGATTAATATAACCAATTCTTTCCTGGCTAGATTTAGTTACTAAGTTTACACCCCGTTCAACGCTTTGGCTGTGACATGGAAAATCTAGTATTTCTAGAGGTTTAGTTCTAATCTGAAGCAATTGCTCATTGTGAAGTTTTGGCTAAATTTTCATAGGTATATCTATTTTGAAAATTTTCTATTAATTCTAAGTCTTCTTCATAATCTAAGTCCTCTCTGTCTTGAAAATCGACATCTTCATTTTCATTATCATCTATCACTTCTGATGATGCAAATTCCCTTGCTTCTCTTAATTTTTCTTTTGATTTCTTTTCCCTTTCCTGTGCTTTTTGGATTTTGCCCAACTTTCTCAAATTACTTGTAGTAGTTTTTTTTATCAATTTTTCCTAACTGGTTTTTTTTTCTTTCTTTTTGACCAATAAATCTTCCCATTCTATAATAGGTATTTTATGTAGGTGTATCATAACAGTGGCATGGAGATATGTCAAACATCTCGTCATATTTCTTGAAATTTTCATAATATTTTTCATTTCTTTTTATCATAGGGCATTTAGTTAACTTATCAGCATCTTCTATAAGTCTAGTAACTCTAACATAAATTCCCTTTGTATCAATTGTTGGGAAAGAAAATTTTTGCCAAATTTCTTTTATATCTTGAACAACTACGTTATAGCAATCATTTTTACTTATTTTACCCTGTGCTTTAGATTCTTCCTCTCTAACAATAAAATGGAAGTGCCTTACAACATCAGCTTTTGATGGCGTCATGGCAGATGAAAATTTTGCTGGATATCCGAAGGCTGCATTGTGGCTTCTTTTTCTAGTAGCCATAATTTAATTTAATAAGATTTTAACTACCGTATATTTTATTTATTACTGATATTTTAAAATTAAATAACATATTTTAATACAAACTTTTAACATTCTAGGTACCTAAATAGGAATCTGGAGAGAAAAAAACAAAAATAATGTAATATTAGGTCTTATATCCGGTGCTATGAGTCAGCACCGGATTTAAGACCCTACCCCTTACCCCCGATCGCAAAAAAAGTTGGTGAATGGTCTATTCTGATGTAATTCGTGCCGGGGAACTCGATTTTGGACATCCGAAAGCAAAAAAATTAATATTTAGGGTCGATTTTTACGATTTTCGATTTTTGGCCTATTTCCCATACAAATTCATATGGAAAAAAGTGAGTATCGGTAGGGGGGGGGAGCGAAGGTCCCACAGCCTTGGTTTTTGGTGTGGACACTACTATTACAAAATGATCAACCTCACAATATGTACCTAAGCAAAATCTTGACCTTGACCCCTTTTCGACCCGGCCTAATATATATATATATATATATATATATACACACATATATATATACACACACACACACACACACACACAGCTGTACCTTTCATTCATTTCACGTGTTTAATTGTGAAATTCACCCCATATACATATATATATATATATATATATACGATAAACAACTAATATTGTTTAAGGTGGTAATTAATGATAAATAATAATAGTTATGTTGGCTAAACTATATAATGTAGCTTAATAACTTTTATCATATGGGATATAGTCTGCCAATAAGCCTTTTCAGTTCATTTCATTTCATATTAATGTAGAATAAATGAATTTAATTTGGATAAGCAAAAGTTACCCCTGTAATTGAAAATAATTTTTTAATTTAAATTTATTTAGTATTTTTATTTAACTTCATATAATACAAATATTAATCAAAGAAAATGTTATTGATTTAAAACATGTTTAGTCTGAGTTTCTAATTTGTGATGTATGCCATTACGAACGCGATAATACAATTGAAAATATAATATGATATTGGAGCTATTGGGGCAACGAACCGGAACGTAAAGTACTCGAATGTTTGTTTGTCTCATGAAAGACCTTGAAAGAACCCTACAGGACAAGAGGATTTTTCTCGTGAAAGAAGGTTATGTGAACCCTTTTTTGAAGGAAGGTGAAGACGAATCCTTTTTTAAATTTAATTTTTAAATTTTAATTTTTAAAATTTAATTTTTTTAATTTTAATTTTTTTTAAGGATGGTGAGGATTTTTTTTTCTTGTTTTTCTTTTATCCTTTTCTTTTTCTTTTTTCTTTTTTTTTAAGAACTATGAAAGACACCTTATAAAGGAGGGACCGTCATGAAGGACGGTGGGGGACCGTCATGATGGACGGTGAGGGGGAAATTTTCAAATTGATCCATGTCTGTCTCCCCGGATGCGGGTATACTACCCGCATAAGATGGCATAACAATTTTTGTTAAGAAGGTAATTCCAATTAATTTAGTCTAAAACAACTGTACGTTGGTATAGAGTAGGTTATTTTCTTATACAAACCAACTAGCAGGTAGAGAGAGAAAAAAAACAAAAATAATAAATAAAGAAAATAAAAATATAATCCTGCTAAAAGTCATATTTCGATTACGAGACCCAAAGCCTACAAGTATATAAAATTTCCTGAATTTCAAATGAAAGGTATGGTGCTGTCAGAAGTGACCCAGACTAAGTATCTTGGCCACATACCAATTGATAGTCTTTCAGAGGACACTGATATTCTATGGCATTGTAGATAGTTATATAACAGGGAAATACTTTGATTAGAAAAGTTCATATGTGTACACTCCAATGTGTACAGTTCATCTGTGGTGGAACTACAGGATGTATAATATGAGAAAACCGACGATAATTAAAAGGTCTGCAGGTTATTTTGCGCATTCAGTAAACATAATTTTATGTTACAGCCTATTTTATACCAGGAGGATATTGGTTGTAAGTGAGCACAATATTTTCTATTCATTGTTCAAGAGATATTATCGGATTTTTAGTTGAAAAATATACAAGTATATCGTGGAAGATGCTAGATTCACTTTCTTTAATGTGTGGAAAAAAAATTTTTGTTGTTGAAAATATATAAGTTACCCCTAAAATTTGGTAATACAATTCAGAGAAAATGTAAATTTATGGGTAACTTAACTTATTGAGCTTTAATATGTGGAAAAAATTATTTTTTGTTGAAAATATATGTTACCCCTAAAACTAAAATAAAGCTCATTTTAAAATTAAATTACTATTTTTTTTAATCTAATTTTATGATATTTGTGTATATTAATGCAATATTGTTTTTTATTTAAATCGTATTTACTATGCTTCTGTTTTTGTTTGAAAGAACGAGTAACAAGCAAAAAACGTTTATTAACATTTTTACCAACTTTTTCGAACTTTTGTGGATTATTATGAACTGAGTTTTTACGAGTTTTTATGAACTTTTTCTATTTTCGTGAATTTTAGGAATTTTCAAAGCTATATTGTGTAAAAAAATAGTATGTTATTATAGTGGTCTAATTGGTAATTGACTAATTGGTATTTGTGGCGGTATCCGCCCAATATCTTTTACTGTCTGAGCAGATCCAGATAGTTTTGGTCAAAGTGTGAAGAAGATATTGGTGAGATATGGTCGCCGCAAACACAAATTTGTCACCAAAACAGGTCTTCCCCACCCTCCTGAACCGATTCTCACACGCTAGTCCACATAGCTCAATAGTTGCTTCTACTATGCAGACAATTTTGTGGAAGTAAAAACTTTTGTCCAAAGCCTTGAACCGGAATCACAAGCCATACAAGATGCCCAAGATTTATTAAGCAGCATCACATTGCTACAAGATCTTGTTTTTATTTTCACAAACTTCGAGTGCCTGACAACTGCCATTAGAAAACTGGACGGTCATCTTCCCCTAGTCGATGTTGTTAAATTGTGGAAACTGGTCAGAATGGCATGACGATGGAACCATACAAGAAGAAGTTTGAAGATGTGGTGACAAGCAATCCTGACTTTAACGTTCTTACTAAATATGCCCGAATTTTGGAAGGAAATTCAGTCAATAACTTCCACTGTGATCTTAAAACCGTGGCGCTTTCAAGTTTGCCCCCGTTGTATGTCTGTTGAAGTTGAGCTTTTTTTTCTCTTCGTACAAGGATTTCATGTCACCAAGGAGAGAAAGTTTCACTCTAAACCATATCAAAGATCACATGTTGTTGCAATGAATCACGATGTGTAGATTATTATCTGAAAATAAATGTATAGACTAATTGCAACGGCAATTATGTGCCATAAATATGCGAAAATATATATCATTGACAGCATAATAATTTTTTACGCACTGTTTTGAAAATTTTGCGTTTTTTATAAACTTTTTTGAACTTTTGGTTGGGTTTTAACAAACTTTTTTGAGAGCCCTAATTATTACATTCATAAGCAAATTTATGAGAAGATTAATAGCTTGTCTATTGTCTGTTGTATTTTTTGAGACCTTACTGGTTTATTAGGTGTTGGTAAGTAAAATCCATAAGATGTCAGTGTTGTAATACTATATTACTGCTGAAATTCTTTAAGTCTATACTTAGACGATCGATGTACATCCTAAATTAGACGCCTGACTGGTTTCGTGTTGCTAATAGGGGCTCCTTAAGTCTATATTTAGACGCTTCGCGATGTTGTGAAGCCATCCAGGCTTTACATGATGTACAGTCCCCTGCAATAATTCCGCTCCACCATTTCAGAGATGTGGAAACAGCACAGTCCCTCTTAAACCCCAGTCCCCCACCCTCACTCCCTCCCTCTCCTCCTCCCCCTCTCGTCATAGTAATACTTTTAATTTTTAAGAACCAATGATAGAATAAATATATTATTCACTGTAGTTTTGGTGGTAATGCTAGGACGTCTATGTATTTTATTCACGCATTATTCCTAAATTTAGGGAATAGAGTAGTTGGGTTATTTCAAAGACGTGTGATACTTTAAAAACTTTCAATCATAGGATTTTGATGTGGCCATGTTATAGTTAAAGTGTAAGATAAGTTGTAGTATCGACTTTTCCTCCAGGCAATAACATTTCTGTTTAAAGTCCATGTATCATCAACAAATGATTATCCAGAAAATGGTCTATCCATGGAGAGATAATGATAACATAGTAAAATTTTTTATTACAAAAATAAACAAGAATCACTTAAATTTAGGGATTTTTCTGAAGAACATACAAAACATAATGTTCAAACTACAGGGTGTCCCATAAGTCCGGCATCATAGGAGAAATTAATATTTTTCTATTTCTACAAACCATAATTCATATTTTTCTCTTTCTACAGGCCATAATGTCTGTGAGCAAGGAAGAACGAATCCAGATAATTTTACTCATAGGAAATCGGAGTCAAAGAGAGGCCGCTGCTGAATTTAACAGACCGCATACAGACCGCGAGCCAATAACACAGAGTTGTGTTAGCAGACTTGTTGCAAAGTTTAAGGAAACAGGATCCATAGAAGATAAACCACGCAGTGGACCTTCAAGGAGGTCCACTGACGATGATACAGCGACTGCTATCCTGGCTCATTTTAACAGAAGTCCCAATTAGTCTCTTCGGCGATTGTTCGCCGAGACAGGAGTGTCGTCAAAAAGTAGCATCCATCGCATTCTTCAGGCTCACAAATGGCATCCATATAAACTTCAGATCCTACAGAAATTAAGCGAAGATGATCCCGACCGGCTGATGGAATTTTGTGAATGGGCTACGGAACAATATGCTCGGGATGCCAATTTCCCGTCCACCATTTTGTTCAGTGACGAGGCTGTTTTTTATGGAAATGGTGAGGTAAATCGACAGAACACCCGCTACTGGTCTCAAAACAACCCTCACTGGTATACCTCTTCAAAGGAACAAGGTGCATCTCGGGTGATGGTATGGTGTGGCATTTGGAAGGATCGCATCATAGGCCCCCTCTTTTTCGATGAACATGTCACTGGAGGCACCTACCTACGTATGCTCAAGGAAGAAGTATTTCCCAGTGTCTTGAACGAAGAAGGAAATTTCCCAACATGGTTCCAGCAAGACGGCGCTCCTGCACATTACAGCACCCAAGTAAGGGAATACCTGTACCAACAATTCCCTGGTCATTGGATAGGACGTCGAGGGCCTGTGGAATGGCCAGCTAGAAGCCAAGATCTCACGCCACTAGATTTTTATCTCTGGGGTCACTTGAAAGCGCTGCTATACGCAGAGAAAATTAGGAGTGTTGAATATTTGCGGCAGCGCATTATTCGGGCATGTAACACCATTACTCCTGACATCATTCACCATGTGCTTGCTGACTGGGTATCACGTCTGAATTTGTGTAATGAAAACAATGGTGGACATATTGAGCACGTTCTGTAAATAAAAGCTTTTGTTTTGCCTTTTTTTTTTTCCTATGATGCCGGACTTATGGGACACCCTGTATAAATAACTGACAATTGTTCAGGTAAATAAATATATGTTTACTACATCACAATCATAACATTATTATACACAATTACTCAATACTTGGTCCATCTTCCATTATCATTATTATTATTATTAATGATTGTAGATGACTTGTGGGTTCGTGCGGAAAAGTTCCCACTCTGCCATGGTTTGTTGTGGCAGGTGCCTTGATGTCCGCTCCTACCAAGGCTCACAAGCGTTAACCACATTTGTCCACACATTTTCAATGGGGTTTAGGTCACACCCCTTGGTGGGCCAGTTCAGCAGCTCGATATCTCATTGTTCCTGAAACCACTGTCTGATGATGTTGGCAATATGAAGAGGGTAGTTATCCTGTAATATACAGGGCGTCCCAAAAAAATGTATACACACTTTAAATAATTATAAAGGCAGTGTTTATTAAAATACATTTCATTTTCAAAATGTAATAGAATCTACAGACATTATTTAATTGTTTCGTCAACGCCTGTTTTCAAACTGACGTCCGTTCTGGTCCAGGCACTGCTGATAACGCGAAGCAATGGAATCGCAAACATCACGAAACATTTCGTTTGGTATTTGTGTGCATTCTCGTTCAATGGCTGCTCTCAATTCAGCGACTGTTGCAGGTTTTATAGCGTAGACTTTGTCTTTTAAGTATCCCCATAAAAAAAGTCTAGTGGTGTGAGGTCTGGTGAACGCGGAGGGTATTCTACGAAACCCCTTCGTCCAATCCACATCCACATCGTGCCAAGTACCACTCGCAATACTCCACTCTTCGGTCCGGATCATCTTCATTAATAGCATGGACTAATCTTGGAATGTAACTTTTCCATTGACAGCGCTTCAAAATGCGTTGGACAAACGATTCTGAAATTCCTACCTCACGACTCGCTTGCCGCACAGATTTTCTTGGACTTTGGTGATACGTTTCCAGTACTCTTTCTTGCTTTGTGGGGCTTGTCGATGTCCGTGGTCTTCCGGAACGCTTCTTGTGGACATTCTGAACAGTTCCATCGGCTTCAAACTTATCTCTAATTCGAGTGATGGTAAATCGCGTTGGTGGATCTGTTTGAAACTCCCTCCTAAACTGTCTTTGCACTTCAACTGCGTTTTCACACTTCCAGTAGCATTTTAGAATGAATTTCCTTTGTTCGAAGCTTAGTCTGACTGCCATTATTAATTCTAATGGGTTTAACTTGGAAAGAAAGAAACATCAATTGAGCTATCAGCTGTTAAAGTGTGTATACATTTTTTTGGGACGCCCTGTATATGTTAACTCTCCGTCTACGGCTTTGGGTGTTTCGAGGTTGACGGGGATTCTGGTTAGGTGGCAGCAACGGATTTTCTCACTCTGGAGTAGCTGGTAGCAGTAGTTTCTTTTATACTACACGCCGATTTCTTTTTGTAGTGGATCGGAGGATTCTGTGAAAACTTATTAAATTACCTGACGGTTCCTCGATTTTTCTTGTAGCGTGTCGGTAAATTATTTATTCTGTTTTAAAACTAAGTTCTCTGGAGAAAGCAGGTCTCAAAGGAGAAGACAAAGAGATCCTCTGACTGATTTTTACTGCTTCTAAAATATTACAGGTAATACTTCAGCCTCTAGGTCATATCAGAATAATAAGAATGATAATTTGAAAAAATTACAAGAGTTTATATGCTAATAATTTGGTAAAATCATTATTATTTAATGTTGGCCTCTTTTGTTTTTTATTCTCAATAGGCTGAATTTTTTTTGCAAAATATTTGAAGATAAAGGTCAATTTTGGCTGTAACAGCAAACTGGCAGATAAGCAAGATATTTGAAGATGAAGTCATATTGACAGATCAGCATATTGACAGATCATATGATGTCATGATTTGCCGAGTCAACTAAAAATGGAAGTTGAAATATGCATTTTATTATGGATTAAAATTAATATGCATATAAGCCAAAATTGAATGCTTAAAATTTAAAATCAAGTGTTAATTTAGAGTTTTCGCAAGTTATGACTCCATCTTTTACAACTAAGAGAGAATGTATAAAAATTAAACACTGCAGAATTTAACACGATTACATGATTAAGCTTAATCTAAAAAGTTATTAGATAATAAAAAAAATAATTCATCAGTTACTTAATAAAAATAAAATAGAAAGAAAATTAAAAATGTTTCCAAATTTTCATTTTATATACAGTTAAAGTGTCACGCGAGTTTGGACTTTATATGCAAAAATGAATGTGAGAATTATTAAATTTACATATATATTAATATATATATATATTATTTAATATATTTCGTCGCTGGATTCAAATCACACTTTAAAATTAGATGCTATTCGAATCGTAATCTGACACGCCGAATTACAGTGTCCTTCGAATTCTGGGATCATTCGTGATACAATACTTTTTGTCATATCATGATTCGATATTAACACTTACAAATAAGTGTTGTATTTCTCTACATTATGATGGTTAATTTCAGTTATTATTCGATTCCATATAGATAGTTTGAACTCGTAATATCGTCGTTTTTGGTGTGGCGAAAGGATAGGGGGAGGACAAGAGAGGCGGATAGCGAGAGGGAGAGTAAAATATCCCACGTTTGTGAAATAACTTAACTACTCTATTCCCTAAATTTAGGAATAATGTATGAATAACATAAAGGGTGTTTCAAAAGTCTTTACCCTTTTCTTCCCCCAAGGACCCTAAGGTGACCATACGTTCAACACCCGAGTGAACATAACTGTCAGAGCGTGCAGAGTGTGCACACACTTCGTGAACACAATCAGAGGCCACGCAAGTCAATATGTCAGGTTCGATGGAGCAATTGAAAACTCGGGTTGCTTGCGCTGCGTTTGGGGAGGCACATCGAGCTTGTGCAGACATGATTCGGAGAATTCGTCACGCTGATCACAAGCTCAAAGTTCCAGGTTTGAAAAACCCTGTATCTGTGGCGTGGGTGGCACAACGCTTGAATATCTGTGATAAAACTGTCAAAGAGTGGTGGCAAGCGGACCTGAGCGGGAGCGTTACCGATTTTGCGGACAAAAAGCGAAGTGGTCGCAAGCGCAGATTTTCGGAGCCGGACGTTCATTTCTTGCGAACGCAGGCCAAGCGCCGACACAACCCACTCAGAAAAATTCGAAAAACGGCTCAATAAACATTTTATAAAGGTTTGTGTTGAATGTATGGTCACCTTAGGGTCCTTGTGGAAAAAAAGGGTAAAGACTTTTGAAACACCCTTTACATAGTCGTCCTAGCATTACCACCAAAACTACAGTGAACAATATATTTATTCTGTCATTGATTTTCAAAAAATAGAAGTATTACAATGACAACACCTGAGAGTGGGAAGAGAGTGAGGGTAGGGGACTGGGGTTTAAGAGGGACTGCGTTGTTTCCACATCTCTGAAAGGGTGGAGCGGAATTATTGCAGGTGAGTGTACATGTAATGTGTGTGTGTGTGTGTGTGTGTGTGTGTGTGTGTGTGCGCGCTCACCCACAACCGTTCAAGCCAAAATAAATAAGACATTGTGTATCTAAGCCATATGACCGGATGTGACGACTGGCTGCTTCCAAAGCCCTCCAGGGAGGTTCAGGAAACCGGCATCATGCGGCCAGAAGCTCCAACGGTAAGACGTGCCTCTCTCCAACCATGCCGTGAATAAAGAATTGTTTTATTGTTCTTTAAGTACAAAACAAACAAACATAAATACATATATACACACATAAGGGGTTCCAAAAAACCTTAGCCCCCCATTTGCAGCTTACATGTTTACTTATATCGAAATAGTTTTTTAGTGATTATAAAAGTATAAAATTCTTTATTTATTGCAGGTATTAAAATTACTCTAGCTGATAAAGTGATAATATAATGGCTTCTCAATTAATTGGTGATTCGGAGAAGCAACGTGTGATAGATCGCATGCGAGAATAACATTTCAGGAAGCTCGTGATGCTGGAGCCACCTTTATAACACGTTCATAGGTTGCCAAAAAGTTGCGAAGAAGTGAGGACTTCGTCAAAAGAAATTGGAATAAAACTTTGGATGAATGTGAAATGGATACAACCAAATCTGGGCGCCCAAATTTGCCACTCTCTCAGAAAACAAAGGACATCAATGAAAGCGGTACGCGTAAGCGGAAAAACAGTTGTGCTAAACTTTCTAGAGAGATCGAAGTGTTGAGAGGAAAGATCGTTAGTGGTGAGATCATTCGACTGTACCGTCATAGGCAAGGTTTAAAGCCTTGGCATGAACTTCCAAAGCCAAGAAAAACTCAACTTAACATCGATGAGAGAATGTGGTTTGCCCATTATCTTGAAGATTGGGATGTGGATGATTTCATGCATTTAGCTGTCTCCGATGAATTTTTTGTTTACGTAACACGTCGGCCTAACTACCAAAATGATCGAGTGTGGGCCACAACACCAGATGAAATCGATGACAATGAACATTATCGCGAATTATTAAAAAGTCCAGACTGTGTTGGTGTGTTTGTTTTGTTCACTGCAAAGAAGCTCATGTGGGTGCTGAAGCCAAATGGTCAGAGTTGGGATGGACAGTATTTTCGTGATATTATTCTATCCCAGCATGTCATTCCTTTTCTAAGAAACCCAAACAATGTTATGGCTGTCGATCAGGTCACACTTCTGCACGATAAGGCCCCCTGCTTTAAGGAATTAGCCTCTCAACAGTTGTTGCGGAACCATGAGATCGATTTCTTTGGAAATGAAGAATGGCCAGGAAATTCTCCTGACCTGAACGTCTGTGAACACATTGGATCAGTTATAAAGGACAAGGTTGAATGTCTCTTGTTTCAAGAACCTGCAGCAAATCGATTTTCGAAGGATACAATGTCGCAACACATTGAAACTGTTTTAGCAAATTTGCGTAACGATCAAGATCTATTCACGTCACTTTTAGCAAGCTACCCAAAGCGAATTCAGGCTGTCTTGGAAGCCAATGGCGGGAACACCAAGTTTTAATTGTTTCTCATTAAATGCAGGATTAAATTATCTTTTGTAAGGTATGTTTAGTTTTACTGTAGCTCTAATGGTTTAGGCCATGGGGGGGGGCTAAGGTTTATTGGAGCCCCGTACATGCTTTTAAACAGTCATATATTTACATGCAAATTCATACATACATACATACACACACACACACACACACACTCAAACAACCATATACATACGAACAATCACATACTTGCACGCAAACACTTACACGCGTGTTAGGTTTCCCAACTCCCCTCTTGGAGGGTCTACCTTAATGCCCCTGATTTGTTACTCTACATTTTTGTGATTTAATTCCATTTACTACCACGCTTTGTGTTCTTTGCGTCAAGAAATTAAATTTCCATCTTCGTAGCTTTCCAGTAATTCCTGTATTCTTAAGTTTGTGTGCTATAATTCCATGGTCAAATTTATCGAAGGCTTTAGCAAAGTCAGTAGGTCCTATATATTACATCTATGTTTGTCCTCGACACAGTGTTTCCAATATTTTCTCCTGGTGGTCTAATAGCTGTGATAGGCATGATCTTTCAACCCTGAAGCCATGTTTTATTTGGGTTGTATAAATTCTTTTCTTGTAGGTAGTAGATAGTTTTACCTCTAATTATACGTTCAAAGCACTTTACAATATAAGGTGGGAGGTGAGAGCTGGAGGGCGATAATTTTTGGGCATTGCTCTTTTACCACCTTTAAATAAGGGGGTAATGTTTGTGTTCTTTAATGGAAGTGGAATTTGTCCTGTGTCGAGTGATATATATATATATATATCATGGTGTGACGTGATACGGGGGAAAAGTAAAAATAATTTAAAATATATATATATATATATATATAATATATATATATATATATATATATATATATATATATAATATATATATATATATATATATATATAATATATATATATACAATATAATACTTTATAATATTAAGGTTGAAAAAAAGATTAAAAAAATTATCATTTAGATTACTATCAAACATGGGTTTATTTAAATAGACTTCCCGAGCTGTTTTAGGTACCTTTTAAAGCTATTTCTTTTTACTTTCTGTAAATAAGGTGTATCTCTCTATGTTAGGAGTGGATGTGTATTTTTAGTGTGTATACGGTTTCATGTATGGAGACACGAGTGCATGTTTGCGTATATGCTTTCTCTTGCTATTCAGTTATGATTTTGGTACTTCAAAAATAGTCCTGAAACGTAAAACAAATTATGGTACAAGAATGATTGTAAAAAATTATAAGTAAATTTTTATAAGATTGTAAGAAGTTTTATCGTTAAAGTAAATCGGTAGACGTTATACAAGCGGCTTAATTAAACATCCTTTTCATCATTGCCCTTTTGTCAGTTTGGTTTAAATTTTAAGAATCGGTTTCCGCATCTCAATACAAACACTTTCAATGTTTTTATTTATTTATGGAAAAGAGCAACTTTTAATAATTTAATTGTCAAGTTTTTAAACGGAGCATTTTTACTATTTTTAAGGTTTTGTTAAGGTGAAATCATTTTCCATTTTCAAAATTAAATTTATTTTTGAATATTTTTGTTCGTGCAATTAATATCGAGCTAGCCACTTCCGATATATCTGGAATAAAACTTTAAATTCTACAAAAGTTAAGGTTTTCTTTCATAAAAAGTTATATTTACAAATAGAAATGATAAAAGTAGATTTTAAATTGAAAAGTATATTTTACTATGAAGTAATTTTTTTCCGAAGTTACAGAGAAAAAAGTTCTCATTTTTCAACTAGTCATATCTCAGTAACCCGTGGACCTATATAGACGATATTTTAAAACAATTTACACAAAAGCCTTGTCTCACTATGGTTAAAATTTGAAAACGATATCATTTATGCTTTTCTCACAATTTAGAAAATAAAAACTCGTGTCAAAAAAAACAAATATCATGAATATTTTATTTATTTTAGCCAATTAAATGATCGATTGGACCACCTTCCTGTTGACAAACTAATCGGAGTCTCTTCTTCCACACACAGATGCTTCGTTGCACCTCATTATTGTCAATTTCCTGCCATGATTGTAGTATTTTGTCTTTTAATTCACGTTCAGTAAATTTTTCGCGCTGCCCACGATAAACTCTCTTTCAGCAACTCCCAAATGGAATAATCCATTGGGTTACAGTCCGGGCTTTGAGGCGGCCACTCATTCTTGGTAATGAATTTGCGCGTATTATCATTCAGAAATGCCTGTGTGGCCTTGCTTGTATGTGACGGTGCCCCATCTTGTTGAAAACAAAAATCATTTTCTGGATAGAGACGACAGCAGTCTGGCAACAACTTTGTGTTTAAAAGTTCCATGTAATTTACGGAATTCACTTTCGTCGTTTCGGTATCAATAAAATGAAAGTCAGTTTTACCGTTCCAAGAAACGTCTGCAGATATCATCACTTTTTTTGAAAATCGCGATGTCTCATGATACAGTCTATTCACCGGAATATCGCGTTTTCGACCACGTCCGTTGCGTGGCACGGTCAGAGTGCCGATCGGCTCCCGGGGCCGGACCTATTCTCAGCGTGCTATTTTTTCAATTACAGGGAACAATTGCGTGCTCCCCGAACTACTCTTACTCTCTGGCGACATTAAGACTAATCCAGGCCCCACTACAACTTACACATGTCACCATACACAAAGACATAGACACAATAGCACCATGAGACACATACAGAAGTATAATATTAACATATTACAGTACAACGTAGATGGCCTCACAAACAAAATCATGCAGCTTAGGGAATTCGTACACAAACAAAACATTCACATAGCACTTATACAAGAAACAAAACTAAAACGCACACACAAAACACCCCACCATCCCTGACTTCACGGCGATCCGTCAAGATCGTACTGGGGGTAACGGGGGTGGACTCATCACTTACATACGTAAAAGCATTAGCTACACTGATGCTACCCAAAACATTACAAACACAATCCAAGCAGATAACACGATAGAAATACAGGCAGTTAACATTAAAACACGCGCAAAACACAACACCACACTAATCAACATTTACATCCCACCAGATAGTTCACCTCAGGTGCCAGCCAATTACAATCCACAGTTACACAATCTTGCCTCTCTCACTAATGTCATCTTAGGAGGAGACTTCAACGCCAAAGACACTAGTTGGTACCTGCACAACCAAAACAACACCAGAGGCGCCAACATAGCCACACAACTAAACAGCCTCTTCATTCTTAACAATACAGAAGAACATACACACATACCACATCAAGCAGGATACTCAAACTCCTCCCCAGACATAACGTTCTGTTCCCCCTCACTAGCAACACATACACAATGGAGAACAGAAAAACAACTGTCATCAGACCACCTGCCCATCATCATTACAACACATTCTACACTCTGCCCCAACAGCCTTAGGCACACTTACAGAAATTACAAGAAAGCTGATTGGGAACAGTTCAAAATACAGACTGAGGAACAATTCACCACATTAAACAGCACCCCATCATAAACATCGATACAACACTCAAGACATTTAATCAGATTATCAATAATGCAAACAAATACATACCCAAGGGCAACATTAGGAAATACAACCCAAATTACACTAGAGAAATAGCCCACCTCATAAGGCAACGTAACAACCTCAAACATAACACACAAACACCACACACAGAAGCCATAAAGCAGCAGATACAACAGCTCAACACAGAAATAAACAACAAACTCAAAGAAAAACAAACAGAAACATTCAGGGAATTCATAACAACACTAAACCTCTCCACAGATACATACAGGCTATACAAGACTATAAACAGCATTACCCACTCTAACAGCGGCATTCACACCTCACACGCGGCTATCTGTCGCAGCCAAAATAATATCCCAACATACACACAACAAGCTAACATTCTAGTTAATCACTACGCAAAGATAAGTCACTTAAACAGAGACAACAACCAGAAACACGCAGACAAACAAACAGCCAGACACAAGAAAACCTACAGACTCGACACGACCATTCCACCCTTCAATACAGACCAGACCACCAAGATCATCAAAAACATTAAAAATTCGAAGGCTACTGGACCAGACAACATATCTAACATACACCTTAAACACTTGGGCCCACAAGGAATACTAGCTCTCACAAATATCAGCACATATTCATACCAACACTGTATTATTCCTGACATATGGAAACAAGGTAAAATTATTACACTACTCAAACCAAACAAAAATCCAACAGAACCAGCTTCCTATAGACCCATTACTTTACTATGCACACCTTCCAAAGTAACAGAAAGACTAATCTTACAAATCACCAACCCACACATACCACTATCGCCTACTCAACATGGATTCAGACCTCACCACTCAACCACGACATTACTCACTAACCTGACGCAGCACATCATGGATGGCATCAACTCTAGAAGACCAGCTCAACGTACACTATTAGCAACAATAGACATTAGTAAAGCATTTGATGCTATCCCACGCTTCCCTCTCATAAACAAAATACTCAACACAAACATGCACAATAACACCAAAAGATGGCTGAGCAACTATCTCTCAGGAAGATACTCACATGTCACATTTAATGGCAAGTCATCCAAAAACAAGCTTTTTCCGAACGGGGTCCCTCAAGGCTCTGTTCTCTCACCAACACTCTTCAACTTATACATGCATGACATTCCAACACCCATAGATAACAAGCTTACCTTATCATCATATGCAGATGATATCACTCTAACATCCACCCACAACAACATCGACACCGCTACAAATAACCTACAAACATACATAAACAGTATACAAGACTGGCTCACACACAATAGACTCAAAGTAGCGCCCACAAAATCAACCATCACCTTGCTTACAAGCAACACAAAAGAACACCAGGTAATTCCACAACTTACACTAAACAACATCAACATTCCACACACTCACAGAACCAAAATACTAGGTGTCACATACAACACATCATTATCTTTTGCAAACCACATTCAGGACATTAAAAACAAATGTACGTCAAGACTTAACACGCTTAGGGTACTAACAGGCACAAACTTTGGACACCAGCAGGAAACAACATCACTCATCTACAAACAATATATTCGCTCAGTTATGGACTATGCTAGCCCATGCTGGGCACCCATTATCTCAAACACACACATAAACACCTTACAAACAATACAAAACAACGCACTTCGTATCATTACAGGATGCACTCAAACAACACCAATAGAACACCTGCACACAGAAACAAAAATACTAAAAGTTAGGGAACATTTAGACATGAGGGGAACACAATTCATGGCAGCAGCGACAACTAACCCACAACACCCTTGCCACTACATGTACAATCATGCACCAACACCTCGCACCATTAAGGTAACACCAGAGAGACATTATAACCAAATACTCCATTCCATACCACGCCCCACAGACATCACACAGTACAGAAAACACATACACACACACCTAACCCACAAAGCACTGACACGACTCGGTCCGAATGCGGTCCTAGGTGCGAAGCCGCCGCCCATTAACAGGTCAGAGATCAGCCTGAGCAGATCGGATCGAGTTAACTTAGCACGATTCCGATGTGGACATCACCCCAACTTATGGACATATAAACACAGACTAGACAACTCCATAGACGACACCTGCCACCTGTGCCAAGACACACCACAAACAATTGAACACATTATGACGGACTGTACCGCTCTAGCACAACAACGAACACAACACAACATCACGAGTGCGCTGAACCTCTGGTCCACTCCGGAGAGGGCGATCGGTTACCTGCGTGCCGCCGGCTTGCTCGATCAAGGTGGGCTGATCGGCTAAACAACAACAACAACAACGTCATTTTGAGGATTTCGTGGAATTTCTAGTGTAAAATCCTTCTCATCCGTGAACACTATCTTCTTAACACCATCAACTGAAAATTTATGAAGCAACTGTCTGCACCTTGTTTTTCTTTTATCCTTCACATTTTCGTTTTTTCTAGATGTGGGAATCCTTTTGAATGGTTTTAGGTTCAGCGATTTTACTACACGTTGCACAGAACTCCTACCAATACTCAGATTTTTGGCGATTGTCGTTGCGATAAATGAGTCCCTGGTTAATTTTCTTGAGAGCAGATTTTATCATTTATGTAATCCACGTTTTCTGGTGTTGTTGCTGTTTTTGGCCTGCCACTTCCTGGTTTCCTGGTGGTGGTTCCTGTATCGCGAAGCTTCTTTAACAGTTTGTCTAGTGTACGTCTCTTCCAACCTCTCCCTGGAAACTCTCGTATTAATCTTCCACTCTTCCATCCTTTGTCAATGTAGCAAGCTTTAATGAGAGCACAGTCTTCTTCTGACAACTTCATGATTGCGACTGAAGGACTGAAGGATATGTAGTCTTTAAGCTCGTAAACTCTGAAACGGGCGTAGCCTACGCATGGCCTAAAATCCGCCAAAAGGCCGAGCATAGACTACAATCGATATTAATCGGCTAAAATAAATAAAATATTCATGATATTTGTTTTTTTACACGAGTTTTTATTTTCTAAATTGTGAGAAAAGCATAAATGATATCGTTTTCAAATTTTAACCATAGTGAGACAAGGCTTTTGTGTAAATTGTATTAAAATATCGTATATATAGGTCCACGGGTTACCGAGATATGACTAGTTGAAAAATTAGAACTTTTTTGGGGGCCACCCTATATATATATATATATATATATATATATATATATATATATATATTTGCGTGAATGATTTTCTGAATAATCTGTCCATGTATTTTGGAAATGTATAGTTTAAAGATTATTTTAAAGTTCTTTCACTTAACATTTTCCACACCAAGGCCACATTGACTAGTGTGCCATTTTCATAACTAAGTGAAATCACTGTATAAGGAAATGAGTCTTTTTAACCTTTTTGCCCAGTTTAAAACCTTTCCGAGAGACACTCCTACCCATGTGACGTATCTCCCGATTCTTCCTACTTCACACAGTTCTCAGTAACTTGAAGTCTTCATTGAAAAAAGTCGGAATGGATTAAAGTAGAATCTACATTTTATCTGAGTAAGATTTCGGGAGAAGTTTGGAACCAGCGTAATCCTTTGGTAAAGGACAAAAATTATAATTATTCACGAACTCTTAATGTTGGTAATGAACGATTGCCAACCATAACGATTGAAAGGGAAAATGTAGCATTACTTTTAAGATGAACTGTAGTTTCTGCCTGCAGATGTCTTTTGTTCGAATTCTAATGTTCACCCTTGTAAAATGCAAGTTAATGTTTCAGAAACGTTATATGCAGGCAAAAGGGAGTGAGGAAGGCGGAATTTTCTTTAATCTCGAATTTCACATTATTTGCAGTTGTAAATAAGTTTTATTTCGAAGGCGCCTAAGAAGAAATTCATTCGGGCGTCATTTTTGTCAAGAATTAGAACGCTTAAGAATTAAAAAATCTGTTGATTGACTTTATTGAACTAAGACGGATGGGGAAAATGTGAAATTTAAGCCTATCGATTTTCATTGTATGATAAATTAATCGTAATGAACGGCATATTAAGTTTCTAAAGTGGAAATAAATTTGAATTAATCCATTTTAAAGTATAGTTTGCGATAGAAACAATTTGTATGATATCGAACTAATGGCCAGATGATTAGCATTAGTTAGTATTAGGAAATAATGGCAATTTAAATGTTTCATTGGAAAAACTGATGTTGGGAGTATATTAAGTAAATTCCTTGGTGCTAATAATGAACAGCGTATTTTAAGTTCTTTACAGTGTAAGACATATTGTCGGTATTCCCCCAACCCCATCCCCACCTCATGGCATATTTTATTATAAACCTAATAATGACAGCACACTGTGAATTCGCCAAACTCATAAGTTGACACTCACTCTCACTCCAGATACAGTGACACTCTGCTTGCAAAAGTAAGTGCTGTGATCCCACCAACAACTCAAGCTACCAATTCAAGCACTCAACAAAACCAGCCTGACAAGTCTCCTCCATGTAAACACAGTAGACTCTTCAGCTTTATTGACCCTTCAGCTGAACCTGCGTCTGAACCCTTCACTGCGGAAAAGGAGGTTCAGGAATATCTAAGTGCCCCCTGTATGCCTGAAGATGTGAACCACTCCAGTACTGGCAGGTCAATAAATCAACCTACCCATGTTTTGCTGCCCTGGCTCAACGCTACCTTTGTATCCCTGCCTTATCTGCCCCTATCGGTAATTGGGTTGAATCCTTTTGAGGCTAAATGTCCAGTTGTAAATCTAGAAGCGTGAGAAGGTGCATTGTCATGCATGAATATACATTTCTGCTTGAAACTTCGTGGATGATCCTTATACCAACTAAAGAAATTTTCATTTAAGAAATTTGTATAGTTTCCACCATTCAGCTTCACTCCATCTTCTACCTTGAAGGGTCCTATCAACGTACTTCCAACAATGCCTGCACAGAACATTATTCCTCCTCCTCCTTACTGTCTTCTGAGTCTCGTTGGTCCACTTCTATCTAGGAGACTCCATCTCCTTGACCACCCATCTGGCCTATCCAAAGTTTCACGACATTCATCTGTAAAGATAACATTAGAGAAATCTGTTTTTAGGTATGTTTTAGCCCAATCTAGTCGTTTGATTTTGTGCTGGTTAGTAAGAGGAGGTCAGGATTTAGCTTTCGTGTTCTTTGCAACTTCCTTGAGAATACGACAGCGTGTATTTCTTGATAAGTTTACAACTCCAGCTTTCTCAAAAATTGTTTTGCTGCCAAGCAAAGGGTTTTTACAGACTACCAACTTAATTTTTCTCAAATCTCTTGATATTACATTTCTAAAACCTTTGTTCTTAGATGGTCTTCTTCCTTGGTTAATGTTTCCAACAACTTTTTTGACGGTTCTGTGGTCTCTACCAATCTGTTTTGAGATCTCCAAAGTTGTCAGCCTTTCACTCAATTTTTTCACAATGATCTTTTTCTCATTTTGTATTAAATCCTTTTTCTTCCCCATGGTTTACAAGAACACTCTGAAATAC
The DNA here is from genome assembly GCA_023014485.1 of Bathynomus jamesi. Classification (NCBI taxonomy): domain Eukaryota; kingdom Metazoa; phylum Arthropoda; class Malacostraca; order Isopoda; family Cirolanidae; genus Bathynomus; species Bathynomus jamesi. Next base: position 208,508 of record JAJOZX010001584.1, on the reverse strand, counting down.
AAAAAGAAAATCAACATGAATAGGCCAATGAACTTCTGTATTACCATAAACATCCCTGCATAACTGCTTGACACACCTGAATTATTAATTTCATCTCGTAATTCAATAACGGTTTGGTCAATTGAATTGAAAATATCACAGATTATGTATATAATGCATACAAATGATTGGTAGAAATTACAATTCAGTAGCATCATTCATTAGAAAATTATCTTAAAAAAACATTGTTGCATAATTTTTTGACACCGTCAAGAAAATCGTGAAAATCTTAAGCTTCACAAATCTTGACACAATGTGAAGCTTAAGATTTTCATAGTCGCGTTCATTTCTATAGTTTTATCGCGGTGCTGGGTTATTCTGGCCCAGTAATTGATGGTAGAGAGGGGGTGGGGTGCTGGTCACACATATATTTTCGCTCATTACTCATCACCTCCATCCACCATACGAAGTTTAATCGAAATCGGTTCAAAAACTAAGTTGTTTCTGCGGACAGACAGACAGACAGACAGACAGACACACATTTGCTAAATTATAGTAGTAAAGCGTGGACTGGTGGCTTTCCCTATCATTAAAGTCTACAAGTAAACCGATTCCCAACACGCTTCTACAGAGTTTCATACACTTTCGTGGAAAGAAGAAAATCAAGTTGGTCAATAAATTTCGAAAAGAATTTAGCCATCAAAATTTTTAGCTACGCATCGAAAGTTATGAGAGAGAGAGAAAAAATGTGACAAGTGGTATTTGAAATTTAACTGCTTCCTGAGCTTCACGTAAAATCTGTGAAGCTGCATTTAAAATTTAAGTGATTCGTGAGCTAATTGTAAATATTAAACTCTAACTCGCTTAAAATTTTATTAAAATAATTTTCATTGCATTTTATGGTTTGACTATTATGTGAAAAAAAAAAAAAAAATTGGGGATGCTCTGAAAACTTAATTTTTACATTCACATCGCATTCTTCTTTGTCAAGAATAAAACATATGTTTCCTAAACAATATTCTGGATTAT
>JAJOZX010001584.1:202500-205000 GCA_023014485.1 Bathynomus jamesi | reverse complement strand
AAGTTTCATTATAGATCAGTTTATCAGTTCAAGTATCCTTCCCACTTATCGGTATATATGTATAGTTTTCATCTAACTTAACTGGCCCGAAGATGTTACGTTAACGCATAAACATCCATTATAGCAATAGTAAAATGTTGCAACATTGCATTAAATCATCGAAACTGTATATTATATATTATAAGCTAAACCCGTTTCGTAGAAAAATTCTTCATAGTTTCAGGTCGTTAAGTTTAATAGCTACTTCAACGAAGGAAGTATCAGTCATTAAGACTGAATTTTATCATATTTAATTAGTGAAATTGTTGTAGTTTAAGTTACAAAATTGTCACAGATCTCTCTCTCTCTCTCTCTCTCTCTCTCTCTCTCTCTCTCTCTCTCTCTCTCTCTCTCTCTCTCTCTCTCTCTCTCTCTCTCTCTCTTCGAGTAGGTTCGAAATAGCTAAATAGAATTCAGTACTTTCATTATTATTATGTATGTATTACTCTCCGCACAGTAAAATAGCTACAAAGATATTCATATCGATAGTGAATGAAATGTCAGCAGTCTATAATGAGTAAAATATCGTAGAAAGTATTGGGTAATTTTCTGTTTTGAAAGTGATCTTAAAAGGACTGGATTCAAACACACACAGAAAAAAAATTAAAAAGCTACACGTTAACGTAAGAATTACTTTAAAATAGAAGTTGATACGCAATTATTATTATATCTGTAAAAGTACGTGTACCTTCCAAAATTTAGAGCCTTAATGTATTCTGAACCCAATAAAAAGTTATATCTTTTGTTTATCTTAATTTCTTTTTTGCAAACTTTGAAGAAAGTTTAACTCCATTTTATAAAGTAGCTGATGTATGCAGACAGATAGATAGATGGGTAGAGAAAGAGAGAGAGAGAGAGAGAGAGAGAGAGAGAGAGAGAGAGAGAGAGAGAACTGTAATACCTATCTGCGTATTTGAAAAGCATTTAAAAAAAGTCGGAGGCCATGCACCACTGAACATGAAATGTCGCAAACATTTTGATGAAACAACTTCTTCTTCAATTACTGATCGTGAACATTCCAAGCGTGGTGAAATCCTTCCCAAAAATCTACCTTTAATCTTTTGTGTATTAGTGTACAAACAATATATATTTATACACTAAATTGAGAAACACCTTCATGTTAAACGTTTTTCACCAGAAAATAAAGAAATTAACAGTGATAGTGATATTTGGCATCAAAAGTCAAAATTCAATTTTGTTTGACAGGATTTAGAATGTTTTTGATCGCTGGTTCAACCCTGGAACGAATTAAGATCGAATTGTATCAAAACTGCCATGAATCAACGTCAACGTAAACGTTACGCCATATTTGTGTTCTACTTTTATTATATTTTCAAAACTTTTAGTTTGCGTCATCTGTTTTCTAACGTCATTTTGTATGAAGTCATGTCTTTTATGCCATTACTTTTACATAACTTTTTATAAAGACATCTCTTTCATGCCCTTATCTTTAGGTCATATTTTATGAAGACATCTCTTTTATGCCATTATCTTTAGGTCATCTTTTATAAAGACATCTCTTTTCTGACATTATTTTTACGTCATCCTCTACAAAACCTCTTTTATGCCATTATTTTTACTTCAGCTTTTATAAAAGCTTCTTTTATGCCAATATTTTAACGTGCACCCTATTTAGCGTTATCCTTTTGCAATTTCTCTTTTAAAATATAATAATTTCGCCATCACTTATATATATATATTAGTGGTGGACCGGATATCCGCATCCGCATCATTTTTAACATCCGCATCCGCACTCCTGACTGCGGATGTTATGCGGATATTACCTCTAATAAATTATGCAATTTACAATTAAATTAGCTTATAAAGTAGCTTATAAGGCCCAGTCATGCACATTTCATGTAAAGTATTAATTAGTAATGAACAAACAAATATATAAACCTCAAAATATAAATACCTGGTAGCACAGAAAATTGAATGAAACTTGTTTCATTGAATTTTCTGTGGCTGAAACTCTTGAGAAAGTTATTTTTATCATAATGAAAACATTAATATTAATTTTAATTCTTATGCATTGCCTGCCATAATAGTAATATCACGAAATTTGAAAAATTATGTCATATATTCATAATTCTATATTATATTGATAGATTAACTAAATATCCGCATCCGCGGATATTGAACTTAAAAATCCGCATCCGCAGATGTTGAAAAACTGACATCCGGTCCACCACAAATATATATATATATATATATATATATATATGGAATATTATACCCCAAATGGACAGGAAATTCAGAGAAATTCCAGAGCAAAAGATTTAGGGGTTGTAATGACAGATGATGCGAAATTTGAAACACAAAATAAGATAGCAGTAAACAGAGCAAAGAGAATAACGGGTCAGATATTGAGAACTTTTAAACGAAGGGATAGGAATGTAATGATTCCTCTACTGAAAACCCTGATAATACCCAAATTAGAATACTGCTCGGTCCTAACTTC
>JAJOZX010001584.1:175000-197500 GCA_023014485.1 Bathynomus jamesi | reverse complement strand
GGAAATCCTAACTTCATTATAATTTAATTAAACCCTCAAATATACAAACCAATACTCGTTCAAGTAATAAAGAGATAACCGGTAAGAAAACTGGGATTTTTTTTCGAAGACTGGAAACATTCACTATAAAGTTTAATGGCTCTTTTGATGCGGTTTGTATGCATCAAATATGAATAAACAAAATTTTACAGTGATGATAATTCACCGGTCTGCATGAAAATCGATTTCTTTATTTTGAGTTGTGATTCTGAAGCAGTTCGCTGCGCTGAATTAAAAAATGCTACCAGTTTTTTTTCTATCACCCACAGTTTTAAAGTTATTAGCAAAACAATTTTGGGGCGTTTTGTAATTTTTTACCTTTTTTATCTTTAATTAATTTCGTTTTTTCATATTTTTCAGATAAATAATTCTAACATTACGTCTTTAAAATTTTAATAATGGCTTCTAGAGGATGTACCCATAGTCCAGACATATTTTGTTATATTTGTGGTCGGTATGTTGTAAAACAAAGGACAAATGTAACGACCTTCATTAAGAGAGCTTATCATGCTTATTTTGGAATTAAATTAGGAGATCAAGACAAAAGTTGGGCTCCACACAAGGTTTGTCTTACGTGTGTTGCGGCACTAAGGAATTGGAGCAAAGGTAAAAAGAAAAGTTTGCCAATTGGGATCCCTATGGTATGGCGCGAGCCTAGAAACCATACCGACGACTGCTACTTCTGTTCTTGCAATGTTAAAGGTTATAATGCAAAGGATAAAGAGAGCCTTCAATACTCAAGTCTTCCATCTGCAATAAGGCCGGTACCCCATGGTCCAGAATTTCCTATTCCCCGCCCACCCGAGAGTCTGGATCAATACAATTCAGATTCTGATTCAGCTCCAAATCCAGACAATGATGATGTTTATGAACAGCCAACAGCTGACCGAGATCCTAAACCATTAACCCAAGCCGAACTAAATGACTTAGTCAGGGAGGGATTTGAATCTGCCTAAGGACTCTGCAGAACATTTGTGGTCTAGATTGCAGGAGAACAATTTATTGGCATCCGACACATACTTCGCTTGGTACAGAAATCGTGAGAAAGACTTCGTGCCTTTTTTCGAAGAAGATGGTCCCTTGGTATTTTGCAAGGACATCACATGATTAGTGTGCAAGCTAGGCATCGAATACCAAACCAGTGACTGGAGGTTGTTTATAGATTCCTCTAAAACCAGTCTAAAAGGAGTGTTACTGCACAACGGTAACAAATATGCATCAATCCCAGTGGCCCATTCTACTCATTTAAAAGAGACCTATGATAACATGAAACTGCTTCTGGAAAAAATTCAGTATCAAAATCACAGATGGATATTGTGTGGGGATCTCAAAGTCCTTTGCATGTTACTTGGGCAGCAATCAGGATACACTAAGATGCCATGTTTCATCTGCGAATTACCCCCACCCATCCCCATTACCCTACCCATCCCCGATTACCCCCACGCCCACCCTTCCCCCATTGCTAAACTACAGAAAAGAACACGGTCATGAAAATCTTGAGCTTCACATTGCCGCCCGTAATACAATTTCTGAATTTTTTTTACAATTTCTGAATTTTTTTCTCACAATTTCTGAAAGTGGGACGGACAGACGGACAGACAGACGGACAGACAGACGGACAGACCGACAACTCTCTTATTATAGTATAGATTTACCCTACATTATTATGTAAGCGTTACTGTAGTCTATAACAACAAAATTTATGGTTTAGCATGTGCAATCCAATGTTGGTCTCGATAAGATGGTTCACATTTGGGGATAAATGGGGGATTTATGACACACCCTGTAGTAAGAAAACCATACGTGATAGGGAAAAACTAACTATATTTCTGAGATCAGCGCACTCAAATTATATAGAATCACCAACTAGTTTGTAAAAATCGATCGACAAGTTTTCAAATGTGTACTGGTGTAATTCATGGGCATTTCTAACCAACATGGGATAAAGTCCCAGTCCTGATTATTTCCTCAGAAACAACTTTATAAGTCTAAATGACAACTAATATTCTTCCAGTTCATAAATTTCATAGCAGTATTTCAATATTCTTATAGCGTACACAATGAAGCCTTTTAAAATCAAAATATAAAGTCAAACTAAAACAAAGACATGAAGACAGCCCGAAATAAAAAAAAATAATTCGCGTAACTCCTCAATAACTGGACATATATGTCCCATCGTTCCATGCTACATCGAAAAACCGTATTCACTGAAAATAGGAATTACGATGTTCATTTCTAAGTAAGTTGATGCATACTACAGGTATGGGATTAGTATAACGTTAGTAATGATATATTAATGCTTAAAAGGTAGAAAGTTGTGATCTGTCGGAAAACGGGTAAAGTGTCTAATATTATCTTTGTTTGTTCATTTTTGTTACATACTGTATGTCAATATGGGGTCCGCTTTTTTTCTAAAGTTAGCGAAACGTTCGCGTAGTAATGTAGAAGCTGAAAAGGATTTTTTCAAAAAAGAAGTCTTAATAACTGGTGACAGATACTGTAACTTTACGAAGAAAAAGAATAAGGGGAAAAGTTACAGAATTATTTCATTTATTGTACATCAAGATAGTTCAAAGTTAAAACATAAAATTAAAAATTATAAAGAACTTACTGTACTTTCGAACGTCTCTTCTCTGAAAGATATTTTTTACTTTCTTTTATTTTTTCGCTCTCCATTCCTTCCTTTTATATCTTACACTCTTTAGGACTTTGAAAGACCTGGAAAGGACTTGAAATGAACTTGGAAAGAACGTTTGTTTCTAACTTCTAAATTGAAATTTTGTACGTATTGCAAATACTCGTACATAAGTTCTCAAAATTACTGGCAGATGCGACCAAACTACGCATAACTTTGGAACATTCCACTAAACGGGTTCGAACCTCGTATCATCCCCGCGCAGCAAAAGGAAAAAGCTTTGATGTCTTATTGGAGAAATCGCCCTTTTCATGTGAGTTGGTAGGCATTATGTATGAAGTGGAATGAGAATACAGGAAATGTATAAAGTATTATTTATACTGCTAGTAAGAAGTAGTTGAAAAACTAACCTTTAATTGCTTATTACGAAAAGAGGTTTAACATTCCTTTTATGTTAACAATTCGTTCCATCTTTGACACACACCCACACACACACACACCCACACACACACACACACACAGATATATGTGTGTGTGTGTGGGTGTGTGTGTGTGGGTGTGGGTGTGTGGGTGTGTGTGTGTGTGTGTGTATCGAACGAACTGTGGAACGAACTGTTAAAGTAAAAGGAATGTTAAACTTATTTTCTTAATAATAAGCAATTAAAGGTTAGCTTTTCAAATATACCTTTCAACCTTTCAAGTGTTCCGTGCGACGATTCCTCATTTCACGAAGGTCAAGCTTGTCGTCCCTCCTCTCGAGTTGGCCTGGTGAAGTAGTGAGTTGGTTTCTTGTACTCTTCACCTCACATAGCCAGATACGCCCTGCTCATCGGTGATTGTTTTGAGCAAGGCGTCTAAGCTTCTTTTGAAGATGTCCACCACAACACCACTCGTGTTCCTTAGGTCTTCGGGCAGCTGATTAAACAGCCTTGGTCTTCTCACAACAAAACTATTTTCTTTCAGGGTTAAGGATGTTCCCTGTCTAGCCTTAAATTTGGTAACACGACACAGTCTTCGTTTTCTACTTTCCACCGTTGTTTGGGGAGTTACAGAGTTCAGAGTAGGATTAGGGACTAGTTTCTCCATTATTTTCCAAGTGTAAATAATGGTGTGTGTCTCTCTCCTCCTTTCCAATGAATATAGGTTTAATTCGTGTCACTTTTCCCAGTAATTTAGTTCTTTGCATCCATTAATCTTGGCTCTGAAGCTTCTTTGAATCCCTTCTAGCTGTCTAATGTCTTATTTTTTATATGGGCATATTAGGACCAAGCACTATTCCAATTTGGGTATGATCAGTGTTTTCAGTAGAGGAATCATTATATTCCTAACCATGGCCGTAACTACCTATGAGGTCACCGAGGTCCGGACCTCGGTAATTATTTCCTAAAAAAAAAAAAGAGACTGAACCGTTCTCCGTGTATGAAACGCATATTACCGCTTTTCTTTTGAAAAGAGGGAGCGTCGAGCGTTTTGTGTTTTGTGTTTAGTGTATAGCTTGGGTTGGGTTTGTAGATGTCATTTTGGTCTGAATTTTGCTCGTCCCGCCGCGCTCGAAAAAAATCTGGACCTCACTAATTTCTAAACCCTAGTTACGGCCCTGTTCCTAACCCTTCGTTTAAAGGTTCTCAGTATCTGCCCAGTTATTCTCTTTGCTCTGTTTACTGCTATCTTATTTTGTGTTTCAAATTTCGCATCATCAGTCATTACAACCCTTAAATCTTTTGCTTTAGAATTTTCCTGAATTTCCTGTCCATTTCGGGTATAATATTCCATGAATTTTAGGTAATCTCTTTTTCCGTACCGTAACAGCTGAAATTTCTCAGTGTTAAACTTCATATTGTTGTCTTCCGTCCACTTGTAGATTCTGCTGATGTCGGTTTGTAGAGATTCTATATCTTCTGGGTTTCCTATTTTTCTACTGATCCTTGTGTCATCCGCAAAGGATGTTACTGTGCTGTCACTGAGCTGAGGACCTCTGATTCTGATGAAGATAGTCCTTGTACTGTAACGACTTGCCGCCGCTCACTAAGGAAATTATATGTCCATTTCCTTACTTTTCCTGTTATTCCCATATATTTCAGTTTATGTATTATGATTTCATGGTCACACTTGTCGAATGGCAAAGTTTGTGTATATTACATCATAGTTTTCATTACTTTCCAGAGCATCAATAATGTTGTTGTAGTGTTCTTTTAGTTGTGATAGGTATGATCTGCCTGACCGAAACCCATGTTGGTTATCATTTATTTTTTTCTGAGTTTCCAAAAAATCATAGATTTTCTGTCTAACTATTCCTTCAAATACTTTAGTGAGATGAGATGTAAGCGACACTGGCCCATAATTTTTGCTCCTCCCTTATATATTGGGACTATGTTCGCGCCCTTCAGGATGCCGCCCGGTATTTCTCCCGTGTCGAGTGATCGTCTCCATATCCAATATAGGGGCTCAACGATTGCATTCTTGCAGTTTTGGATCAATATGGCATTGCATTTGTCCGGTCCTGCCGCTGAGTGTGCTTTTAGTTTCCTTATAGCTTGTGTAATATCGTCTGTCGTAAAGTCGCAGTCCCCTATACTTTCCCCTTGTAGTTCTTCTTCAAAGAACGCGTTTCTATCGCATATCAGTTTGTCAGTTTTTGGGATACTGAAAGATGATTCGTACTGAGCTCTTACTATTTCAAATACTTCTGTTAGATCATCAGATAAAGCAGTCTTCGTTTTTCAGAGGTCCGATAGTCGTGTGATTTTTCGACTTTCTTTTTGCAAAATTATAGAAGTGCTTTGAGTTAACCTTTATCGCTTCTATGTTTTCTTCTTTTTCTGTATGTTTCTCAATTAGTTCCTGTATGTCGCAATTGATATTCTGCAGTTTATCATTTAATATTTTTCTGATGTTGGTATCTTTACAGTTACTTAATTTTGCAGTCATTCTTTTTCTCTTTCGGAACAGTGACCTCTTTTGTCTCTCGAACCTGCTTCTCTTTCCTCTTTGTTGTATTTTTGGAACATGTCTTTCCACAATTTCCAGTGTCTTCTCCTCTAAGGTCATTAGCATCTCTTCCGTTGTCTTGGCCTTGAAGATGGTTTTCCAATCTATTACTTCCATACTGGATGCAACACCTTCCCAGTTTACAGCTTTGGAGTGAAAATTAAAAATTTCGAATTATCTTCTTTCTATTGTTCATGTTCTTTCCTTTCCTGTTGCTTTTATATTGGTTGTTATTTCAATAATGTTGTGATCCGATATTATACTGTAGTTGGGGATATTTCTACATTATCAATTAGGTTGCTGTTGTTTGTGAATACCAAATCTAGGCCGTTGTTTTTTCTTGTGTTTTCTGTTATTTGTTGTGTTAACACAAATTCATCAGCTAGAGTGACTGCTAAACCTAGTAGCATTTTTACCTGCTCCTGGTCTTCCCGTGTGCCCCCTTATCCTTTTATATTTCATGAATGGAAAGTTAAAATCACCACAGAGAAAAATATTTGGGGCTGGAGAGTGTAGATCTTTTACCCAGTTTCTTATCTCTGTAATGGAATCTGAAAATTTTGAGGTTGGCGTATTCGAGGGTCTGTACATTACAATTAATACCATATTCAATTTTCCAGCTTTAGCTGCTACATATTCTAAGTAGCTGTTTGAGGTACTTATAGTCATTTCTGCCATATGCCTTTCGCGTATGTAAATAGCACATCCACCTTTACGTATCACTGTTCTGTCGGCTCGGAGAATGTCATAGTTGTCAATTTGTATTTCTTTTTTGTCATTACAGAACTCACAGGTTTCACAGTTCGCCTGGCAGTCCTTTAGATAGGTTTCCGTGAGGCATGCAAAATCTGCTTCGGTTTCTTGCATGAGTCCTTTCAGGTATAAAATTTTGTTCGGTGAATGATTTGATTTAAGGCCCTGAATGTTGGCTAGGATTATTTTTATTTTTTCCCTTTCGTTTTTACATACTTGTGTTTCCGATTTATTTTCCAATGGTGGTGCCGGTTTCGTTGCCTTGTGATCCTCCGCGAATTTTCCTCTCTTTATCTGTTTCGATAACCATTGTCCCGATATCGCATGTAATGTCTTTCTGTATGCCTTCTGTACTGGTCTCGGATCCCTGTATTTGTTAGTTGGCTTTGTATTTGTTGGATGGTATTCAATAGTTGAATTGTGTGGGCTACATCTAAAAACTTGGTAGCCCTCTTCGTTGCTGGTTTCGTCTGCTCACCTGTCGGGTCCCTTTGAGGGTGGTGGTAACGGCATTTTTGTCCGTATTTGCACCTCCCATATCATGCATAGGTGTTGCAGACAGTAAGATGGTGGAACTTGCACTTTTTTTCAAATTTGCAATATCCTCTTGTGTAATGTGTGTTACATAATGTGGGACGTGCATAGGTGCATTGCCCATCTCGATATCTGCAGTACGCTTTTGCGTAGTATTTGCAGACTGTATTTTTTACGCTTCTACTTCTTGTTATCTGATTAGTTTCCATGTTCTTATTTTTGATATTATCATTATTTTCTTTGGCGGTTTATTTCCTACGTTTTTATTTTTTATCTTTTTATCATTTTCCTCGTTGGGCAGTTTTACTACCTCGCAACTTTTACTTATGTCTTTTCTTTCATCTATGTCTTCATTCCGTATTACGAGTATATTGTTATTCGTTATTATATTATTATTCGTTATTTCCTCTTCTCTCTCATCCACCCGAATTTTCATTGGGACATTTCCGGACTCTTTTTTTTAACCCCATTATTCCTCCTTTTTTGTAACACTCGAATTTGCTTTCTCCATTTCTTTAAATACCGCAGAGTTTACAGTCTGTGTACATGCGTCACACAGAAATTTGATTCCCGCGATCTGTTGCGTGTTCGAGACGAGAGATATTTTCCTTCCTATCACCCCAATTCTTGCAGATAAAGTGCAGCTTTTGACAGAAATCGCAGCTAATTGCTGCATTTTCAGTTGTTTCCGGATTACAAAAATTGCAGATTAAGTGAGAATTTGGACCCATGATCATGCTATTCTGTCGTGTTTACTTTCTTTAAGGGCCCATTCCTTCATTATTACAATTCATTATTTACTTTACTTTATATTCAATTTCTCTTTATCCTCCATCATTCTCTTCACACTCGTTTCACTCGCTTTATAAATATGGTAGACGTGATCGAGTTGAAAGCCGTTATCATTCAAACAATGCAAGGAGGACAGGGGTGGGGTTAATTATACGCTTATTAACACTTTACTAACTTTTATTGATGCCGAAACGCTTTAGATAAATGGGGTAATGTGAGGGGGAAATTAACGTTAACATTTTTAATCGGAGAGAGCGATATGAAAGATTATTCTAAATTCATAGCATCTTAACACCAAAAAACCACCTTAATAAGCTCAAGGCCATCCGATGACTGGCGGGCATTTCTACCCAGCCTCTAGCCTATGTTCAGGCGTTGCCAACTCGTATTTCTATATTTTATTTCAATACAACCATTTTTAATTTCCTATTTAATAAAACTCAATTGAGCATTTGAACATTATTAAATTCTTATAAACAAACAAACATTTAATTCTTAATTAGACATTACTACACTCGCATCACCCCCTTGAAAATAAGTTTTACACTAGGAAAACTTATTAATATTGTTTAACAAATTTATTTATTTATTCAACAAATTTATTTATTTTGCAGTTGTTGTTTTTTTCCTTAACAAGTTCACAGTTGAGATAGACAAGAAATCATTAGAATGACAAATTCCACACATTAGATATTTTGTATCATTTTATAAAAATCGAAAACAAAAACTATAATATTCACAACATTTGCATAAAATAACATTTTACACTAATCATCAAATTTACAACCTGTAACGAAGCTGTAACGTGAAAAAATAACGGACAATTTTTTTAACATTGGTTACAACAAATTTCAAGTTCACAATCTATTCCAGCGATTCCTCATCAAAGATCGCTTTACATTTGAAACAAATATTCCTATAGTTATACAGTTACTATCAGGGCAACATAGAAAAGACAAGAAAACGCTTACATAAAATACTGACCAGAGTACATACTATTTCACGAAATACAAAACAAATATGGGCAATAATCACACCCTTTCACTTATAATTTCATTACATAATAATCAGTACAATAATAGCTGGACGTTGTTTAGATCACAATCCGCACAGTTGACAACGGACTTCTTCAATTTTCAATCGCAGCCTCCTACTCACTTCGGTTTCACAACGAACCTACTGTATGTCTGTATGGACAGTAAAGCCTTAGACACTCGTTCAAACTCTCGTGGTTTGCCTACCGACTGCTAAAACACATATTTAGCGAAGCATCGAGCAGCGTGACCAGCTACTGCCCGAAAAATACCTCTAGACCATCTTCGACGGAAACTGTCCTGCGCCAAGTCGCCAAGTCCCTGCGCATTCGGTTTCTCTTCTCTTCTCTCTCTCTCATCGGTGATCGATCACCTATCGGGTCAACTAAACTCAATGGATGGAACTCGGATCGAACTTAGTTGCCTCCAAATCGAGCCAAATCGAGCCTCTCGAAATTTTGACAAAAAATTATTCAAAACGTTTGTACTGCTACTGATTATCATTTCATATTTAATTTACCGAATTTTCTTGACATTTCACTTCGAAACAATAACTATAATTTGCTCTGGCCAAATTCACGGAAAAAAAATGACAAATCTCAAAATTTTGCAAAAATTTAATCACGCCTAGCTACCAATAAGATCACTTATGGCAGTTACATCGGAGAAGATAATAAAAAAAATCATCAAACGCAACAAAACAAAACTACAGTAGAAATATGAAAGCGCCCCTACATAGTAAACGTTATTATAATTTAAAAATATTATTATTCAAACTACCTTCAGAAATTACATCAATACATTTAGATACAAAAGACAAAAATGAAACCCAGAAACTTCATGTCATCAATTTTCGAAAATCACGAACCCTCTTACACTTTGGGGGAAGCACACATAGATACCACAAAAACGTTACTGGCCATCTAAAAGGCTCCATTTCCGGGTGAACACTCGAGCTAATGTTTCAGTTGCAAGAGTAAACCCAAATGAAGTTTAAAAAATAACAATTTTCCAAAATAGAATCATTGAATATAAAATATTTAAATATTATTACCGAAAAGTTACTTTAATACATTAATTCCAACTTGAAGTGCTAAATTTCCTAGGAGGAAAACTCTTAATTCACAAATACATCTGAGAGACAACTCGCTCCTGCAACACAAAACCCAGTATGGTTTGTAGATCACAAGAATTCCACGAATTTATCTTTTCCAAGTGAAACTACACATTTACATCGTTATTCTAAATAAGAACAGATATTATGAACCCAAAAATACAACGCAACCTAATATGTAAACAAAAATTAAAACAAATCATTGCATAATGAAGTGTTCGCTTTGTTTGTAAGCGAGCCTCTATAAAAATATTCCTGACCGAACTAAACTGTAGTACATCGGGAAACAATTTTTGTAACATTTTCCATGCAAACGTGCGAATGTAAAACAAACATTTTTCATTATTTAATATCTAAAATAAAATGTTAAAACACTCCTTAACACAATAAAATCTAATTTCAGAATAAAAAAATTTAAACAGCCTAACATACAAAGTATCACTCGGAATTGTCTCGAAAATGAAAGAGAGAAAAAAAATAGACAACAACAATCAGCCCACCTATAAAAATATATAAATTAATGAATATATAAAAAAAATAAAAAACAGAAATTAATTTATCAAAAGAATTTACAAAAACAATTCCTGTATTTCAATTAAACAAATTTTTATCTTTTTATAACAAATTTTACTTACTTTGAAGTTTCACACAATTTATATACGGCAAGCATAATAAACTTAAACAGTCCGAATTTGACCCAGTATACATTAGTGGCTTTAACGATTATTTTTCGACTTTAAACCTTAAAATTATAAAGCGAACTAAAAAACTATAAAGCGGTTCTTAAAAGTAAACACATTTGATGTTGATGTGTCGGCCTGTAAATCCATTATATACATCCAGTCAAAGAATAATCTTAAAAACTACCTACTAAATTCTGGGAAATTTTGTTAGGTACATGTTCATTCTTTTACAATTCGCTACTATATACATAATACACCTAGAAATACGTCACCTGTACGCTCAAACATTTTAAACCTTACCGTATAAAAATGCATGTCACAATCTATTTAAACAACTACAATAATTTAATTCATATAAGTAAGTGTAAAATTTATTTACCAATCATTATTATTATTATCATCACAATTTTTACTAATTTCGAAATTGTAAACACAAAAAAGGACTTTAAACACAAAATAGGTAGGTTGTTAGACAGGTAAAAAAGTGGAAAGGAAAGAAAAAAAGAATGAGTCGCCGGACAGCAATTATCAATTTTGAAATTTCTCTCTCCGACCGAACGAAACGAAATCTAAAGAAAACAACGCGACGAAAAAGGAAACAAACGACTCGAATTAAATTTCAGACCCAAACTGAGTCGGGACAGAGTCCGACTCCATGGAAACAAAAATGTGAGTCGAAACGATTTTAAAACAATTGAGACTCCAACGAGAAGAGAAAAAAACAAAAAAATTTGACCGCGAAAATTACGTAAATGCTCGCTATGAGAAGAAATTTGGAAAATGATGGGCGCCATCTTGAAAAACGGTTACAATGATTTGTTAAGGATTCGAAATTTGCTTGCAAATGGGGTACACAATGCATCTTAATATTTAAATAATCGAAACAGAATATTTATTAATGTTATAATACGGGTAGCAACAATTTTGACCGAAATATAAGGCACGTGGGAAAGCCCCGTAAGTAAATGTGGTGCTTTCCTGTTAACGGGAATACCCACCCGCCCGCCACCAAACTGTTTATGTATTTTTGCTCTCGTCATTTTCGTTTAAACTAACGAAAATATCACAACTTAACCTAACCAATCATCAAGGGCGTACAGTTGACCTAACCGGGCATTCAATTGACCTAACGGGGCATTGAATTAACGTAACAGGTTAATATAACGGAAAATGCCCGGTTAGGTCAACTGAATGCCCAGTTAGGTTAATTGAATGCCCGGTTAGGTCAACTGTACGCCTTTGATAATTGGTTAGGTTAAGTTGTGATATTTTCGTTAGGTTAAACGAAAATGATGAGAGCAAAAATACATCATAAACAGATTGGTACTCCCGATAATACGTAAGTACCAAATTTATTAATCATTTAAATGAGATTAGTTAATATGTAAGCGATAATCAGTTAGTAGGGGGCCAAAATGTTTTTATGTCATCTAAAATCGCAAAAAAAACGCCGCTGCTTTCGGTACGTTGTCGCCATATGAATTCCGCAAGATACGAGTCCAGATGATGGCGGGCGGTTGGGTATTCCTGTTAACAGGAAAGCACCATAAATGTAATTAGGGGCACCGCTTGCCACCAAAATGTCGTGTTTACTTTCTTTAAGGGCCCATTCCTTCATTATTATAATTCATTATTTACTTTACTTTCTATTCAATTTCTCTTTATCCTCCATCATTCTCTTTACACTCGTTTCACTCGCTTTATAAATATGGTAGACGTGACCGAGTGGAAAGCCGTTATCATTCAAACAATGCAAGGAAGACGGGGAGGAGTTAATTATACGCTTATTAACACTTTACTAACTTTTATTTATGCCGAAACGCTTTAGATCAGTGGTTCTTAACCGGGGGGCGCGCCCCCCTAGAAACAGGAATTTCTCTAATTGTATTTGTTATTCTCTTAACGAGAGCATGGGCTAATATTGAGAAGTTATTGAGAATGTTATTTTGATTGAAGGGGGGCGTGGAGGGAAGGACCAATTCCTAGAGGGGGCATGGTAGTAAAAAGGTTAAGAACCACTGCTTTAGATAAACGGGGTAATGCGAGGGGAAAATTAACGTTAATATTTTTAATCGGAGAGAGATATGAAATACTATTCTAAATTCACAACAATATCTTAACACCAAAAAACCACCTTAATAAGCTGAAGGCCATCCGATGACTGGCGGGCATTTCTACCCAGCCTCTAGCCTATGTTCAGGCGTTGCCAACTCGTATTTCTATATTTTTTTCAATACAACCATTTTTAATTTCCTATTTAATAAAACTCAATTGAGCATTTGAACATTATTAAATTCTTATAAACAAACATTTAATTCTTAATTAGACATTACTACAATTCATTAATTACACTGGCCAAGAAGTATTTTTCATCAGATATAATTATGGGTGGGCTAGATAGCTGTTGGGACGCTGATTCCAAATCTGTTTTCGGTTTTCCTCTAGCAAATCTGGTTTTCGAAATGAGACCGATCATAATATATATATAGTAAATATAATATATAGATAATATAATACTATATATGATATATATAATATGCATATAACTATATATAATATAATATATAATACTATATATACAATATATAATATGCGTCCTTAATACATGTAGGGTAGTATTTTGTCATTGCAGCTTAGGTGCAGGTTTTTGCTTTACCGTTTCTGTACCCTCGTGTATGGCATTTTGTTGTTTCAACTTAAGCTTTCCGCAGGTTGTCTTGTGGTATTTTAGGTGAGAGTAGATGCTGGCCACAAATTTACAAACTTTGCACATGTACACCCTTTTATTCTTTGGCGTAACAGTCACATGTCTAGTTGTGTGTTGTGTGTTTTGTTTTGTGTCGCCCACTTACATTTTATTTTTTTAGGTGATTTACATCAACCCACTCATCGATCATCATGCCTCGAAAGTGTAAAAATCACCCCAACAATTTCTGTTACGTGTGCGGCTCGTTCGCGACTAAATCACAACGGCGTACAATCAAGATGGATCTTCGGAAAACTTACCGGTTATACTTCGGCTGTCCACTACGCGACCAAGATAAGGCGTGGGTGCCACATGTTATCTATACCGATTGTTTGAATGGATTATGTGACTGGTTAAACCAAAGGAAAAAGTCGATGCCGTTCGCTATACCCATGATATGGAGGGAGCCGAGAGACCATCATGGCGATTGTTACTTTTGTAATGTTAACATAACTGGATTCTCCGTGAAGAACAAGCAATAACATCGTTTATCCGAACGTAGACTCCGCGATCAGACCGATCCCTCACGATGACACGATGCCTATTCCGGTACCGCCACAGCATGGACTCGATTTTTTAGAAGATGAAAGGGAATCCGACGAAGGTGCGATTGGCGGAGATGCGGGACCTTCGGTCGATCTTGACTACATACCTGACGAAAAGCAATCGGAGCCGGAGAGACTTACCCAAAACGAGTTGAATGACCTCATTAGAGACCTAGCCCTCTCCAAAGAGAAATCATAACTTCTCTCCTCGAGACTCAAGCAGAAACACTTACTTGAAAAGAACGTCCGAGTGTGTCACTATCGAAAGCGAAACCATGATTTGGCGACATTCTTTACAGTAGACTGTCCGCTCTGCTATTGCCATGATATCAATGGCCTTTTCGAGAACTTGTCACAGGTACACACACCATCTGAGTGGCGCCTCTTCATTAATTCCTCACAGCGAAGCTTGAAAGCGGTTCTCCTGCATAACGGGAACTTAAAGGCGTTTATCCCGATCGCCCACTCCGTTCATCCAAAGGAGACGTACGATAACATGAATATACTACTTGAAGCAATCCTATACAGCACTCATCAATGGAATATCTGTGGTGATCTCAAAGTCATTGGTATGTTAATGGGTTCACGAAATGCTGTTGTTTACTATGCCTATGGGACAGCCGTGCTACCACGGATCATTACATCAGACGTGACTGGCATCAAAGAAGCGCATACGAGCCAGGAACGGGCAGTGTCTAGTGTGTTCCTTTAGTTCAGGGGTCACCAACCTTTTTTTTGTTCACCGCGCTCTGTTACGATTTTTTGAAAATTAAAATAGTTTATCGCCCACCTTAGATCAAAAAGAATAAGTCAACATAATCGATAAAATAAATAATGAAATAAATGTTTAATTACCTTTAATGTGAGCCCACTAGTGGGCGCTACCGCCCAGATTGGTGACCCCTGCTTTAGTTGATCTAAAGATTTTCCTGCCACCTCTCCACATTAAGCTCGGCTTAATGAAAAATTTTGTGAAAGCGATGGGTAAGGCGAATTTGAGAGGGTTTCGATACTTTGTTGAGAAATTTGTAAACATCAATGCCGCGAAATTGAGAGGGAATTTTTGTGGGGCCCCAAATCAGGGAGGTTCTGCAGGATGAAGGCTTTGAAGAAAGCCTCATTGCCTTAGAACTAAAAGCATTGCAGGCTTTCAAATGGATTTGTGGAAACTTCTTGGGTAACCACAAGTCTCCCGCATACAAAGATGGAGTTCAGAAACTGCTCGATGCATATCAAGAAATTGCGAAAAATGCTCTGTATGAATTGGTCCACAATTAACCCACACCTTATATCTCCAGTCTAACTATAGAGTAGATCAAGTCTAGCCTAGAGGGGTCAGCCTAGAGATTCCGGAAATGGTCCAGAGCGGGCAGATAAATTGAGGTCCACAGTAGGATTCCTCACCAAGTTAGGTTAGGGCAATCTACCTTCACCTTTGTTAAGCTATGAGTTGATGCTGGGTCTTAGGCCACAATGTAGGCCTAACTTGTCTGACCCAGCTTAATTTAATGTGATTAAATTGCTGGGTTAAAAACTCAATTAGTCACTTACTGTTAGTTATTGGAGTCTCTGTTCTCCTTGTGTAATTGTCGAGAGCGTACTTGCTGGTGGGGATCTTTTTCGTTCTGTTCTCGTCCCTTCCCCAGTTCGTCCTCTCGCCCCGTTGTTCGTTTTCGTTCTCCTTTGTTCTCCTCTTCGCGGGGCTTTTTCCACCAGCGTTGTCTTGGTTTTTTCCTCGGTTGGTTGAGCGGTAATGTATCTCCATTACCGAGCACGCTCTTCTCACACAGTATATAAATACTAGTGTGGAGAATAACTCTGGTGAGCAACCAATTGGTTTCATCCACCCAGTTATTGACATAAAAGGAATTTAATAATTGTTAGATTAACTACCTACCTACTCAGTGAACCATTTTCGTTACCTCCCAACTACCCACTCATCAGTTTTCCATATACTGGGGGCCCCGGGAGATAAAAATTTTGGTGTCATTGTCACCAATTTTTATGTCTGAGTGTAGACTAGCTAACTATTTACTGTAAATGCCTGTTAATCTGATTAACAGTGCCTATCCTCACCTTCTCATGGAGAAGGTGTAGCATTTAATTAGAAGAGAAAATATACATCCATAGGATGAAACTGTCTATGGTCTTTACCATAAGAAAAGAAAAAATGAAAGTTAGAAGATAAAATTACAATTCCCCAGCATCTATTTTTTGTTGTAAAAATAGTCGCGCTTTAATGCTGTTTGTCGCTGAGGTCTTGTGTCTGTCAATGTTGTAGTAGGATGCGTTACCACTCCTACTGTCAAAGGAATAGTTACTGGAAGTTCAGTGTCTCCAGTTGTTACTGTCAGTGGAGAAGGTTCTCCAAAGTCCATTGTTTTGGGTCCAGACTCTAAAGGGTACAAAAGAGAAATGTCTCTTGTTGTGTCACCCGTTGAAGTCCTTAATTTGACCACTCTTGTTACCCCGTCTGCCCCTGGTCTGAGTTCTGAAACTCTAGCCAGAGGCCAGTATTGTCTTGGAGTACTGTCATGTATGAGAACAAGGTCCCCTACCTTAATTGTGTCAGACCAATCCTTCTTAGTCATTTGTTTATGTCTCTCCCTTAGACCCATCAAGTACTCAGTTTTCCACTGTTTAATGAAATGAGCTTTAACTCTAGTTAATGTTGTAACTTAGTCTGGAGTTCATCATGTCGTTGAGTCCAGTTTGGGTCTTCTGAAGAGTCTATATTGTAGTCCGGCAGGAGACTAACTTGTTCTCCCCGAATCAAATGATTTGGAGTTAATGGTTCCGGGTCATTAATGTTGTCACTCACATAAGTGAGTGGTCTATTGTTAATGATGTTCTCAATCTCAGCCAGGAGAGTGAGCAACCAAATAAGTGTATCTGTTTTTTGCCAATTGCTTTCTTCAAGCAATTCTTTACTGTTTGTATATTCCTCTCCCAGATAGAACCATACCAAGGAGAGGCAACCGGAATATACTTCCACTTTATGTTTGAATTTTGTATATAATTGTGTGTTCATTGCTTAACAAGTCGTGGATGACTTGTTCACCAGCCTTGAAATATGTAGCATTGTCAGTCCAAACTGTCTTGGGTACTGAATGTCGTGCACAGAATCTCTTAAAGACAGCAACAAAAGATTCTGCTGTAAGGTCCTCCACAACATCCAATAAACAGCTCGTGAGGCAGCACATGTAAACAGTACAATGTACATTTTTTGTTCAGTGTCACCACCCCTACAGTCAATGCTCCTGTATAGTCAATGCCTACAGTCTCAAAGGGTCTGTTGAGAGTAACTCTCTCCTCTGGCAAAGCAGGAGGATTTGGTTTCCTATAGGGCCTAGCATGAATACGCCTACATGTGACACACTCACTCAGGACTGTTTTAACAGTGATCCTTCCCTTGGGTATCCAATAAGTTTTTCTTAATGTAGTTAGTGTCTGTGGTACCCCCATATGATATACATCATTGTGTGTTTTTCTGATGATTAATGTTGTCAAATAGCTAAATCTAGGTAAAAGGATTGGATGTTTGCTTTTGTATGACAGTTTTGATTTGTCTAATCTCCCTTTACACCTTAGAAGGCCTTCCTCATCTCTGAACAAGTTTAGATCCACAACTACTGATGGTACAGGTTCTTTTGTTTGTTTCCCATTAGTAAGAATTCTAACTCTTTATTGTACTCTTTTGTTGTGCATGGCCTATCCAGTATTGGTTGCAACTTCTGTATAATTATGATTTTTATTTAGCTGTTTGTTAATTGTAGTTAAACAGTTGTGAGCAAACCTCAAACAGTAGGCTGTGACCCTGACAAGTTTACTGAAATCAGAATACTGTTCATAATTAGTGATTGGTTCAACCTTTTCATTTGAAAAGATTAAATTTAATGTCAAGTTAACTTGTTCCACAGGCCATTGGTCTGTATTACAGAGCCACTTAGGTCCCATAAACCAAGTTTTGTTTGACTTCAACAACTTGTAGGATAAACCTCTGGTCAGAAAGTCTGCTGGATTTTGTTTAGTTGGAACATAGTGAAAGTTTACTTGTAGGCTTTCATTAGCTTCAGCTATTTCTTTTAGCCTATTTCTTACAAAGATATTCTTACTATTAATGCTATCATTCCGTATCCAGGCAAGACAAATCTGACTGTCAAGCCAGATGTGGATATCAGTTATGTTCACATCATGGTAAGCATCCTTAAGCAATGAAATGGTTTTAATGGCTAATGCAGCAGCCAATAGTTCCAATTGAGGTATGGTTCGGGTAGGTTTGAGAGGTGCAACTTTCCCTTTTGCATAAATTAGATGACTTTCTGTAGGCTTACAAGATACGCACAGCACCCATAAGCTTGTGTGCTTGCATCAGCAAACACATGAAGTCTCTGGGGCTTATCCCTAAACCCACAGCACCTTTGAATTTTAATGTTCTGCACTTTTGTTAAATCAGCAGCTAACTTCTTCCAAGATTTTTGATTTTCATTTGTTATTGGATCATCCCACCCAACATTTGTCCTCCAAATTTCTTGGAGGAGAATCTTTGATTTTATTGTTGAAGGCAGGAATAGACCCATGGGATCAAAAATTTTGGAAGCCTCTGATAATATTTGTCTTTTAGTATTTGCTTCCTCATCAAGTTTAAAACCTTTAGTACAGATTGAATCATGACTGTTAGAAGTTGCATCCAAATACCAGTTCATACCTAAAGTTTTAACTCTGTCTGATGGCTCAGTAAGACCATTATTATCCTTTAAAATTTTTGTTTAAATCCTCATCATTTGAAATCCACTCTCTAAGTTCAAAGTTACCTTGTTGCATAATGTTTTGAGAGTGTTCATAGACTTCAGATAATTCAGATTTTGTTGTGTTGAGCCTATTAGATTGTCTACGTAAAAATGTTCCTTAAGGAAGTTCAATGTTAAAGAGTTATTAAACTGGTTAAATGATGTCTAATTGTCAATGCTAATAGGCTAGGTGAGCAATTGGCTCCAAACAACACAACATTAAATCTATAGGTTATGAACCCTTTATTCAAATCAAATGGATCCTTGAACCATAAGAACCTAAGTTGGTTCTTATCATATTCATTTTTAAGATTTATTCTCAAAAATGCCTTTGAAATGTCACTTTGTACGGCATATTTGTCTAACCTGAACCTCAGTAAGATCTTCACAAGGTCAGAAATGGGGCATCTTGTCGATAGACCCCCCTGTGGGTTAAATAATGACAACCATCTTTTTTAAAAGGGTTATTTGTTACTTCTTCAATGAAGCCTTTCTGTAGCTGTTCTTTGAAGACATCACTGTACTTTTGAATATTATTATCTTGTTTGAGTTTTTTCATTACTTTATATAAATGTCCTTTAGCTACTTTGAGATTATCTCTTAAAGTTGGACAATTTATTTTCCAAGGTAACTCAATAAAATAACTATTGTCTTTGCACTGAATGGTGTCTTCAAATCTTTCTACCATTAACTGATCTTCTGAAGTTTGATTTGTGTCATGTATACCCACAGATTCTAGCAACCATAAAGTTTGAATTGCCTCATCCAAGTTTCATTTGATAATGATGAATTAATGTTCTCAGTTGAGATAATATTATTCAAAGTGTTGCTATTCTTACAGGTGTTATGTAGGACTGAGTTGAGGCACATAGTATTTGTTGGTCATGAACTATTTTGGTTTAGGTCTAGGTTGTATTTGGATAGGTCACCCAAAGGGGCTATCCCTGATGGAGTCTGAATAGCTATACCATTACCTATCTACTATGCCCTTATGAATAAGATTAATATAATCTGCCCCATTAACATTTCAATGTTAGCTACTGTGTTGTTAGTGATATGTCTATCAGCTATTTGTAGTGTTTTCCCAAATGATTTATGGTTTGTTCTAGTTTGGGTATAACCAGTTTGTTTTGTCCTACTTTAGAAATAATAACTGCTTCAATTTTCTCTAATTTATTTTCTAACTGTAGTTCCAGGTCAATTGTCTTATAGCTATTTTTGTCCGAGTTATCCTTAACAAAGGATGCAATATTGAGTTTTTGTTTATTCGGGTTTGGTGTCAAACCCAATTTATTAACTACATTTTGTGAAACAAATGTTTGTTGAGAACAACAGTCTATAAGACATCTCACTGGAGTGGTGCTACCCTCACTATTCACTAAGTCCAAAGTAATAGTTGGTAAAAGAATCTCAGTGTTTCTTGTTACGTTGTTTGAACAAACAGAATGTCCCATGAAAGTGGCATTTTCTTGATTACCTTTGTTTGGGGGAGGTATCTTTTGAGTTTGAGTACTATTGTTTGGACACTTTGGTGAATCACACATTGATGAGACATGTCGTAAACTTTTACAAAACTTACACTTGAATCTTAACCTAGATTTACAGTCTTTCTTATAATGTCCCTGGCCAGTACACTTTTTACACAGGTTCAACTGTTCACATCTTTTAGCTCTTTGGTTAAAGTCTGAATATTTGTCACACCCAGTACTACTGTGTTCATTACTTGCACAAAATTTGCAATGTGGTGTGTTTGAGGCAGCAGTTACATTAAAGTTCTGTAATGTAGGTGTTCGTGTGTTACAGTTGGTCACATATGATTCTACAGTATCAAGTTTTGTCTGTTTGGCTGTAGCTAGTTGGTCTCTGGGAACAGTCTTTGGTTTATCCATAGTCTGGGTCTTATTTTGTGTTGGAAAATCTCTCAATTTGTAATTAGTTAGGATATTGGGGAAGTGTTTTCTTATATCTTCCAGATTAGGATAATTTTCTCCCGTCTTTAGAATTAAAATATCTTTAACCCTCAAAGGAAGGCACCTAAGTACTATGCCTTGTATAATCCAAGATGAAGCTTTAATATCTATCTCATTGCTAACTAGTTGTCCTATAATAGCTTCTAATTTTGTATAAAAATTTTCCATATCACTATGGTTATCTTTTATGTGTGCAAATTCAAAAATTTGTTGAGATAATTCATATACAATCTCATCTTTATTAATGTAATTACTTTTAAGAGATCAATAGCTACTTCATATGAATTCCCTACGGCTGGTAAATAGGCTATCAGGTTATAGGCTGGGCCTTTAAGGAAACTAGTTAAGTAGCTAAACTTTTCAACAGTTGAAATATAAGGTTTATTACCTATTAAATTCTCAAATTTGTCAATGAAAGATGGGAATTGTACCGTGTCCCCTTCAAATGTTGGTACTAGCAAAATGGGTAACTGAGCCCTCAATTCTTGTGACTCAGGATTTAGCATGCCACTTAAATTTTGTTGAAGGTTAGCTCTACTTTGATTAAAATCAGAATTAGGTTTTTTTGGTGTTAAGTCAGTCAAACGAGACCGTAGTCTCCTTATTTGCTGTTCAATTGAGATTACCTGATCATCATTATCAGCGTAAAGGTCTATCAATTGTTCTTCAGCCATTTCGGATTCAACTAACTCTGAAATACTCTCATTAATGGCTATTATTTCCTCCTTTTTAGTTTCCAATTTAAGAATTACACACTCTAAATCTTCCTTACCTGGTTGTGTAATATTGTTAAAAGTGTTCACAGCCTTTGTAACAGCTCCCAACTTTGCCCCCCTTTTCTTTTTTAACTTTTTCAATTCCGCACTGTCCATGTCTAAGTCAAAATTGTTTAACTGGGGATCGTAATGAAATAGAGGACAAGAAGAAATTACCAGAGAAGAGAGAGCACAGACAAAACAGTCAAGTTTTAATTTGGTTTAATCCCCACCAAGTACTTATGTGTCACTCAGGTCTAAGCTTATGAGAATGAGACTCCTTAAATGTAAATGTTTCCTAGTTAGGCCCTAGGTTGTAGACCTAATTAGGCTTGATTAGGTTAGGCTTAGGCTTAGGCTTAGGCTAGACCATTTAGCCTAATTCTGCAATTTTTGTTAAGTAAGGTTAAGGTTTGTAAATTCCCCACAAACGGACCACCAATGCGAAAAATGCTCTGTATGAATTGGTCCACAATTAACCCACCCCTTATATCTCCAGTCTAACTATAGAGTAGATCAAGTCTAGCCTAGAGGGGTCAGCCTAGGGATTCCGGAAATGGTCCAGAGCGGGCAGATAAATTGAGGTCCACAGTAGGATTCCTCACCAAGTTAGGTTAGGGCAATCTACCTTCACCTTTGTTAAGCTATGAGTTGATGCTGGGTCTTAGGCCACAATGTAGGCCTAACTTGTCTGACCCAGCTTAATTTAATGTGATTAAATTGCTGGGTTAAAAACTCAATTAGTCACTTACTGTTAGTTATTGGAGTCTCTGTTCTCCGGTTGTGTAATTGTCGAGAGCGTACTTGCTGGTGGGGATCTTTTTCGTTCTGTTCTCCTCCCTTCCCCCTGTTTCGTCCTCTCGCCCCGTTGTTCGTTTTCGTTCTCCTTTGTTCTCCTCTTCGCGGGGCTTTTTCCACCAGCGTTGTCTTGGCTTTTTCCTCGGTTGGTTGAGCGGTAATGTATCTCTATTACCGAGCACGCTCTTCTCACACAGTATATAAATACTAGTGTGGAGAATAACTCTGGTGAGCAACCAATTGGTTTCATCCACCCAGTTATTGACATAAAAGGAATTTAATAATTGTTAGATTAACTACCTACCTACTCAGTGAACCATTTTC
>JAJOZX010001584.1:55000-172500 GCA_023014485.1 Bathynomus jamesi | reverse complement strand
CGTTTGTTTACCTTACAAAAACAATATTTTCACAGCTTCAACTGTAGATGCTAACATTTAACCTAATCTAAATAACCTAATTTAATCTAACCTAACCTAACTTAGCTTTCATTATATCCCCTTTTTTCTGATATCTAATGGCTTTCAATAAGACTGTGTCTGAAACTGTGGCGACACCACTAATGTTGCTACACGAACGCTTGTGTCGCGATGATCTCTGCGTGTATCCTAAAGATTGTTAAAAGGCGTAAGCTAGCTAAGAAACACACACACACACACACACACACACACACACACACGCTGGAAAACCAGAGATGAAGAACATTCTTTGTTTAGCAACCAAACGTTTCGAGACTTTTAGATTTCATCGTCAGTGGCTAAAAATTAACTTAATATCCAAAATTAATTATACTAAACAAAGTAAAACAACAAATTCAATATTTTAGAAACTTGATGAAATTAAAACTAATTAACACCAAAAAATTACTAAAATAAAGTATAAAACAAAGCCATTCGGATCATAATCGCAAAATACTGTGAAATGTTACAGATATCCTAAAGTGGACGATTGCTTTTTCCATAAAATACACATGTCACTTTGTAGCGCGTTGAGTTAGCGAGTAGTTGTTATTCATGGTGTTACTGAGGTGTAACTACCCCATGGGCGTAGGAACAGAGAGCGCCGGAGGGGCAATGGCCAACCTACTTTTCAACTCTTAAATGAAATTCAGTTCAACTTAAAATAATGAGACGTTCGGTGATCAAATCACGGGAAATTACTGATCATATATTAAAAAAATTATACGTTCTTACGCCCATGAACTGCCCACAAGGGTTTTAATAATTTTTCAGACAGATCACTCTGGCTTTCAGTCGTTCAACTGCAGTCAGAATAGTAGAAGTCATTATATGATGACTGTATTTTGTTTTTCAGTATTGCCCACGCAATAAGTTAGGAGGAGATTCTACAGTTTCGGTACACGTATGAAGATGAAAACAAAGGGAAGTTGGCTGATTTATGCATTTTGTGTTCCTTTTTATAGTAGCATTTCAAATGTATAATTCACAATACTTTCATTATCAGTTCGGTTATACGTTTCAGCTGAAGTGTATAATTCATGAATCTTCGTCAGTAGTTTGGTTTGTTATATACGCTATATGCATATAATAAAATTACAACCGAAAGTGAAACGTACAAACCGGAGTACCAATGAATGCGAATTGAATGATGCATTTCAAATGCCACTAAAATAAAACGTGAAATGCATAATCAAACGTCTAATAGGGTTTAAAGAGTGACCAAGAACATGTTTACTAATCAAAGAGGGAATCATTTTTGTAATATTCACCACAAGTACAAAATTATCACAATTTCAGCTCTTATTTAGCATTTACATAAACTCACGCAAACTCCCTTTTTATAAAAAACAAGTTCAGTTCTCAGAAATGTTTTTACAGAATAATTAATTTTCTTGTATTGATAACAGAACTGTTGAGAGTTTCTTTTTCAAATAGCAAATTTTCTCCTAAAACTAAAATGACTATGGCACTAAATAATATTCTTTATTAAAGTTTACCTTTCCAGATTTTTTCAGTTAGAATGAAATGTCAGAAACAGTTAGAAGTTTGGTTTCCACAAATAGACATCACAAACTTTTACCATTGCTTAAATTAATTTCAGAATCGAATTCTACACCGCATAGGCTCATATATATATATATATATATATATATATATATATATATATATATATATATATTCAGGCATGAACAACACAAATGGACTCCAACGGTCAAAAATTGGAATCAATGATTGAAATCTTGAATTAAAGCAAACTTTTGAATGAAACGCATTTGAAAGAGAGAGAGAGAGAGAGAGAGAGAGAGAGAGAGAGGAGAGAGAAAAGTACTTTTAATAATAAACTGTTTTAAAAATAACCCATAGTCGCTTTACGTTTTGAAAAGTCATTTACTTTTTTCTGATGAGCACACCTGGCCAGGTGAATAGCACTGTATAAATGGAGTATTAATACAATTTATTTCTTATCCAAAAGTCTTTTTAATCTTGGATTTTTATATCATCTTGAAAATATTGTGAACAGAAAATTGTCTTTTTGAGAGGCCATTTTGTTTTCACTGCGAAAGTTGTTCCATTTATTTTGACTTTTTTTTCTTCCACTTACAGAGAAACAAATTACTTTGCTACACGGAAAAAAAATACAATAACCAATTTATTTTCACAAACTAAATGGTTAATTCAATAAATTATAACTTTGTTAACAGAAAATAAGAAGGGTTAGCGCAATCATTGCGTGGGATTAAATAAATCCTGTGGATTGGTTATCAAATGGTTATAACCGTATATCAGGTTATTGTAAACAAGTATTCTTTTCATATGTGTAATTGGGAAAGCAATAAAACCGTAATAGATAGAGAATGTTCTTTGTGTTAGTAAATGGTATTTGCTTTTTTTCAACATCAAAATAACTATGGCATGAAATCGGTGCCACGCGTCACTGAGTTCAGTCAAATATCATTCCTATTTTGAAATTAATGATGGTACTAAATTCAATCCATGATCGTTTACTCAATGATCCTGCGCAGATCAGTGAAGGAGATGTAATATGTGATGTGTGCGATTTTGACGCATGCCTAATCATTAGTGAATTATATTTCTGAAACAGACAAATGCGGTATCACCAACCATTATATTATTTCAAATATATTTTTTTTACATTCTGATTTCTTGTTCGTAATTTTGTTCGTTATTTTATTAATCAAATGAGAAGATAACATTTGAGGGGTCGCGCGTCTTAAGATACCTAAGCGCCACCACAGGCGAAAACGTGTTTTTGATGGATATCACTATTTTCACCCTTCCTCTATCGCGTGGTTTGGGTTATAATGACCTTAAGACACTAGAAGTATGGTTGAAAACCTTATGAAGCGAACTACTTTTTTCACCTCTATCGCCAACCAAAAGTTCACCCAAAGTTCGGCATAATAAGAAAATCAAAAAATTTAAAAAAATATATATAAAATATAAAATATGAAAATCTATTCCAAAAACTCATCAACATCTTCATTAGCATACTTAGAACTCTAATTTAGCCAAAAATGAACGTTCTAACTCAATTAATAACAGAGATACTATTGCCAGAATATTACTGAACTTTGGAGGCGATTTCTGGCGGATTTTAATTTTGGCGCTTAGGTACCTTAAGACGCGGGACCCCTCATTTATTATCATATTTATTACCAGATTAATTTACGATCATCAGATTTGCAAATAGTAGTACAGTAATTTACGGGCTAACGACGTTTTGTTTACGTGACCATTTTATCAGCAGGCGTTTTTAGATTTATACTAAATTATATTAAATTAGGCTAGATTACTTTAGGCTTAGTTATAGGTTAAATTAAGTTAAATTTGGTTATTAGAGTGTCGATGAAATTTCTCGTCCACGAAATGTTCAAGGTCCCGCACAACGCATAATTTCGGAAAAAAGTTCGCCTGGAAATATAAAAATTCTAAGACGCTTAAAAAATTACTAACTGATATTATTTTATTCTTTTTGGTGGCAGTAGAACAGTATAAAATAAACAAATCATTACTAATTAATAATTTTTTGTGCTTTTTAAACATTTTACGTTTCTAGGAGAACCTTTTTCCGAAGTTATACATACATTAACTGCGTCTTCAGCACACAACACTCTTCGACATAAATTTAAACAAGATAAGTTTCCAGAATATAATAAGGACTTTTCCGGCCATACAGTGCAGAGAAGCCTAATATATACATCTTTACATAATGTTCAAAGCTTCCATGGCAGTGGGAAACTTGGAAGGGCTTCCATATTGTGTTTCTAAAACAATCGAGAAGTTTAAACGACTTTTTAAAAGTCACTTTCAACTTTGAAGTAGTATCGTTATCTCGTTCTGAATGAACCCTTAATATTTTGCACACACACACACACACACACACACACACACATATATATATATATATATATATATATACACAAAGTGTTTATAGAGTTCATTCGGAACGCGACTTAATACATATTTATATATATACAGTACTCCGAAAAATAAATAAAGAATGGACACTATATTAAATACAGGCTTTGTAAGGAAGCAAATAAATATTATTTATGTTCCTAATGTGCTCATAACATTACGCATAAACATGATTCTTCCGAGTTAACATATAAAAGTACAGACATTTTGTAGGGTTCTTCGATTCCCAAAATAGGAATTGTGCCAAATTCGAACTAGATTTCCAAAAATAGGAATATGAAAACGAGGGACAAAAGAAATGCAGGAAGATTGCTTCGTCCAATTTCAAAAATAATATCAGAAATTTTTTTAAAATTAATACTATTTTGGAGACTATTTCTTTCAAAGAAACAAATTTATCCGCACGAACGCGTTAGTTTTCTACTGTAATGAGGTTGCTATGGCAACGTTTTAATTACCCCAGTAACCGTTCTGTACGATAAAAACGCTTTCTGACTTATTTTTTTGGTGTGGGTGCGTAAGACCGTTAGAATCGTTCTTCGTTGTACGCGTATGAATTGTGGTGTAAAAGGGTCCTTTTTAGAAAACAAAGCATAGGTACTGTATATATATACTTTTCGTGGTCGGGCGTGTATGGGCGTATACGGGCGTAACGAAATGAACAGTCATTATTATGCTTTGCCGATTGGCATTTTGGTGGCGTTAAGTTTCACTTTGGCTCAACTCGATGGAGAAAACAATTCACGTCACAAACGAGCAAAGAAACTGAATGAGATGTTTGTAGAACGTAAGTACATAGGCAAATTCGATACCTGATTCGTGGTGTGTTAGGGTGGATTCGAATTCCGATTTGTATAAATTATAGAAAGGTCGGATTGTTTCCGACAAATGAAAGAAACACATAAATTGCAAAGAAAAGAAGTGGCGATTTTTGGTCATTCTTCCATAGTGACATTTAACTGACAAGTTATTTTGGTTGTTAAGTTCAGTTAGATTAGGTTAAGTTAGCTTTTTAGGGTGTGGATACAGAATGTCCCTTCTTTCAGCGGTGTGATGCAGATTGTACCATTATGATTCAAGTTTCCAAATAAGCATTATTCCTAATAATAATAAATAGTAATTTTAATTAAATTTAAATTCTTACGTATTTTTCTTATAATTTTATGCATAATAATGACTGATTAACAATAAATCAAGTTCAGATAAAAATCCCAAATAATGACCCAGTTTGCAATCGAGCTTTTCCTTGCTACCTTGGAACGAGAAGAGATCATAGATCACCGTTTCTCAGACGGATTTTTCCCCACGACCCCCGTGTCAGGGTCTTAGGTCGGCGCGACCCCTTATCATCCTACAGGGGTAAACAAATTCAGGAAGCGAGTTTTTTTTGTTTTTTTGTTTTTTTGGCGCACAAATCATTACTACGGGGATAAACAAATTACGACCCGGGGATTCGCGACCCACCATTTGAGAAACAGTCATAGATAGATGTGTCGGACTAGCGTCATTCTCTCGACGCGGTATCTAATCCACAAGTTACTGTGGGTTAGATTAAGTTGGGTTAAGTTAATCTTTTAGAGTATCGATATGATGTTCTGTCGACCAAATTGGTATCTATCCTTTAACTGCTACGCGTCAGACCCAATTACCCCCTACAAACCTCAATCACCCCAACTGACAGTAGTGTATTTATATTTAAAATAAGAAATAAAGGGGCCCTGTTACGTCGCCGTCCCCGTTGCCAAGGAAACAATAATGAAAGGCCCATTCAGGCTGAAAACATTGTAATAAAAAAGAATTTTTAAAAAATCAACCTGAAAATAAATTTTATAAAACTTTCAGTAACTGTAGACTTCGTAAACAAATGCTATTAGAAATAAATTGAAAATTTAGAAATATAAGGCTGTATCAAAAATCAAACTATAATATATATATATATATACCTTTCCTTTCCTTCCAACCTTTCAAATGTTCCGTGCGGTGATTCGTCATTTCACGAAGGTCAAGCTTGTCGTCCCTCCTCTCGAGTTGGCCTGGTGAAGTAGAGAGTTGGTTTCTTGTACTCTGCACCTCACATAGCCAGGTCCCCCCGGCTCATCTCGGATTGTTCTGAGCCACACGTCTAATTTTCTTTTGAAGATGTCCACCACAACACCACTCGTGTTCCTTAGTTCTTTGGGCAGCTGATTAAACAGTCTTGGTCCTCTCACAACAAAACTATTTTCTTTCAGGGTTAAGGATGTTCCCCGTCTAGCCTTTAATTTGAGAACACGACAGTCTTTGTTTTCTACTTTCCACTATTGTTTGGGGAGTTACAGGTTTCAGAGTAAGAGTAGGGGCTAGTTTCTCCATTATTTTCCAAGTATAAATAATGGTGTATTTCTCTCGCCTCCTTTCCAGTGAATATAGGTTTAATTCGCGTAACTTTTCCCAGTAATTTAGTTCTTTGCATCCATTAATCTTGGCTCTGAAGCTTCTCTGAATCCCTTCTAGCTGTCTAATGTCTTCTTTTTTATATGGGGATGTTAGGACCGAGCAGTACTCCAATTTGGGTATGAGCAGTGTTTTTAGTAGAAGAATCAATATATTCCTATCCCTTCGTTTAAAGGTTCTCAGTATCTGCCCACTTATTCTCTTTGCTCTGTTTACTGCTATATTATTTATTGACAAGCCATTTAGAGAGTTTATAGGTAATAGAACCCACAGAGCTAATAATAGGGCGCATAGGGTTGCCAGGTTTGTGGGTTTTAATAAGACCGTAAAGGTAGGGAACAGAAGGCGAAGTGGACATGAAAAGCGGAATTAAGTCCTTATGATTTTTGAGAATGCGTTTCAAGCCACTATTGAATGATTTGATGACGTCATCCTGCGGGTTGTTCCTAAGCTTTCTGTATGTGGCGGGGTCCTGGAGAAGCTCGTTCATCTTTCTAATGTATTCCACTTTGTCGAAATGGCTCTTCAAATGGCTTGTCAAAGTCTTGTCCCCCATTCTCGAAACTATCTCTGATTCACATGTAAAAAATTCCATGGATCTTACTGAAAAACTGAATAATATACGCACTGAAACCAACGATAGATTGATCAGTTTCGACGTTTGTCCATTGTTTACAAAAGTGCCGATTGGCGATATGCTTGACTTTCTCTCCCGAGAATTACATATGTATAACCTGCCACTACCTGCACATATCGTTTTAGAACTCATTAAACTGTGCATCAAAAACTGTAAATTCACTTTCAATAGCGAGTACAGTATTATCAACAGGTTTTTGGGATGGCCATGGGTAATCCCTTGTCGTCTCTCCTCTCCAATATTTATATGGAGTTTTTCGAAATCACTTACATTCCGAGAATCCTGGGGGGTTAGCATCCTATGGTTGCGGTATGTCGACAATATTTTGTGTATCTGGCCCATGAAACGTGACCCGGATGACTTCCTCCTTCAGTTAAATAGTAAAGTCCTCTTCATTAAGCTTACTTTAGAAGTGGAACAAAACAACTCAATCCCGTTTTTGGACGTGCGTGTACATAGGGAAAGCCCAGGTTTTAAGTTTAGTATTTATCGGAAAAAACAAACAATTTGTCCTACGTACACTTTTACTCAGGACATGACACCCCCATCAAGAAAGCCACATTTTCTTCAGTGTTTCTCCGCGCTCTTAGGATCGCCAGTCTGGAATACATGGATGCCGAATTAGAAAAAATCAACAGTATTGGAAGTGATTTGTGTCACCCACCTGCTTTTTTGGAATCTTGTCTTAACAAGTCAAAACGAACTTTCTATCGAGTGAATAATAATACTCTCACTTTGTCGAAGACTATTTTAGTACTTCCATTTTTCCCGGACTTTTTAGGCATTGCTAATGTACTTAAACTTTTGGATATTAATGTAGTATTTTCATATAATAATATTGTGAAAAATATCATAGTAAAAAATAGCCCTACCAATAATTCAGGCATAATCTATAAAATTGGTTATAAACAATGTGATTCCTTTTACATTGGACAGACGGGAAAGGATTTGCACACGCGTGTAAAACAGCATCAATATTCCGTTATAACGGGACAGTCGTCCAGTGCCCTTTTCGTCCATTTGTCAGAGTTATCCCACTGTATTGATTGGAATAATGCTTCAAGTTTGTTTTTAATAGAAGTATTCTTGAGTCTGCCATTATTCAACTTACAAATAATTTCATATTAGCCAGGGCCTTTTTGCGCTTGATCCTGTTGTTTTGAATTCGTTCAGAACGGATTTAGATAAGTGGGGCAAAGTGCTAAAACTTTGGTAGCTTTTCCTTATAAATTTGTATGCTCCTCCTACAATTTTTATTTTTCCATTTAATTTTTTTTTGTGACCTATATATAGTCTCGAACTTGTTATTTATTTCAGTGTTCCTGAGGATGTCATTAGACGAAAGCGCTTGAGCACCATTCTGTTTCCTTTTTCTTTAGTGGTTATTTTCATCATATATATATATATATATATATATATATATATATATATATGCGCCTAGGTAACCTAGTGGTTAAGATGCTGGGCTGCTAGCTCAGCTGGAGGTTTTCGAATCGAGTCCCGGCTCTGACTTTGTTTATTTCAGACTTCCTTGGCGGCTCGTGGTTCGAATTCCGCATTAAGCTATTGGTCCAAAGTAGGATGACAAGCTTGATCTTCATCAGAATGAACAATTCGGACGGAAGCGAACTGACTAAAACTAAAAAACTAAAAAAAAAAATCACAAAAAATCCCTCGCCAAGTCGAAAAAGCTTTTGTAACCACTCGTCTGTCTTCCTTTTCAAACCGGGTTAAAACAAAAACTAATTCTGGACTCTGGACTTGATTACATATAAATAACTGTTTTAAAAAACAAAATATAATAAGTCGGATATTTTAAAAGATTCATTCTTACACGTTCTTCTTCGCTTTGAAAAAGTTTCACGAATATATTCATTAAAATTCGAATGTATACTACAGATCTACAGAAGCTAAGGTTAACAAAAACCCTAAGATCCACTCTAAGGTTAGCCCGAGAGAAAGAAGAGAGTAGGGGGTTAAAGAAAGAGAATAAGGGGTTAAGTAAGTAGCAAAACCTATTATTCGTAGGTTAACATTCATTCAGAAAAAGAGAGAGAGAAAGACTCACCATCATCATCCGCCGGCCACTGCCGACAAGTCGGAAAAATAGTCGAAGAGAATAGGAAAGGGGTAAAAGATGGAAAGAAGTAAAAATAAGAACGCTTACAAATCATGCAAACACAGTCTTAACTCAAAGAAACATTGGTATCCATGCAAACTACAGACATGCGAGTAAAGAGAGGATGAGAAAAGAACAAAAAAAAAACAAAAAAAAAGTATGAAGAGTATAACAAAAAGTGGGTTAGTTTACGGTACGAGCTACATCTACAGTAAGTTCGTGTAAATCTAATTTTTTTTTTAATACTATAAATTTAACGCTGGCATATCACACGCTGGCATGTCACAAGTTGGCAACAATCGTCAACAGACTCAAACCTCCACTATCACCCCCAGAGCTCCTGTTGCTAATTGTTTTATTATTTTAAACGACGTTAATATTTTTAAAATGCCTATCTAAACGGTTTTTAAACATATTAACGCTGGTAGAGTTCACGACGGACGCGGGAAGATTATTCCATTTATCAATTACTTTAAACGTAAAAAGGTTTTTAGCGATGTTAGTAATGAAACGTCTACCACGTAATTTAAATCCGTTATTACGAGTATTGCTATTATCGAAAATGAACAATTTGTCAAAATTTACGTTATCGATTTTATTAACGATTTTGAAAACTTTAATAAGTTCACCCCTTAATCTCCTAGTTTCGAGTGAATGCAAGGCTAACTCTTTAATCCTATCTTCGTAAGACTTGTTGGGTAGTGACGGAATTAGTTTCGTGGTGTATCGCTGAACCCTTTCCAACCTATCAATATCCTCACGCAAATACGGACACCAAACCTGAACAGCATATGCTGAGGCCTGACTAGGGACTTGTAAAGGGGCAATATAATATTCTTCGCTTTAAATTCGAAATTACGCACGATGAAGCCTAACATCCTATTAGCTTTTGCGCAAGACTCCAGGCACTGGTTCCTAACTTTTAAATCCTTAGATACGCGTGTGCCTAAATCTACTTCCTCGTCAACGCTCGCTAACTGTCTATCGTCCATCGTGTACGTGTAATTATTGCTACGAGAACCTATATGCAAAACTTTATATTTGTCTACGTGAAATTGCATCTGCCACTTATCCATCCACTCCATAATCCTATTTACATCGTCTTGGAGCCTATTTTTATCGTCCATGTTCAGAACTTTACCGCTTATTTTAGTATCGTCCGCGAATTTTGACACGTTACTGGTCAATCCTACATCTATATCGTTAATGTAGATTACGAATAGCAATAGGTCTAACACTGAAAGCAGTGGGCTTAACACAGATTTTTAAAAAGTTAAAAACTTAATTCCAGGAAATATATATTTAGAATATGCTTTGCTATAACACTACAAACGAGAAGGAAAGACTTCGAGTCCGCAACTATGAGTGCAGAAATTGTGGGGAATCTTAGATAAGAGAATTAGGTGAGATTAAATGTCATATTTGCTGTCGTCATTACAACACTTTCACAGGAAACGACAGTAATTCGGTGTTTAAACATACGAGTAATTGAGAGCCAAACCATGCGCAAGGCCATCGTGAGTGAGGCTCATGTGGCACTCTCTTCCCCTGGTTTGGAGTGCCGTAAACTAAGTGACTGAATGAATAATTCTTTATTTATAAAATAAATACAATTTTACAATTTTTGTTGTTACAGTAATTTGAACAAAATAAATAATTGCAAAATTGGACTATTTATTTTATTTAATTTGACCCTTAAG
Organism: Bathynomus jamesi; assembly: GCA_023014485.1. NCBI lineage: Eukaryota > Metazoa > Arthropoda > Malacostraca > Isopoda > Cirolanidae > Bathynomus > Bathynomus jamesi. The sequence continues at coordinate 161,591 of JAJOZX010001584.1, read as the reverse complement.
ATTCAGGCTTTACTGGGCTCTCAATTAAAGATAAAAGGTCGTTTCATAGATAGTTACGATTAATAACATATAAATCATGAATAAGAATTTTAAATACATAAATGAACTAATAGTTAAAAATTAGACGATGAATTTAAATCATTGTGAAGTCATTAATCTTTTGGGGGGGGGTTACAATATTCTTAATTTTAACTATACAAATTAGATCTTTGTGATATACACTTTATTTCTAATAAACTTTAAAATTTGTCTTCCATATGTTTAAAAGTCTCGCAGAAGTTTAGACCGAACTGAAAGTTTCGTTTATTAATTTGTCATTTAGTTTTTGCCTAAAAAGCTGCTATATTTCCCAACGTCATAATCAGATGAGAATACTTCGACAGCATTACTTAAATGCCGCAGAAATCGACAGACTTTCGGGATGGGGAAAAATTTAAAGAACCGAGACTCTTCCCATCTTCTCTTACGGACGAGTGCCGGGCTTGTTGACTCACCTGGCCCGGGATATCTGTACTGTACTGTACCCACTGTCGGTGTGGGTATGCCAGCTTACTTTTGATTCATTTAAATTATACACTTTATGTAATGTACTCTTTTTTTTATTTTTTAAAATTGTTGGTTTGTTTCCGAAGTTATGATGTCATCTCCAGCGTCGACAAGGTTTTTATTATTTTAGTGCTTGAAAAGAGAGAACACGTCTCAGAAGTTTTGTCCAATTGTAACTAATTGAACTCTCTTCATTTTTATATGTCGACATAGTAAGAGTGTTATATATATATATATATATATATATATATATATATATATATATATATATATATATATATATATATATAAACAAGATAATCGTCCAAAGCTCGTTAAAACACACACACACACACACGCTGATATATGGGAAGGTGTGCATATGCGAAGGGCAAAGATGTCTCATTTTATGTATACTGAAAGTAGAGTAGAGTGAACAGTGTTTTTCGTTGTAAATCTTTCATTGAAGGAAAAAACTGTTCTTCCAGTTTTCAATTTGTACCGAAGCACCTTACAAATAAAAACATAACCCCCCCCGTTACTGATATATATATATATATATATACACCTTACCTTACAACCTTACAAAGGTTCCGCGCGATGATTTCTCATTTCGCGAAGGTCAAGCTTGTCGCCCCTCCTCTCGAGTTGGCCTGGTGAAGTAGTGAGTTGGATTCTTGCGCTCTCCACCTCACATAGCCAGGTACGCCCGGCTCATCGGGGATTGTTCTGAGCCAGGCGTCTAGTCTTCTTTTGAAGATTTCCACTGCAACTCCCTTCGTGTTTCTTAGGTCTTTGGGCAACTGATTAAACAGTTTTGGTCCTCTCACTACAAAACTATTTTCTTTCAGGGTTAAGGATGTTCCCTGTCTCGCCTTCAATTTGGGAATACGACACAGTCTACCGCTTCTACTTTCACCACGGGCCTCACTCGAACAAATGCCGTAATTCTTCTACATACGCGCAGAAACCAATGCCCCAAGGGGGCACCTCCCGCATGCCGTATCTATATATACATTTCAACTGCAAAGAACACGCAGTATAAATAACGTAAAGAACGACGCTTGTATAGGAGAACATTCCGCGCAAGATGAGAAGAGAGAACGAACAAATGAAAAAATGAGGTAACCATCTCTAGGAGCGCTCCATTTTTCAATATTAAACATATACTCATAAAACATATACCATTTGAAAGCTCACATTTTTCTGAGTCTAAAAATGTAGTAATCCAAAAGTATCAATAGCAAATAAAAAGTAACTAGGTTTAAATATAAAACCCTATACCGATCAATTTGTGATGCGTGATCTTTACGGGGGCTCCGCCCCCGTACCCCCGAGACCTAAATTATACAAATGATAATGTAATAACATATTCATGTTAGGTTAGGTTAGCGTAACAATTACCAAAAATACCATCTTACAACACAGACTGAAGATTTATAACTTAACCAACGCATCAAACAATTAATTAAATCTAGTTACTTTTTATTTGCTATTGATACTTTTGGATTACTACATTTTTAGACTCAGAAAAATGTGACCTTTCAAATGGTATATGTTTTATGAGTGTATGTTTAATATTGAAAAATGGAGCGCTCCTAGAGATTATCCATATATATATATATATATATATATATATATGATGAATAAAACCACGAAGGAAAGGAAACACAAAAAGGTGCTCAAGCGCTTTCGTCTTACAACACAGACTGAAGATTTATAACTTAACCAACGCATCAAACAATTAATTAAATCTAGTTACTTTTTATTTGCTTGAGCACCTTTTTGTGTTTCCTTTCTTTCGTGGTTTTATTCATCATAAATATTTTTCACGTGTTACTTTCGTGAAATAATTTTCATATATATATATATATATATTATATATATTATATATATATATATATATATATATATATATATTAGGGTGGCTGTAAAAACATAATCTTCAAAAAGTTAAGTTCGGAACCCATAATATTGTTCTCATTCCCTAAAAAACTCAGAATACCAATCTGTATACATATCGGAAATGTTTTAGAGCTTAGAGGTGCCGCAAGAGTCCAAAAGATTTTAGCTTACAGTCTTTTTTGAGTTCAGCTCCAGGTCCCCCTCACCCATAAGGGTGAGTATTATCCTCTCAATGGAGGGGGTTTCGTTGGTGCTAACAACTCATTGTCGCCTGGTTGAACTTTGGAGACCTTCAACTAATGTTTTCTTTCTTGCATCTGAGAATGTTTTATCGTGTTCCTCAACGACCTGAAGCAAAAACTGTCTGTTCCTCATTTCTCGTTACAGAGGCGTTAAAGTCCTTTATCAATGCTACTCGCCTTTCTGCTATATCATTGACAACCTTCATGCTTTTAAGAATCTTGGAAGCGCTTCGATAATCTGGAATCTGTTCCCATTGAGAACTTTCTACAGAAGTTAGAAAGTCATCTTCCAAACCTAAAATTGAGAACAGTTGTCGAGAGTTTGCTGTGACAAATGGTGACAGATCTTTTCCTTCAGCAATCGTTGGACAAATTCTATTTGGAGGGCATTTATCTCCTTCATTTTTTAGAGCTGCGACCATCAATCTCTTCATTTCTAAAGGTACACGATCATCAAAGAGAGACCAATCAGACGTTCACTTAAATACCACAAATGACTATCGAATGCCTTCCCTACAAATTTGGAGACGACAGTGTCTGGGTAAATTTTTAATTGCCGAAGGAGCTCATGGTCATTTGCAGGAGCTAAAGTTGCTTGGGGGCATTGCAACCATGCTTTTACATAAATCTTTGTAGTGAATAAATTGAATCTTCTTAAAGATGATATTTCTCTTGATGTTAGACGAACCTGTAAACGGAGGAGATAAATCTTTATAGGATAAATTACGTTTGCTAGCCAACGTGCACGATGTAGAGCACCTGGTTGCATTAGTCTTCTTCCTCGTAGGGGTAGTTCTTCTAGAAAAAACAATGTTAATTCTAAGGTTTCTCGGTAATCATCTCTTGGTTGACGTTCTTCTAGGTTAGTTTTACAGAATTCAATTGTTTCCTTCCATTCAGATATGTCTAAGGTCACTTCTTTATCACCAATCACTGGTTCAAGCTTACTCTTATCAATGTTACTCCATTCTAGCTGTAATCTCTTAAATAAAGCAATATCAGGTCCTGATGAGGGACCAAAAAGGACGCCAAATACTTTTCCAACTATAATCTCATGGATATGATGACGACAGGCTAGGTGCAGAAGTTTTTTGTCCAACATTTGTTCAATCATGATGCAGGCACCACCTCTCTTTCCTGTATTACTTGCCGTGGTATCAAACGACATAGCTTTGATCTGGTTTGTTAAATTCCATTCTTTTATAGTTTCAACAACAGCCTTTGCAATTGCTATTGCACTTTCGGAGGTAAGTTTAGGCACTTTAGGGACTGCAAGAAGCTTGCCGATATCTTTATCAGTCACTACCACAGGCAAACGACCGACAGACTTTTTTCCTGTGATATCAGGTAGCATTTTCCCATCCCAGTGAACTGCTAGGGGGGTTTCTGGAGCAAAATGTTCAATGATATTAGCTGAAGTTTCTTTTCTAATTTCATCCTCTTAGTGCGAATAGAATCTTTATTGATCGATAGTGACTCTACATCATATCCTAAACTTTTTGCCCTAGCAGCAACGATATGAGCTCTGCTCGGTTGCTGGTCTTTGTACGGTGTAGACTCTAGAGCTTGCGCTAATTCGGGAGTCATTATGTTTTGAGGTCTTGCTTTCTTCAGTTGTGGTTGGGTGTCACCCTGAGAAAAATCTTTAATTTTTGAGATGTACTATTTTCCGAATGGATTGACTCGTTATCACTACTGGTACTTGAATCTATTGTTGTAACTTTGCTTAGTTGTTGTATTTCTTTTTCATGTTTTCTCTTGCGGCTAATAAAATTTTGCTCTCTAATTATCTTATTTCTTTCCTTGATTATTGTCACTTTATCAATGCCAGCTATGTGACCTTTCCTTCCACTGCGCTGAACAATAAGAAATTTCTTATTTTCTATTTTCATCATAGACAAAGCATTCTCGTGTGCAATGTCAAATAGTTCATTGAGTCGTGCACATGTGATGTGTGTTTCATTGAAATTTGCTTTTGAGATCGACGGGACTTACTTTTTTGTAATGCTTTCCATTCAGAATGAAGTTTGAGCAACCGCTTAATAAGATCATGTTCATGCGCAGTTGGAATACTGGCTTTTTTCCGGAAACCCATAACAGTGATCAAAGTGTTCTTAGCACTATCTTTCAAAGGGAGCTTCATATCTGAATGATGGTAAAAAAAAATGTGCCAAAACTCGCTGCTGAGAAGGGAGTTTATCGCCCAATATTTTTGGTGAAGTTGGACCAACAAGCCACATATCCGTTTTAGAACGAGTACTATAACGAGTACTACCCATGATTGCAAAAAAATTGAAAATTTTAGGGAGTGAAACTCTTAACCGTGAAATAAATGGAGCACGAATTACTACCACATAGGCACTTCCTCAGCATGTAGTTAACTGAGGATTTGAGTTGTAGCATTCTCCTTGAAAGTTTTCAGATGCCAAAAGTCACAAGAAGTAGTTACATACAGTGATATTATATCATAAATACAACTATATATCTGAAAACATATGAATATTTCATATAAACATTTCAATAATAATTTCTGCAAATTTTGCAAAGAAATAAATGGAGTATTTTACTATTGATTAAAAGTACATTACTCTACATTTTTATACTGCCGTGCGCCACCCTAAATATGATTTGATTGCTTTAAAAAATGGCATGCAAAGTTTCGTCATGATAAAGAACAAAATGCGACCTTCCGAACTCGAAAGTTAAAAAAAAAAATTTTTGTCCCTATATGCTGATAGCCATCCTAATATATATACAGGGTGTCCCATAAGTCCAGCATCATAGGAGAAATTCATATTTTTCTATTTCTACAAACCATAATTCATTTTTTTTTTCTCTTTCTACAGGCCATAATGTCTGTGAGCAAAGAAGAACGAATCCAGATAATTCTACTCATAGGAAATCGGAGTCAAAGAGAGGCCGCTGCTGAATTTAACCGACTGCATCCAGACCGCGAGCCAATAACACAGAGTTGTCTTAGCAGACTTGTTGCAAAGTTTAAGTAAACAGGATCCATAGAAGATAAACCACCCAGTGGATCTTCAAGGAGGTCCACTGACGATGATACAGCGACTGCTATCCTGGCTCATTTTAACAGGCCCTCGACGTCCTATCCAATGACCAGGGAATTGTTGGTACAGGTATTCCCTTACTTGGGTGCTGTAATGTGCAGGAGCGCCATCTTGCTGGAACCATGTTGGGAAATTTCTTTCTTCGTTCAAGACACTGGGAAATGCTTCTTCCTTGAGCATACGTAGGTAGGTGCCTCCAGTGACATGTTCACCGAAAAAGAGGGGGCCTATGATGCGATCCTTCCAAATGCCACACCATACCATCACCCGAGATGCACCTTGTTCCTTTGAAGAGGTATACCAGTGAGGGTTGTTTTGAGACCCAGTAGCGGTGTTCTGTCGATTTACCTCACCATTTCTATAAAAAACAGCCTCGTCACTGAATAGAATGGTGGACGGGAAATTGGCATCCCGAGCATATTGTTCCGTAGCCCATTCACAAAATTCCATCCGCCGGTCGGGATCATCTTCGTTTAATTTCCATAGGATCTGAAGTTTATATGGATGCCATTTGTGAGCTAGAAGCCCGGATCTCACGCCACTAGATTTTTGTCTCTGGGGCCACTTGAAAGCGCTGGTATACGCAGAGAAAATTAGGAGTGTTGAACATTTGCGGCAGCGCATTATTCGGGCATGTAACACCATTACTCGTGACATCATTCACCGTGTGCTTGCTGACTGGGTATCACGTCTGAATTTGTGTATTGAAAACAATGGTGTACATATTGAGCACGTTCTGTAAATAATAGCTTTTGTTTGGCCTTTTTTTATTATTTTCCCTATGATGCCGGACTTATGGGACACCCTGTATATATATATGTATATATATATATATATAAATTATTTCACGAAAGTAACACGTGAAAAATATTTATGATGAATAAAACCACGAAGGAAAGGAAATATTATGGTGCTCAAGCGCTTTCGTCTAATGACATCCTCAGGAACACTGAAGTAAATAAAGAGTTTAAGACTATATATAGGGACAAAATATATATATATATATATATATATATATATATATATATATATATAATAAATATAGAAATAAAAATTGTGGGAGGAGCATACAAATTTGTAAGGAAAACTACCAATTTTAGTACTTTGCCCGAATTCAACACAAGATCAAATGGATTGTTTACAACCAATTTTATAGATAATGCCTGAATGATATATAGGTCACACAAAAAAAAAAAAAAAAAGTAACTTGAAAAATAAAAATTGTAAGAGGAGCATACAAATTTATAAGGGAAAATTACCAAAGTTTTAGCACGCTGCCCTTCTTGTTTAAATTCGTTCTGAACGAATTCAAAACAACGGGATCGAGTTGAAAAAGACCTTTGCTCATGTTAAAGTTATTTGTAAGTTGGATAATAGCAGACTTAAGAATATTTCTATTGACAATGTTGCTAGAGTGAAACGAAACTGAAGCATTATTCCAATCAATACAATGGGATAACTCTCACAAATGGACAAAAAGGGCACTGGACGACTGTCCCGTTCTAACGGAATGTTGATGCTGTTTTACACGCGTGTACAAATCCTTTCCCGTCTGACCAATGTAAAAGGAATCACATTGTTTACAACCAATTTTATAGATAATGCTTGAATTATTGGTAGCGCTATTTTTTACAATGATATTTTTCACAATATTGTTATATGAAAATACTACATTAATATCCAAAAGTTTAAGTACATTAGCAATGCCTAAAAAGCCCGGGAAAAATGGAAGTACTAAAATATTCTTTGACAAAGTGCGAGTGTTATTATTCACACGATAGAAGGTTCGTTTTGTCTTGTTCAGACAAGATTTCATAAACGCAGGTGGGTAGCACAGATCACTTCCAATACAGTTGATGTTTTCCAATTCGGCATCGATGTATTCCGGACTGGCGATCCTAAGAGCGCGGAGAAACATTGAAGAAAATATGGCCTTCTTAATGGGGGTGTCATGTCCAGAGTAAAAGTGTACGTAGGACAAATTGTTTGTTTTTTGCACATCCAAAAACGGGATTGAGTTGTCTTGTTCCACTTCTAAAGTAAACTTAATGGAGAGGACTTGATCATTTAAATGAAGGAGGAAGTCATCTAGGTCACGATTCATGGGCCAGATACACAAAATATCGTCGACGTACCGCAACCATGGGATGCCAACCCCCAGGATTCTCGGAATGTAAGTAATTTCGAACAACTCCATGTAAATATTCGTGACACGACAACTGGGCGCAGGACAAATGAGCGCCGACAAATGAGCGCCGACAATTGAGCGCCAAGACAATTAAGCTCTAGACAAAAGAGCGCATGGCAAAAGAGCGCAAGCAAATAAAAACTGGACAAAAGAAACAAAATAAGCTTGAACAAATATTTATTAAGGATGTTAAAAATAACACTGGTATGCATCAATTTTGCTGTCAAGGGTTTTGTAAGTGATTCTTATAGAGTTTTTCCTGCTGATTTCGAATCTGCAATCCGTTTTTCTCAATCAGCTCAGGTTATCCGGCTATGGCCTCATAAGTAAAATAGAATTTCGTGATTTTGTCAAAGCGGAATTGGAACAGTAACATCTATCATCACTTGTTTCACTTGTATAATATCTTTTTTTACTTTTCAGGCATATAGATAAAATATTTCATAATGAATAGAGCGTGTAAAAATGATCCCAATAGATTCTGCTACATATGTGGGACGGTTACCATGCCAAATAACCAGTCCCAAATCACTAAATTTGTGAAGACAATGTATAGAGCATACTTTGGAATTAAGCTAGGGGACCAGGACAAAAATTTCGCCCCTCATATGTGCTGCAAGACGTGCATTGAAAATTTGAGAAGATGGAGCAAAGGCAGAGCGAAATCTTTGCCTTTTGGAATTCCCTGGATTTGGAGAGAAGGAAAGGATCACGTGACAGATTGCTATTTCTGCATGACAAACCTCCAAGGTGGGCTTATAAATTTATTTTTCTTAAATATTTTGTAATCCTCGTATGAAACTTGACATAATATTCACCATAATGTAATATTCACCATATATAGCATAATATTCACCATAATGGTAATCATACATTTACATATACATATTGTTATAGAAAATACATTTACACATACATATTGTTATACAAGTTACATTTACATATACAATGATTGTATATTTTCTTTCTTTTTCATTCATATTGTCCCGAAGGGACAATATGAATGAAAAAAAAGAAAATATACAGACTCCATCCACCTATTTCATATCTTACAGACCGCAGCCTTCCCTCACGAGCCGCCACTGTCTGAATGCTTCTTCTATTTCATATGCAAGTTTTATATCCATGTTTCTGTGTTTCTATTTTCAGGAGTTAACAAGAAGAATAAACACATTGTTGTATACCCTGACATTCCTTCTGCTATGAGACCTGTACCCCATGGTCCTGGAATTCCAATACCCGACCCACCTCAAACCCTGGACTTCGATGATTCTGATGATGAATCAATAACCAATGCCAATGACCAGTCCCAGTCGTATATACCTCAAAAAACCGCTTCAAATGAGCCGAGGCCTCTCAACCAGGCCAAACTTAATGATCTTACCAGGGATTTAGGACTTTCCAAATTAGCTGCCGAGATCTTGGGCTCACGACTTCGAGAGGACAACTTGCTGGCTCCGGGAACAACATTCTCCTGGTATAGGAAACGAGATGAAGAATTCCGCAAGTTTTTTGCAATGCACGAAAATACCTCTTCCTTAGTGTACTGCTGCAATGTTGAGGGGCTAATCGAATCCTTGGGCCTGCCATATAACGCATCAGAATGGAGGCTATTTATAGACTCGTCTAAACGAAGTTTGAAAGCAGTACTTCTCAACATTGGGAATAGGGTTGCATCAGTCCCTGTAGCACATTCCGTACAACTTACTGAGAGCTACGATAACATGAAAATTTTACTGGATGCTCTCGTATACGACCAACATAACTGAAGGATCTGTGGAGATTTGAAGGTAATACTAATATCATAAGTAAACTATTGCTATTGACTATGTTGTTTTTCCAAAGGTTATTTGAGAGCGTATAAGAACACTTAACTTCCCCACAGAAGTGATACAGTCCAATGCATAGATTTTTTTATCTGATAGAACAAATTCTCTAAATTCTTTAAATATTTTCATTTTTTTTCAGATTGTGGCATTTGTATTGGGAATGCAAGGGGGATACACGAAATACCCATGTTTCCTCTGCAAATGGGATAGCCGAGCGGATGAGAAGCACTATGCACAGCGTGAATGGGCATCCAGAGAGAATTTTGAACCTGGGTCGCATAATGTCGTTTCAGTGCCCCTTGTACCACCAACAAAACTTTTGCTCCCACCACTTCATATTAAGCTGGGCTTGATGAAAAATTTCATCAAATCAATGAATAAGGAGGGTTCAACATTCCGATATCTCGAGAGTAAATTTCCTCATATATCTGATGCTAAACTAAATGCTGGGGTTTTTGGTGGTCCTCAAATTCGAACTTTGATCAACAATACTCAGTTCGAAAACGCAATAACTCCAAGTAGGCATTCAAATCAGTTGTCACTGATTTTCTTGGCAAGCGTAGAAATAAAAATGCACTTTTTGTGGTCCCACTTGGACTATTTTCCTGAAAATTGCGGGGATTATAGTGAGGAACAGGGTGAACGATTTCACCAAGATATCAAAATAATCGAAGAGAGGTACCAGGGAAACTGGAATATCAATATGCTGGCGGACTATTGCTGGTGTTTGAAGCGAGACGTGCCCGAAGAAAAACACAGACGGAAAGCCAAAAAAACTTCATTCCTTCCTCAATAAACTTTTTTCCATATTCATTGTATGAATAAAAGTATTTATTCACACAATGTTTTCATTTTTCACGAGTGTTCTTATAATATTACTCGTATCTACAGTGTTTAAGCTAAAAAAATCAATAAATTTGGGGATAAAATTGGACTTATAATAAATGGCCAATAGAGAAAAAACCTGACCTGATTGAGGAAAACCAATGTCATTTTCGAATTCAGCATGGTCGAATTATATAATATGAGTTGAAAAAACCCTCACAGCAGACAAAAAAATTTCATATGCATACCAGTGCAATGTAGTTAGGTTAGGTTAGGTTAGGTTAGGTTACGTTACGTTAGGTTATTGTTTTGCGCAAAAACAAAAGAGCGCAAAACAATTGAGCGAGAGCAAGCACATAAAAACTGGGTAAGAGGTTAGGTTCGGTCATTGTTTTGCGCAAAAACAAAAGAGCGCAAAACAATTGAGCGAGAGCAAGCAAATAAAAACTGGATAAAAGGTTAGGTTAGGTTAGGTTAGGTTATTGTTTTGCGCAAAAACAAAAGAGCGCAAAACAATTGAGCGAGAGCAAGCAAATAAAAACTGGATAAAAGAAACAAAATAAGCTTGAACAAATATTTATTAAGGATGTTAAAAAAACAATATTTATTAAGGATGTTAAAAATAATGTAGTTAGGTTAGGTTAGGTTAGGTTAGGTTATTGTTTTGCGCTCTATTGTCTTGCGCTCATTTGTCTTGAGCTTAATTGTCCAGGCGCTCAATTGTCGGCGCTCATTTGTCCTGCGCTCATAAGTCGGGGTAGCATAAATATTGGAGAGGAGGGGCGACAAGGGGTTGCCCATGGCCATCCCAAAAACCTGTTGATAATACTCGCTATTGAAAGTGAATTTACAGTCTGATGCAAAGCTTAATAAGTTCCAAAACGATGTGTGCAGGTAGTGACAGGTCGTATTTATGTAATTCATGGGGGAGAAAGTCAAGCATATTATCAATCGGCACTTTTGTAAACAATGAACAAACTGATCAATCTATCGTTGGTTTCAGTGCGTACATTATTAAATTTTTCAGTAAGATCCATGGAATTTTTTAAAGAAACATATTGAAGTCACCAGACAAAATGAGTGGTTCACCTTCAAAAATTTACGCATTGCCAAACGTAATTTTGTGACCGTTATTCCTCAACCGTGGATCCAACCTTTGTTTGATGAAATTTACAACGAGTTGCGTCAGAGAACTTCTTCACTTCGTAACATTTTGGATCGCAAAATTAAAAGTCTCATTCGAAATAGTCAGTGGAGTAAAAAAGCAAGCTCAAAATGTGTTTTGAACCTTTCTTCGAAAAAAATTAGTGACGATGCAAAAAGTGCCCTTGGATTTGGTATGTCCTTTTTTATTGTTAATATATCGAAATTGTATTTACAAAAAGTTTGAATGCCGAATAATACCAATATATTAATATTAATATTTTAATTAAATTAAATTATACCATATTAAATATATTTAAATTCATATATCGCTAAAAAATCATAAAAATGAATAGAGTTGTCCGAAATAGTAGGCGATGCTTAAAAATAGTGAATTTAGTTTTAAAGGTAGGCATAAACATGGAAAGTACAGTAGTTGGTGACAGCCTTCAGTCTGCTTAAGTTAAATTACGGTGAGATTGTGAAAATATTAGTATTTGAACATCCCCATTTACACATGGAATCAGTGTTACTGTCTCAACGTGGAAAAGAAAAGTTAGCCAATGATGGATATTTGCATGTGTTCGATAAAGTTGCAGCAGATAAAATAACCAACTTTTGGAGATGTGAAAGAAAGGATATTTGTAAAGCACGGATTCATGTTAGAAATGGTGAAATAGTTAAAGTACATAAATACACATTCACACGGAGCCTCAGCATCGAAAGTAGAAAGAGAGCGCACTAAATTACAAAAATCAAACTGCGGGCTGTGGAAACTGTAGAAGGAACATCGCAGGTTATTAATTCAAGTTTAGGTAATCTATCGGAAGCTTGCCATGGAGCCATACCCAATCACAGTGCATTGAGAAAAATAGTGAGAAGGAAAAGGAAAGAACTAGCGGCATATCCTGCTAATCCATCTGACTTGGAATCGTTAGTGATTCCTAATAGTTTCCAAACCTATTCCTGTAATGAAGTTGAAACAGAAAACTTTTTGCTTGGTGACAGTGGCCGAGAGTCCTGCAGAATTCTTGTGTTTGGAAGACAAAGAAATGGAGCTTTTCTAAGAGAATCGAGAAAATGGTATGTTGATGGCACTTTCAAAATTGCACCTCCTTTGTTTTCACAAGTCTATGTAGTTTTGGCAGATATGCATGGAGGTGTACATCCAGTGATGTATGCTCTTCTTCCGAATAAATTGCGATCTACATATGACAAATTATTTGATATGATTCTCCAGATTCAACCCGAGTGCCACCCAGAAATAATTAATTGCGACTTTGAGCTAGCTGCATTCAAAAAGTATAAAGGAGCATTTTCCATTTGCTGAAATCCATGGTTGTTTTATCCACCTTGCACACAACATGAAAAACATCTCGCTTCTATGGGGCTTTCACGTCAATTCAACAATAATGCACAATTTGCTCTGCGAGCTAAAATGATTAGCGCACTCGCATTTGTACCAATTGAATACATCGATGAAGCAATTGTACACCTTGCTGATATTCTCCCCGATGAACTGCAGCCACTCCTGGATTGGTTTGACGACAACTACGTAGGTAGAAGACAGAGAAGCGGTCATGGTAGACGTCTTTCCCTATTTCCACACGAAATGTGGAATTTATATAGAAGAAGTTTAAACAATGATGACCGAACTAACAATCATGCAGAAGCGGCACACAGACGACTGCAATGCGAACTAGGAGTAGAGCATCCAAACATATGGAAGTTTATAGATGGTTTGCGTAAAGTTCAAAGGGGAAGAGACCTTTACTATGAGCAATTAATTGCAGGACAAAATCCTCCCGTGAAATTGAAAAAATACAGAGAAGCTGACGCAAGGATACAATCCATTGTTGGAAATTTTAATAATCGAAATCTTGTCGAATACTTGAGAGGCATTGCCCATAATTTTGAATAGGCATTTAATTTGCACTGTTCTTTTTAAAGTTTTGTTTTAGTGAAATCAATAAAATCAATAAAAATTTTAATACCAGTAATTTTGAATAGGTATTTAATTTGCACTGTTCTTTTTAAAGTTTTGTTTTAGTGAAATCAATAAAATCAATAAAAATTTTAATACCAGCAATTTTGAATAGGTATTTAATTTGCACTGTTCTTTTTAAAGTTTTGTTTTAGTGAAATCAATAAAATCAATAAAAATTTTAATACCAGTAAATAAATATTTTTCTACACTACTGCTTTTATTTTGACATTTATTCACGAGTTTGAGAAAATACTTGTACTTGGCGCCGAGTTGGGTCTGCGTCGAGTTGGCTATGCGCCGAGTTCGATCTGCGCCCAGACGGCCGTGCCGAGCCGCCAGCGCCGAGTCACCCGCGCCGAGTTGTCCTAGACCGATTACCAAAGCAGACAAGGCTAACACCATAGTTATTATGGACAAAGTGGACTACATTAGAAAGATGAACGAGCTGCTCCAGGACCCCGCCACATACAGAAAACTTAGGAAGAACCCGCAGGATGACGTCATCAAATCATTCAATAGTGGCTTGAAACGCATTCTCAAAGATCATAAGGACTGAATTCCGCTTTTCATGTCCACTTCACCTTCTCTTCCCTACCTTTATGGTCTTATTAAAACCCACAAACCTTGCAACCCTATGCGCCCTATTATTAGCTCTGTGGGCTCTATTACCTATAAACTCCCCAAATGGCTTGTCAAAGTCTTGTCCCCCATTCTCGGAACTACCTCTGATTCACATGTAAAAAATTCCATGGATCTTACTGAAAAATTGAATAATGTACGCACTGAAACCAACGATAGATTGATCAGTTTTGACGTTTGTTTATTGTTTACAAAAGTGCTGATTGACGATATGCTTGACTTTCTCTCCCGAGAATTACATAAGTACGACCTGCCACTACCTGCACACTAGGGTGGATCGATTTTACATTTTTTTCGATTTCCATATTCTAATAGAGACAAAAACTTGCGCATGCATGAGAAAATAGCCTCTGCAAAATCTTAGCTTAATAGGTAATCATCTTCTGCCCCCGGCAGAGCGATGAAAATCATATTTTAGTAGTCAAAAACGTATTTTAAACCCTAGCCTAGAGTCATAAAATTTTGCGTGTGTGTTATTTCATGCCTAAGCAACGATATAAATGCTATGGGAAATATATAAATGCATTATTTAAGACAAAGAGCCGATCTGAAAATATGTATATTATACATATTTTCAGATCGGCCTAGCCTAGAGTCATAAAATTTTGCGTGTGTGTTATTTCATGCCTAAGCAACGATATAAATGCTATGGGAAATATATAAATGCATTATTTAAGACAAAGAGCCGATCTGAAAATATGTATATTATACATATTTTCAGATCGGCTTTTTGTCTTAAATAATGCATTTATATATTTCCCATAGCATTTATATCGTTGCTTAGGCATGAAATAACACACACGCAAAATTTTATGACTCTAGGCTAGGGTTTAAAATACGTTTTTGACTACTAAAATATGATTTTCATCGCTCTGCCGGGGGCAGAAGATGATTACCTATTAAGCTAAGCTAAGATTTTGCAGAGGCTATTTTCTCATGCATGCGCAAGGTTTTGTCTCTATTAGAATATGGCAATCGAAAAAAAATGTAAAATCGATCCACCCTACTGCACACATCGTTTTGGAACTTATTAAGCTTTGCATCAAAGACTGTAAATTCACTTTCAATAGCGAGTATTATCAACAGGTTTTTGGGATGGCCATGGGCAACCCCTTGTCGCCCCTCCTCTCCAATATTTATATGGAGTTGTTCGAAAATACTTACATTCCGAGAATCCTTGGGGTTGGCATCCCATGGTTGCGGTACGTCGACGATATTTTGTGTATCTGGCCCATGAATCGTGACCTGGATGACTTCCTCCTTAAGTTAAATGATCAAGTCCCCTCCATTAAGTTCACTTTAGAAGTGGAACAAGACAACTCAATCCCGTTTTTGGATGTGCGTGTACATAGGGAAAGCCCAGGTTTTAAGTTTAGTATCTACCGGAAAAAACAAACAATTTGTCCTACGTATACTTTTACTCTGGACATGACACCCCCATTAAGAAGGCCATATTTTCTTCAATGTTTCTCCGCATTTATGGAATCTTGTCTTAACAAGGCAAAACGAACCTTCTATCGTGTCAATAATAACACTCGCACTTTGTCAAAGAATATTTTAGTACTTCCATTTTTCCCGGGCTTTATAAGCATTGCTAATGTACTTAAACTTTTGGATATTAATTAATGTAGTATTTTCATATAACAATATTGTGAAAAATATAGTAAAAAATAGTCCTACCAATAATTCAGGCATTATCTATAAAATTGGTTGTAAACAATGTGATTCCTTTTACATTGGTCAGACGGGAAAGGATTTGCACACGCGTGTAAAACAGCATCAATATTCCGTTAGAACGGGACAGTCGTCCAGTGCCCTTTTTGTCCATTTGTCAGAGTTATCCCATTGTATTGCTTGGAATAATGCTTCAGTTTTGTTTCACCCTAGCAACATTATTAATAGAAATATTCTTGAGTCTGCTATTATCCAACTTACAAATAACTTTAACATGAGCAAAGGTCTTTTTCAACTCGATCCCGTTGTTTTGAATTCGTTCAGAACAGATTTAGACAAGAAGGGCAGAGTTCTAAAACTTTGGTAATTTTCCCTCATAAATTTGTATGCTCCTCTTACAATTTCTATTTTTCAAGTTATTTTTATTTTTTATTTATTTTTTATTTATTTATTTTTTTGTATGACCTATATATCATTCAGGCATTATCAATAAAATTGGTTGTAAACAATCCATTTGATCTTGTGTTGAATTCGGGCAAAGTGCTAAAATTGGTAGTTTTCCTTACAAATTTGTAAGCTCCCCACAATTTTTATTTCTATATTTAATATATATATATATATATATATATATATATATATATATATATATATACATACAGGGCTATTCAAAATGATTCATCCGATTTCAACTGAGAATACTTCCGTACCTATCAACCGTGCATCAACTGGGCATAAACCACATGAAAGAGTAAATCTCCGAGTTTTACAAGATCACCACGAGAGGGCTCCAAAGTCACGCCGTGGCGGAGCCTAGCAACAAACAGTCAGTGTGAAAATGGCGTCCGCACGGCAGAAGGCGTTTTGTGTGTTGCAGTTTTCGAGCTGTAAATCGGTAGTCACAGTGCCGATACCTGCCGATACCACCGATACCACCGACGGATGCTCTGAACACCCGGTGGATCTGTTCTGTAACGTCGACGAAACTCACGCTGCACTGTGACTACCGATTTACAGCTCGAAAACTGCAACACACAAAACGCCTTCTGCTGTGCGGACGCCATTTTCACACTGACTGTATATATTTTTTTTTTGTAACCTATATATAGTCTTGAACTCTTTATTTACTTCAGTGTTCCTGAGGATGTCATTAGACGAAAGCGCTTGAGCACCACTCTGTGTTTCATTTCCTTCGTGGTTTTATTCATATATATATATATATATATATATATATATATATATATATATTATATATAATATGTTACCGGCAAACTCCGACGAGACGGTAAACCGCAGATTGTCTAGGCATTCCGCGGATTCCCGTCGATATTTGGCAAAGACCGAAATATTCTTTTATTTCGCACTTTGTCTAAATCTTAACAGGCAATCTGAGGAATGCCTGCATAGGATTAGTCAAGGTCCAAAGTAAAGTGTTATTTTGGACTTTGCCTGGCATTCAGGAAATCTGCGAAGTGTCTAATAAACAGGTTTCAATTTTTTATTCCGTACTTTGTCTAAATCTTAACAGGCAATCTGAGGATGATCAAATAACTACCGGCGGACGTCGGAATAACACACACACCATCTCCAAAAACATTTTATTTTTCCATAACTTCTTGGATTTATAGGTTTCAGCCCGGTTAGGGCATACGGTTGACCTAACCGGGCCTTCAATGTTATTCCGATGTCTGCCATTGAAGGCCCGGTTAGGTCAACTGTATGCCGTTTTTTTTTTTTTTTTTTTTAGAAAACATTTTTGAAATTGCCTCTTAAGATTTAGACAAAGTACCAAATAAAAAGTTAAAACCTTTTTATTAGGCACTTCGCAGATTACCTGAATGCCAGGCAAAGTCCGAAATAACACTTTACTTTGGACCTTGACTAATCCTATGCAGGCATTCCTCAGATTGCCTGTTAAGATTTAGACAAAGTGCGAAATAAAAGAATATTTCGGACTTTGCCAAATATCGATGGGGACTCCGCGGAATGCCTAGGCAATCTGCGGTTTACCGTCTCGTCGGAGTTTGCGGTAATATATATATATATATATATATATTTTTTTTAATTGGGGTTGTTTAACCTCCTTCGCAACATCTAAGGTCATATGACGGAGGGGACCTACAGCTTTACGTGGGATCCGAACCACGGGTCGCTACATAATCTGGGCACAGAGGACGGTCTCCCATCCAACTACTACCCAGACCCAATGTCGCTTAACTTCGCTGATCTCCGGGAAACGGTGTTATGACATCGGCCACGACGTAGCCCATATATATATATATATATATATATATATTAGTGATGTAGGTCACATCCGCATCCGAGGAACATCCGCACATTTTCTCGCATCCGCACTTTGGACTGCGGATGTCGTGCGGATGTGGACCGTTGAGATAAAACGTCCTTAATAAGCGGAAATTATCAAATTCTACTATATTAATAGAACTAGTTCATTGTGCGCAAAAGTGATGCAAGCGACAAGACAAGAGGCTGTTCTTGTATGAAGTTACTCTCTTGCAACCTACTTAGATCCACGTTACAAAGCTAAGTTATTTTCACCTAGTACATTACAACGAGTTAAATCATCACTTGGCAAAGCAGTTGAAGAGCTTCAATCTCTTGAATCTGTCGCTTCGCCACCCACCAAAAGAATAAAAGTTTCAGTGACAGAACCAACACCTTCAACAAGCAAATCTATCACAGAATCTGTCTCTCAGTTTCTTGAGTCAAGCAGCAATGACGAGACCTACGCGATGTCAAAAGATGTAGTAAAAATGATCGAGAGCTATCACCAAGAAAAACGCCTGGCTGCATGTGACAATCCTATTAGTTGGTGGAAAAATACGCAGAATATCTATCCATACTTGAGTAAACTTGCAAGGAAACATTGAGCCTGTCCTCCAACAAACGTACCAAGCCAGAGATTATTTAGCAGTGCTGGATTAATATATGATGAAAAGAGAAACAGACTGGCAGCAGAAAAGGCAGAAAAATTAATGTTCCTTAAGCATAACCTTCCTATAATTAAGTTTGAACATTAAACGATGAACATCTTAGTTTACTTTATTTTAATTACTCATTTATAAATATGCCTAATAAAACTTTAAACTTAATATAAATAGTTATCAAGCTAATTAAAGATCTCTTTCTATAAGGGTGGAGTTGGGGAAAGAGGTCGGTGGGGTGCATTTGAGTTGGGTTCACGTCCCGCATCCTGGTAACACAATTATGGTTTCTAATTGTGGCTGAAACTCAACAAAATATAACGAATTTATTTGCAGACGAATTCAATAATTGATTTCTATATTAGTTAGATGCTTGATATTATTTTATATGTTCAGAGAAAAGTACAGCAATTATTGTACAATTAATCAATTATACTACATTATAGCTACAGCTCTGTCCATATAATAACTTATTATATACGTTAAACACAACAAATCTCGAATATATCCTAAAAAATAACGAAAATGTAGACATCCGCATCCTCATCCGCATCCGCGGATGTGAAAAAAATGACATCCGCTACATCACTAATATATATATATATATATAATATATATATGATGGTGAAAATAACCACGAAAGAAAGTAAAACACGAAATAGTGCTCAAGCGCTTTCGTCTAATGACATCCTCAGGAACACTGAAGTTAATAACAAAATTAAGACTATACAGTATATAGTTCACAAAGATAAACAAAAATAATATGATTGGTGCAAAGAATATTTTCAGAGGAGCGTACAATTCACGTGGAATAACTATCAGAGTTTTAGCGTCTTGCCATTCTAATATGTAATACGAATAACGTTTGAATAACACGTTTCTGGTATAATCTGTGACTTCACTAGGTGAAATAGACATATCTAGATTTTGGACCGGTCCAAGACCCTTACGTTGCATTACAAATATATATATATATATACATGTTTGGCAAAATGATGTACAACTTTTGATTTGGAAATAAAAAAATTATTTTTCGGTCGATTCTGTTCACTGTAAGCTTAAATAAAATAGAAAAGTTCAATGTTTTGTTTACAACGAAATCAGTTTATTCTCGTGAAGAAGAGGGCGAAAATTGTCATTAATAGTTTATGACATGTTCGATCGAAGCACCCCGGATCTGGATGACAGAGGCGACGCGGATACTGAAGTTCTCAAACACTCCCAAAAATCTCTGCTGAGATGCGTCTTCCTTTTTATGAAGGAAGGAAGGGACAAGGGCGAATGCCCGCAAAAGCACCCCCGACCCATAGAAGGAGAAGAAAGCAAAAATCAAGGCCGGGGATTTTCGAGATGCCTAGACATTCTGCGTTTAAAAAATGGGAGGTCATAGACAGGAGGAAAGATGGACTGAGGAAGATTGTTCCAGAGTTCACCGGTTGAGGAGATGAAAGATTGAAAATACCGATTAACCCTTGCGTTAGAGAGTTGGACAGAAAAGGAATGAGAAAGTTTAGAAAGTCTGGTACTGCGTGCTCTCCTTAAAGGAGGAGGCATGCAGTTAGAGAGTTCAGAAGATCAATGTCCTTTATGATAGCGACAGTAAAGAGAGAGTGAGGCAGCATTGCGGCAAAGAGAGAGAGATTGAAGACAATCAGTAAGAGGCGGGGAATTGATGAGACGAAAAGCCTTTGATTCCACCTGGTCAAGTACGGCTGTGTGGATTGAACCACCATACACATGAAAAGCATACTTCATAGAGGGGCGAACAAGATCACTGTACAGAGACACCAACTGAGTGGCGGTGAAGAAACCGCGGAGGTGGTACAGCACACCTAACTTCTTATAAACTGTTTTAGAAAGATAGTATAATATGTGATCTTTGCAGGAAAGATCACGAGAAAAGGAAACGCCAAGAATGTTAAGAGAAGAGGAAGGATTGAGTTGTGTGTTTTTGAAGGTAAGAAGATAGTCGTGTGGGAGAGTGTGACGAGTGGACAGATGGAGGAACTGAGTTTCTGAGGCATTGAAAGCCACAACGTTTTCTCTGCCTCAATCAGAAATGGTAGAAAGATCAGAGGTCAGGTGCTCCATAGCCCTCCTACACGAACCATGGAGCGACTGTTGAGAGGGACGCTTTGTGAAGCGGGTGGAGAAGTGCAGAGTGGAATCATCGGCATAGGAGTGAATAGGACAGGAAGTGCGAATTAAAAGATCATTAATAAATAAAAGGAAAAGAGTGGGTGACAAGACAGAACCCCGCGGAACACCACTATTAATAGCCTTAGCCCTTTCAGGCCTATTGGGACTAATATGTCCCAGCAAAATTTGAAAGGCCTTTTGGCTTTTGTTCAAATGAAAAATTCGTCGCGAAAAGGTTAAGAGAAGAACAGTGGCCACCTACAACAGCAGCTAGAGATCGGCCAACAAAGAAATTAGAGATGAAGGCACAGATAGAAGGATAGAAACTGAAGGAGGGCAGTTTCGAAATTAGATTTGTGCCAGATTCTCTCAAAAGCTTTTGATATATCTAGCACAATGGCAAAAGTTTCACCGAAAACCCGAAAGGAGGATGACCAAGAGTCAGAGATATGCAAGAAGATTGTCAGTACAGCGACCCTTGGGAAACCTATCCTGACGATCTGAAAGAAGATTGTGAGATGAGAGGTGTTTAAGGAACTTCCTATTAAGGATAGATTCAAAGAATTTAGAAAGGCAAGAAATCAAAGCAATTAGACGATAGTTGGAGGGTTGAGAGCGGTCAACCTTTTATGGGACAGGCTGAATGAAAGCAAACTTCCAGCAAGAAGGAAAAGCACCAGATGAGAGACAAAGACGAAAGAGTTTGCCTAGGCAGGGTGTCAGCAAAGAAGTACAGTTCTTAGGAACAACAGGAGGAACACCATCAGGACAGTACGTCTTCATAGAGTTGAGTGTAGATATGGCACAAAAAAATCTTTGGAAAAGATTCTAATTTCAGACATAATAAGGTCAGAGGGGAGAGGAGATGGAAGAACAGCACCGGAATCGTCCAGGGTGGAGTTGTAAGCGAACGTTTGAGCGAAGAGTTCAGCTTTGCCAGGAGAAGAGACGGCGACTGAGCCGTTGAAATGGAAAAGAGGAGGGAAAGAAGAGGAAGTAAAGTTGTTGGAGAGGTTTTTAACTAGATGCGAGAAAAAGTGAGAAGAATTAGAATTTGATAGGTTTCAGTTTCACATTTTTGTCGGATGAAGGAGTTTTCGGAGAGTCGAAGAACAAATTTTGCACGATTCCGGCAGAAATATAAGCTGAGTGAGAGTCAGTAGTTGGCAGTATCCATGGCATCTTCTGAAAGACTCCTCTCTGTTGCGGATATTATTAGAAGAAGTAAAGTTAAACCAAGGTTTTTTTACAATGGTAGTAGGAATAGAATTGGAATGTATGCCACCATGCCCGAGAGAATCACCTCCGTGGTGCGCTCAGCACACTCGGAAGGGCTCCGGCCACGGAAGCAGTAATCATTCCATGGGAAATCACAGAAGTACTGCCAGAGAGCTTCCCAGTCAGCGGTGCCAAAGGCGCCTCCTCTTGGGAGGATCCAAAGGCTGAATTGAAGCGATAGGACAGGAAACAGATATAAGATTGTGATCGGAGGAGCCCAACAAAGATAAAAGTTTAACAGAGTAAGAAGAAGGATGAGAGGAAAGAAATATATCCAGAATGTTGGGCTTATCTCCAAGGTGATCGGGGATACGAGTAGGGTGCTGTACAATCTACTCTAGGTCATTTAGGATAGAAAAGTTGTAAGCTAGTTCACCAGGGATGTTAGTGAAATGGGAGGAAAGCCAAAGCTGGTGGTGAATATTGAAATCTCCTAAAATGGAGATTTCAGCAAAGGGAGAGCGGGATAGAATGTATTCCACTTTGGAAGTGAGGTAGTCAAAAAATGTTGGATAGTCAGTAGAATTAGGGGAAAGATAAACAGCGCAGATGTATTTAGTTTGAGATTGGCATGTAAGCCGTAGCCAGAGGGTATAGAATTCGGAAGATTCGAGTTCGGGGAATACGAGAACAAGTTAGGTCATTGCGTACATATACGGAGGGGCGTCGATTGCTCTAAAATAGTGGGGGGGGACACTTCGCCTTCAAACAGCGAATCAAACAATACTCTGAGTAGCTGTTGCTACAAATGCTACGTTCAATTATTAAAATGCAAATTGACTGCTAAATTCCATGATAAAGATACACTGGTGTTCATGACAATAATTTATAATATTGCTATTACATTTGCATATGCATATAATACGACAAATAACGTCTTAGTAGGTGACATTAATAGTTAGCATTTATAGCAATTCATCCACGAAAGTGGGGGGAACATGTCCCCTGCGTCCCCCACCCCTGCAATCGACGCCCATGCATATACGCAACATCCACCTTTGGAGTGAAATTGAGTATAGAGAAAGTTCGATGGCATACCAAACTGTCATTTTCTGAACACTACATGCCCATGTGGTTGCTGGACTGCCCAAAATTGCATGTTCTGTTTGTTGACATGTCCACTATAATGAAAGTGAGCCTCGTCGCTGAAGAAAGCATTGTTCAGAAACTCCGGTTCATTTTCAATCCGCTGGGCAGTGCTAACACAAAATTCACGCCCTTCTCTTTTATTTCTGTCAGTATGGATACATTTACAGATCTTGGTGTATGATTCTTGTCATAGTAGTATGTGAAGTTTCCACCAACTTACAAAGTTTGCGTGTTGACTTTCTTAATGAGGTTTGCAATTCTTGTCTTACAGCCTGTATCCTGTCAGGTGTTCTTGCAGTAGATTTCCGTCCACTGTGGCCTCTTATCTGGTTCTTAACACTTCTTGTATGTCTGAGCTTCTTCACAATACGTGTGATGATTTTGTAACTGGGAATTCTTGTGTTTGGAAACTTCCTATGAAATTGGCTCTGTGTTGTAACATATGACTTCGTATCAAAATATGCCTCTACGATCATTGTCCTCTGTGGAGCAGAAAAATTGGCTGACATGGTCAGAATTCTGTCCAATAAAGCTTTTTGATGACTTCTTTATATCACCTGAAAAGAGAGAGAAAATATTCATTAGTTTAAAAATGCCACCCATTTTAAAAGTTATATATCATTTTGCCTCTCTCTCTCTCTCTCTCTCTCTTCCTCTCTCTCTCTCTCGAGAGAGAGAGAGAGAGAGAGAGAGAGAGAGAGAGAGTTACAAGGAGTTACAAGGAAAAGAAGTACCTCAAAAGGCCTTGCGGCCCATACCGAGGAGGTACCAATGGCAACGGGTGCCAGGGAAAATTTTGTACACACTCAAATAGTGTGCAAGATTTGGTCTACCCTTTTCTTGAACTGATCCACAGAGGAACTGTTCACAACTTCCGAAGGTAACCTGTTCCATGTGTCACAGATCTTATACGTAAAGTAATTCCCACACACACTAGTCCTAAACCGTTTCAAATCCAACTTCCAACCATTGTTGCGAGTTGGGTTATCATTTAAACTAAACATACTTCTAAAATCGACATCGTTCAACCCGCGTAAGAGCTTGAAAACCTCGATCAGTTGACCGC
The DNA here is from genome assembly GCA_023014485.1 of Bathynomus jamesi. Taxonomy (NCBI): domain Eukaryota; kingdom Metazoa; phylum Arthropoda; class Malacostraca; order Isopoda; family Cirolanidae; genus Bathynomus; species Bathynomus jamesi. The sequence goes on along the minus strand of JAJOZX010001584.1, from coordinate 137,049 downwards.
GCAGCCTCCGAGTTTCAAGCGAAAACAAGTTCAGGGCGCGTAACCGTCGATTGTAGCCCATATGTCTAACGGAAGGGATTAACTTTGTGGCCCTCGCCTGCACTCGCTCCAGCCTCTCAATATCTTTCCTGAGGGTGGGCGACCAGAACTGCACAGCATACTCTAGGTGCGGCCGAACAAGGGAATTGTACATGTACAGTGAGAGCACGATCTCCTTGTTCCGAAACTGAAATTGCCTCTTGATATAACCCAATAGTTTCTGGGCTTTCTTTTCCACCTCTACACACTGTTTCGTAAACTTAAGATCGCTGCTAATTAGCACACCCAAGTCCTTTTCTAAATCAGTCACCTCGATATTACTACCCAACATCGAGTAGTCCGACTTGGGATTGGCGTAGCCAATGTGCATCACTTTGCATTTACCCAAGTTAAACGGCATTTGCCATTTTTCGGACCACTCTCCTATCCCACCTAGGTCCGCACGCAGTTCCTCGATCGCTTCGGGTGTCCCAACATTGGCCCCAAGCTTGGTGTCATCAGCGAATTTGGCGATCCGACTGACGATGCCACCGTCGATATCATTTATGTAAATGATAAACAACAGTGGCCCCAAAACGGAACCCTGAGGAACCCCACTAGTGACCGAGGCCCAACCCGAACTAGCCCCTTTAATTACCACCCTCTGCCGCCTGTTCCTCAGCCAGTTTTCAATCCACCTACCTATTTCCCCACCGATACCCAGCGCGCGCACTTTCGCCATTAGCCGGCGGTGAGGTACCTTATCAAAGGCTTTCTGAAAGTCGAGATAAAGTATATCAATCGCCCTACTCTTATCGTACTCACTCAACATGACGTGGAAAAACTCGAGCAAGTTGGTGAGACACGACCTATGCCGTCTAAACCCATGTTGGGAGTCCCCAAGCAGCTTGTAGGAATCCAAATGGTCAACGATCCTATCTGCTATTATCCGTTCTAATAATTTACCTACAACTGAAGTGAGACTAATGGGACGATAGTTCCCTGGACTTTCGTGATCCCCTTTCTTAAAGATAGGGGTGGGGAGCCACCTGGTCGCGCACTTCTCGCAACACTCTGGGGAGAAACTGGTCTGTTCCTAGGAGTCTTAACTGCGCTCAGTTTGTCTATTCTAGAGGCAACGACTGTCGCGGTACATCTAACACTATCCAGGCCAGCACCTTCGTGCCTCACGCCTGGCTCGGGGATGACGCGGGTATCCTCCCTGGTGAACACTTCCGCAAAGTACTCATTAAGCACATTAGCGATGTCCGCGTCGGAGGTCCGCAGAACGCCGCTTCCGTCCTTTAACGGACCTATCATGCTTCTATTGGGCTTTCTACTATTAACATAACTGAAGAATTCCTTAGGGTTTCCCTTGCAGAGGCTTGCCACCCGTAGTTCTTCGTTACGTTTCGCTAGCCTAACCTTCGCCTTCACTTCCCTACACAGGCGGACATACGCTTCAGTGTTCTCGTGGGAACGATTGGCCTTCGCCCTCCTATACGCTACTTTCCTATTTCGGATAGCCGAAGCGATGTCACGATTGAACCACTTAGGCTGCGTTGAAGCAGGGGTGACCGGTTTTGAGGGTATGGCAGCAGACTGCAGCACCATAAACTCGTCCCGGAATGCACTCCACACTCCCTCAACATCGCCGCCAACCTCTAACCCCATCTCTCCTACGCTATCCCTGAGGCTAACAAAGTTCGCCCGCCGGAGATCGAGCTTACTGCCTCTCGAGTTACTACGCTTCACCCGAGGGACGCACACACGGAACCTAATAAGACCGTGATCACTCCCGCCCAATGATTCGTCAACGGTGAGGCCAGTGACGAGGTTGTCTTCGGTCGTGAATACTAAGTCTAGAACGCTTTCGCCTCGTGTAGGCTCGTTGACCCACTGAGTGAGGAAGTTCTCATCAGCAAAGTCAACTAGCCTCCTCCCTTCAGCATCGGCAGTCCTGTTTTCCCACTTTATGCCGCGACAGTTGAAGTCTCCTAAAACTACACACACCCTATCCCCTAGCAGGCTACTGAGTTCGGTGTACAGGGCTGTATCCTCCTCGAGGAGGAGATGCGGAGGTCTGTACACCAAGATTAACCTATAGTTCGTCCCTCCCACGTTCAGATCGACGCCAAGCAGCTCCCGTTCCGACCGGAACTGGCAGTCAACCGGACTCAACGTGTCTCTGACGTATATTAGTACCCACCCCCCTCCCCACGGGTGCGGTCTTTGCGAAACATTCTATACCCGGGAATTTCGAACTCCCCAACGTAGTCCCTACGATCAGTATGAATCCAGGACTCGGTGATAGCAACGATATCCTGGTATTCTGATGCTAAGAGCGCCCGTAGCTCGCAAAACTTGTTCCTGATCGACCTAGCATTAAAAAGCATTGCACGGAGGGAGCCTCCCCTATTCTGACCGCCCCCTAGCACGACCCGTTTCCCGAACAGCCAGGGCTGTCGGGAGTTGAAGAGCCCCTCACTAACGAGGGGACAATCTCCGCAGGAGCCTGAGCCCCCTCCAACGTGGAAGGAGAGTCACTACCTGCTGTTGGAGGGTGACTACCTGCTGTTGGAGGGTGACTAACTACTGGGGGAGGGTGACTACCTGCTGGGGAGGGTGACTACCTGCTGGGGGAGGGTGACTACCTGCTGGGGGAGGGTGACTAACTGCTGGGGGAGGGTGACTAACTGCTGAGGGAGTAGGTTTAACTGTTTGGGGAGCAGGATCAATTGCTGGTTTGGGGGGTCCTAGTTTAAAAAGATTATACAAATTAATGTTCAGTAAATCACCATACTTCTTTTTCCCCTTCTGGTTAAAATGTATCCCGTCCGAACCAAAGTATTCCCCATTTCCGTAGAATGTAGGCCAAAAATCGACAAACTTTAGGCCTTTTTCCTCACACATGCGTTTAACTCTTTTATTTATGCTAATGGCTTTACTTAAGGTATAATCACTAGCACGCATTCGAGGGAGAATTCCTACGACCATACCCATGTCTGTCCTATCCCTAACCTTGTCAGTTAGGTTCTTAAATTCTTTTATAATGGGCTCTGTCTGCCCTCCTGTCCCTCCCAGAAAAACGTCATTGCCACCGACATGGACAATGATAGGGCAACTCTTACTCTTGATATTAATTTTGCCTAATTCCCTATTAATTATCTGGCTTGTGGCACCCGGAAAACATCGGAGTTTTCTCTTGGTCACCCGTCTTGCTCCGAAAAAGTCCCCTTGATTCCTTAGCATAGAATCTCCAATTAAAAAGGATTCATCCTCCTCATCAGCAAGTAAATGAAACTTATTTTTGATGGTAATGGGTTCCAAATCCTTATGTTTTGGTTTTGGTTTGGAGGGTCTTTTATTTTTGATCAATTTGAATTCTTGTTCCTCCGTTCTATTTTCCGGAATAGTCACAGTGTTTTCCAAGCGTGCCACGCTTTGTTCTAGATGCTTAATCTTACAGTTTAAATCTGCTGGTGTGTTTTTAGTTTGATCTTGTCCACTGGGTTGGATTTCCAGTGTGACGACCCTAGCTTCAAGCTTTTTACTAATTCCTTTAGCTCTTTAACTTCCTTTCGTGGTTGTCTCTAAGTTTACAAAACAAACATACACTAAGGGATGTGATATCGCTGATACTACCTTCAGGGAAGTCAACGCACCAATGATTAACTTTACATTTAAAGCATTCTGCTTTCAATTTAGCTGGCCCTGCCATATTTTCTCTTTTTTTTTCTGAATACTCTGAATAAGATAAAGCGTTCTAGCAATGAAAACTATCAAAAACGTTCTGACCAGTATATAAAAAGGGGGGGGGGTGAATTCATCCCGCGCGTAGACGCATCCACCTACTTGCAAGTGACGTTCATCCCTTCCAGAAGACTACACCTCTCGCTGCTGCCGCACTGACCAAAGGTCTCCCCAGGGCCGGACAATCCCAAACGTGTCGCAGCTACCAACTGACAAACACTCGCGACGCAGGCATCAAGGATTTTCCGCCAGAAGCGCCAGCGAGATGCAGCCCCTTACTAAGTCTTAATAGTCACTCACAAGCGGCCAAACTCTTAGAATCCAGTGTTCAAGGGATATCCCACCAGACCCAGAGTCTACGCCCGAGATTTTACGCTGGCCTGGCAGCCAGCTGGGCAGTAAAGCTCTCTCACCTCAGAGCAGTACAGCCAAGCACCATCAATTGGTCACCAAATAACGGTCGCAGGGGGCTGGTCAGGCCATTACGCGTTAGGAATGGGCTTAACGGGGCACTAGCCACACTCCATTCATCGCGCCCCTACGCCTGGGACCCCTCCATCCCAGTCTCTCACAACCTACGAGAGTTAAATGGTGTTATTTATAGAGGTTCCAAAGCCTCTCTTCCCACGCATGAGGTAGCAGTAGGGTCCTAATGGTAAAAGAAGAAAAAAATACTTTATACTAAAAGAAAAGTTTTTTTTTTTTTTTTTCCAGTCAGAGGAGAACATCCTTAATGTAAGCTAAAAGGACAGAGTAGGGATGGGATGGGGTCCTAGTAACCCACGGGACAGGATTGTACAACATACTTTACCCGCCCTCCCGAAAGAGAGAGAGAACCTAAAGAAACTGGCAGCCAATTTCTCTAGAATCCCACGACTCGGGACCGGAGGGCTGTCACACCCCAAGTATAAAGTTTATAACATCCAGAAAAAATGTCATAACCTTTATACCCCCTGCGGAGAGAGAGAGAGAGAGAGAGAGAGAGAGAGAGAGTTACAAGGAGTTACAAGGAAAAGAAGTACCTCAAAAGGCCTTGCGGCCCATACCGAGGAGGTACCAATGGCAACGGGTGCCAGGGAAAATTTTGTACACACTCAAATAGTGTGCAAGATTTGGTCTAACCTTTTCTTGAACTGATCCACAGAGGAACTGTTCACAACTTCCGAAGGTAACCTGTTCCATGTGTCACAGATCTTATACGTAAAGTAATTCCCACACACACTAGTCCTAAACCTTTTCAAATCCAACTTCCAACCATTGTTACGAGTTGGGTTATCATTTAAACTAAACATACTTCTAAAATCGACATCGTTGAACCCGCGTAAGAGCTTGAAAACCTCGATCAGTTGACCGCGCAGCCTCCGAGTTTCAAGCGAAAACAAGTTCAAGGCGCGTAACCGTCGATTGTAACCCATATGCCTAACGGAAGGGATTAACTTTGTGGCCTTCGCCTGCACTCGCTCCAACCTCTCAATATCTTTCCTGAGGGTGGGCGACCAGAACTGCACAGCATACTCCAGGTGCGGCCGAACAAGGGAATTGTACAATGAGAGCACAATCTCCTTGTTCCGAAACTGAAATTGCCTCCTGATATAACCCAATAGTTTCTGGGCTTTCTTTTCCACCTCTACACACTGTTTCGTAAACTTAAGGTCGCTGCTAATTAGCACACCCAAGTCCTTTTCTAAATCAGTCACCTCGATATTACTACCCAACATCGAGTAGTCCGACTTGGGATTGGCGTAGCCAATGTGCATCACTTTGCATTTACCCAAGTTAAACGGCATTTGCCATTTTTCGGACCACTCTCCTATCCTACCTAGGTCCGCACGCAGTTCCTCGATCGCTTCGGGCGTCCCAACATTGGCCCCCAAGCTTGGTGTCATCAGCGAATTTGGCGATCCGACTGACGATGCCACCGTCGATATCATTTATGTAAATGATAAACAACAGCGGCCCCAAAACGGAACCTTGAGGAACCCCACTAGTGACCGAGGCCCAACCCGAACTTGCCCCTTTAATTACCACCCTCTGCCGCCTATTCCTCAGCCAGCTTTCAATCCACCTACCTATTTCCCCACCGATACCCAGCGCGCGCACTTTCGCCATTAGCCGGCGGTGAGGTACCTTATCAAAGGCTTTCTGAAAGTCGAGATAAAGTATATCAATCGCCCTACTCTTATCATACTCACTCAACATGACGTGGAAAAACTCGAGCAAGTTGGTGAGACACGACCTATGCCGTCTAAACCCATGTTGGGAGTCCCCAAGCAGCTTGTAGGAATCCAAATGGTCAACGATCCTATCAGCTATTATCCCTTCTAATAATTTACCTACAACTGAAGTGAGACTAATGGGACGATAGTTCCCTGGACTTTCGTGATCCCCTTTCTTAAAGATAGGGGTCACGTTGGCTTCCCTCCAGTCACCAGGCACCTGGCCCATCTCCAACGATTTGTTGAAGACTGTAGCCAGGTGGGGAGCCACCTGGTCGCGCACTTCTCGTAACACTCTGGGGAGAAACTGGTCTGGCCCAGGAGCCTTAAACGCGCTCAGTTTGTCTATTCTATCGGCAACGACTGTCGCGGTACATCTAACACTATCCAGGCCAGAGAGAGAGAGAGAGAGAGATAGAGAGAGAGAGAAGAGAGAGAGAGAGAGAGAGAGAGAGAGAGAGAGAGAGAGAGAGAGAGCTAATTTTGAAAGCTTCCGAAGTAGTTTAGACACACTTGAAGTTCTAATAAGTGAGGATGTCAATGGCACTTGGAGCTCATATAGGGATCAATTTAGAATATTACAGAACACTTTTATACCCACTAAAATGATTTCCCTGTCAACAAAGTCACCGAAATGGTTTAACAACGAAATTAGGAGGGCTATTACGGGAAGAAATAGAGCCTACAAACTACTTAAGTCGCATTTCAACCACACTAATTCAGAAAACTATATAAACCTACGTAGAAGGGTTAAGTCCTTAATTAGATCAGCCAAACGTGATGAAGAAGCTAGAGTTGCCTCACTCTGTAAAGTTAACCCTAAAGAATTTTTTGCCCATGTAAATAGCAGAAAGCCAATTAAAAACTCTGTAGGCCCCTTAAAAGATAGAAATGGCGTACTGAAGTTCGGTGATAAAGATATAGCTAATGCGTTAAACGAGTTCTTCGTTACAGTCTTCACGGAGGAAGACACAATAGAAGTGCCAAGTCCTCGGATTACATATGATGGTGACAATCCCGTAGAGACCATAAGTTTTACGAGAAATGAGGTACAGCAATTAATTGATAAGATGAATAAATACAAATCACCTGGTCCTGACTTATTTCTTCCAAGGGTATTAAAAGAGGTTAGCCACAATGTTGTTGATGACTTAGTAACCATATTCAAACAATCAATCGAGTTAGGGAAAGTTCCAACCGACTGGAAGTTAGCAAATGTAACACCTATCTTTAAAAAAGGTGATAGGGAAAATCCTTGTAATTATCGCCCGATCAGTTTAACATCAGTTGTCGGCAAACTGTTGGAATCCATCATTACAAAACGTATTGTGTATCACCTTGAATCTAACAATCTAATTTTTTATTCTCAACATGGATTTAGGCGACATAGATCCTGTCTGACAAACCTGTTAGAGTTTTTCCTTAATATGCATACACTGTATGATGCAAGTAGGGCAATAGATATAGTGAATCTCGACTTTCAAAAAGCCTTTGACAAAGTCCCTCACACTAGATTGATAGCTAAAGTCAAAGGACTAGGAATCACTGGGCTCGTTTCCAACTGGATTGAGGATTGATTAAAAGATAGAAAGCAGAGAGTGATAATAAATGGAGTGGCTTCGGAGTGGGCGCCCGTCACCAGTGGTGTCCCACAGGGTTCCGTGCTGGGTCCTTTACTTTTTATCATTTATATTAACGATATAGACATCGGGCTTCTAAGTGCAATCTCCAAATTTGCAGACGATACGAAATTAGGAAGTAGTGTAGGTACTGAGGAGCGCGTAAGAACGCTTCAGAACGATCTTGACAGGTTGGGCGAATGGTCTGCTACTTGGCAGATGCCATTCAACTTGGACAAATGTAAGGTAATGCACATAGGTTATAAAAACCCAAAGACTGATTACTCTCTCTTGGGAAGGAACTTGACTGAGACCGATCTAGAGAAAGACTTGGGAGTCTACATCAGCAACGATCTGAAACCATCGAAGCACTGCGCAGAAGTCGAAAAGAGGGCCTTAAAATTATTAGGTTATATTAAAAGACAGTTCCAGTTTCGGAACAAGGAGACTGTAATGTCTCTTTATAATTCTCTAGTCAGACCTCAACTGGAATACTGTGCGCAGTTTTGGTCTCCGTCCCTCAGGAAGGATATAGAAAGGTTAGAAAGAGTACAAGCAAGGGCTACAAAATTGATCCCTTCAATGAGAATGCAAAGCTACCAACGGAGATTGGAGCGCCTAAATCTGTTTAGCTTAGAGACGAGAAGGTTGCGAGGTCAGCTTATTCAAGTCTTTAAGATGCTCAAAGGAATAGACAGGGTAGATTACAGAAACTTATTCTCACTTAATGCCAATCCGACAAGAAATAATGGGTTTAAACTGGAACTAAAGACATTTAGGACCTCTGTCTGCGGAAATTTCTTTTCCTATAAAATAGTTAATATCTGGAACCAACTTCCCTCAGAGGTTGTTTCCAGTCAAAATGTAAATGTGTTTAAAAATAGGCTAGACAAAGTACTGAACACTCTCATAGGTTAAGATTAAAACATAAGAAAACTCTGCAGGAGTTCGCTTGCACGGTGTCTCTGTGAGCAAGCTAAATATAGAGATATTTATATATTCTCCACTTTCCTGTAAAATTTCGTTGGCTACTTTTTCAGGGTCAAGGTATTTTCTTCAACCTTTTTCCGTACCTGCCTCTGGCAGGGAGGGAGCGGAGGGTGGGGAGAGAGCCTTCTACTTTTCTATCCAGTTTTCTACTACTGCTAGGATAGTTGAAAGAAAAATAAACTTTTAATAACAGGAACCTCCCAGAGTGGACCAAAAGGTCTTTGAGGCTTCCTCTTGTCCTTGTAACTCTCTCTCTCTCTCTCTCTCTCTCTCTCGTTCCGCCTTATATATATATATATATATATATATATATATATATATATATATATATATATATACAATGGTGTAGTGCTAAATAAAGAAGTGAGGGAACGCATTTTGAAAGTGTTACTGATGCGGGGGGGACAATGGCGAGCGCGGCGAGCCCATACAGCTGGGGGTCCGGGAGCACTGTAAGCCCCCCGGGAAATCTTTTGAAATCTGACCAATTTCAGGGATATTTTGAGGTCATATGCACTGGATATTAGGATATATTCCAAGGTTGAAGATGCAGTATTTCCAGTGTCATTAGATATACGACATCCAGTACGATCAATAAAAATAGCTAACAACTGGAATGATTAACTAAAAAAAAGTTAACAACTGGTACGCCGTGGTGACTGTTTCACCAGATCTTTATAGGCTAGCATTGCCTCAGTCGAAGCTAAAAGAAATGAAACAGTTAATGATTCTTTCTCATATTTCTTCTAGGGGTGGGAATTAAAATTTCATGACGTTAGAGATTTGTAAGTTCGGATTTATTTGAAATAGTGAGGGAACGCCGTTCCGTCTAGCAAAAAAAGTAAGGGAACGCCGTTCCCACGCGTTCCCACAGCACTACACCACTGTGTATATATATATATATATATATATATATATATGTGTGTGTGTGTGTGTGTGTGTGTGTGTGTAGTCAGTGAAATTGTGAAGAAACTATGAAAAGTGTTCCTATAATCAATTAACATGGAAATGTCGTAGGGTTAAAAGGGTCTTAATCTATTAACTTGAGTGTTTGATATTTAAATAAAGAAAAGAAACTGTTTTTATTCTGGTTGACAAAAAAATGAAGGAGAAAGCAGATAATCAAGTTGTACCCAACAAAAAGGGAAGCCGAATACCGGTTGTACAAGATTTGCAAGTTGTGTCGGATGTGACTGGTGGTCCTTACCGGAAGATCTGAAATCGTTCGTATGTCCCTTCGGCATTCATTCGGATGGAGAAATTTAGCGGTTATTTTTTATTGGGCAGGGACAATTCGACGTGACCGACTCGATGCGACCCAACTCGATGTGGCAGACTCGATGTCAGGACAACTCGATGTCAAGCCAAGTCGATGCCAGGCCAAGTCGATTTCATTTTCTTTATATATTTAATGTAGGTTAACTGAATGCCCGGTTACGTCAACTGTACGCCCTTGACGATTGGTTAGGTTAAGTTGTGATATTTTCGTTAAAACTAACGAAAATATCCCTTAGGGATATCACATCGAGTTGTCCTGACATCGAGTCGGCCACATCGAGTTGGGTCGCATCGAGTCGGCCACATCGAATCGTACCCAACCCATTTCTTATTGCTCGCTGCTTCCTTTTTTTAACCCTATCCAATAGAAAATTATTTACATAAAAAATAAATATGTAGTTTCATTAAATTACTATTTATATGTTGTGAAAACATAAAATATATGTTTTAAATATATAAAATAGACTTTCTTTTAATTAAACTTAGTCCTACAGTCTACAGCATAGGCTTAATAACTTTTTCAGCTTCTTTTATATATATTTCGAACCAAAAATATAGACAAGTATATAGAAAATAAAATAATTGTTAAATGTTATAAAAACAGAAGCATATCTAGTTTGCGTAAAAAATACAAAAGAATTTATATTAATTAATGTTCGAACTAGGCCCTAGAGCGGTGTTTCTTAACCCGTTTTGGGCTGGTGACACGCCTTTGAGAAAAAAAGAAAGAAAATTCGAGACCCCACTTCCCTAAATGATGGTGCAAAAACAGCTCCCAAACTATTTCCCATGCAACGATGAAAAATTGCTAAGAAATGGATACGTAATCCGTTCAGTGAAAAGATGACACAGTGTGACGAACTTGTGGGAAACCTACACAATAAATTACGGTAATTGAACTTTCCTCTAACAAGACCCTGCAGTAGTTACAGTATTTCCTTCAGAAGACTCGTGTGCATTCTGGATAGCATGGAAAAGTGAACATCGAGAACTGGTGTCTGAAGTATTAAAAGTTTTAATTCCATTTGCAACTCATATTTATGCGAATTGGACTTCTCAGCAATAGTTCCAATTACAACAGAGCAATAAAACTGATTGTTTATGTGTTACTCTCTGTTTAGTCTATTCAGCCAAATATAAGAAGATTAACAAATGCAAAGCAGATACAGGTATCTCATTTGAAAGAGACAGACTATCAGTTTCATATTGAAAATTACGACTAACAGAAAATAATTTCAGCTGTAAAACTGTAACATTACACGAGTTTCTCTTAAAAAAGAAATAATTTCTCTCTGATTTTATATATTTCTTTAAATTTTGTCGGAAAAATAAACCTTAACTTTCATATAGGCTGAATTTTGTTGCTAAGCACAGAGACCACTTAGGTAAGCACCTCACCTATGCAAATGAAGATGTATTTATTAAAATATTATTAAATATTACAAATTTTAATAAATAAAGGAGGATATCTGCGTTTTATTTTGTAAAACCCACTACATAACACTACATAATTTAGATAACGGCCATGCGCCATGCAAACTAGTGCGCATATAAATGCAATTTTTTTCATATGTGGCGCATATTTCTCCAGGAAAATAATGTCATTTTCGTTATTAGAATATAAAATTTATTAGTATACAAATTTTCAGTTCGAAAATCCGCGGTACGCCAAACTGAAAAGAACCGATATCATTTGGTAATTGAGGCTGGGATCCCTGATCTTCAGGTGATCCGAAGGTTTTTTGGAGCTAGTGTAGTTTACGTCCCCCTGTGGTGCCTAGTGTAGTTTGCGTTCCCCAACTTTGTCCGCGTATACCTAATCAAATAAAAAGTTAAAACTAACGAAAATACAGGGTGATCCGGTTGAGTGTGGATAAAATAAAAACGCTGTGAGAATCTACCGAGAAGTGATACAGTGCTCATCTGTTGCACGTGTGGTCATAAAATGTGGGAGTTTGTAATAGACTATGCCATCCGCTGCCAGACGTACGAGCGCCATCTGCTGTCAGACTTATGAGACATATGCTAGTTTCGAAGATGGCAGCGAATACACAACAACGTGCGAAGTGTGTCATTTGGTTTGCTAAGTGTGAGAGTGTGACAGCGGTACAGTGTGAGTTTTGCCGTGTGTATGGTGTTCGAAAAGCTCCTAAATATGACTCCATACTGCAGTGGTACCGCGCATTTGAAAAAACGGGGTCTATCACTAAACCACATGCAGGTGGTCGTAAGAATTAGCCTCTCGTTATGACCTCTGTCGTGTCCGGAAGGGGGGAGGGGGGGTCATGTTGAAGACTAATTAGGTTTGTCACAATCTACCATCTTTGTGGGCATTGTTTGCCAAATATTAAACTGTACAGTGTTACTATTTCCATTTCACATCAATTTTATTTTATCCATACCCAAACGGATCACCCTGTATTACGACTTAACCTAACCAATCGTCATATATATATATATATATATATATATATATATATATATATATATATATATATATTGACGATTGGTTAGGTTAAGTCGTAATATTTTCGTTAGTTTTAACGTTTTATTTGATGGATTCATTTAAAAAATGTCTCCTAAAGATCCTAGTGTAGTTTACGTTCCCAACTTTGACCTAGTGTAGTTTGTGTCCTAGTGTAGTTTGTGTCCCCTTTTGTGCCAGGGGGACGTAAACTACACTTGCTCCTGGTTTTTTATTACTTAATCAATTTTAGGTTTAGATTCTAAATACAATTATTTTTGACCAACATTTTTTAAAAACAAAAACAAAAAACGAGGTCGATTTATTTTTTTGCAAAAATACGTTTTAAAAAAAAAAAAAACTTAAAAAAAAACACGTCGTATCACTAATTATTTCTATACCGAACATTCATCCGCCGGAAAAACATTCCATTCACTATATATCTAAGAATTATCATACAGGGTGTCCATACAGTTGAACATCATAGGCAATTTTATTGTCTACACTTTGTTTATTTCTATAATGCTGCATGGACTCCATGGTGAACACTGTAGAAACAGAAGCAAATGCGACTTTGTTAAATGAAAGAAAAGAATCGTATTCTGGTGCTGCAGGCAAGGCTTCGTAACCTTGTATACGCAGACGTGCGCGCACACACGCGCACACACACGCACACGCACACACACACACACAGACAGAGGCAGAAAAACGTATCACATGAAAAAGGTCTACGTTACAAAGGACACCAACGAAACTTCCGTTAGAAAATCTATGTGTTAAGGTTGCCAGCTGTCCAGGATTGCCCTGGACAGTTCAGGAATGACATAATGTTGTCGAGGAAACGTTTGAACTCTGTCTTGGGCGCCCATTGTCCAGAATTTTTGTCATTGGCATTGGAAATATATTTTCGGCTTTAATAATATTAAAGGTGTAAATATATTTCGATTCCCAGTGATAAATAAAATCCTATTAAATTTTAATGCAGGAGTGTCATTTGTGATGTCACTTCCATTAAAATGTAATGATTGGGTTGTTGAACCTCCTTCGCAACATCGAAGGTCGTATGATGGGAGGGACCTACAGCTTTAAGTGTGATCAGAACCACGGGTCGCTACATAATGTGGACGTAGAGGATGATCTCCAATTCAATTACTACCCAGACCCACTGTCGCTTAACTTCGCTGATCGACGGGAAGTGGTGTTACGACACTAGCTGGCCCCAACGTAGCTCGTCACTTCCATTATCTAATGCCTACTTCCAAAAGGTATTTAATTTAATGAGGATACTGTAGAGTGATGAAAGAAACAATGAGTGTTGACTTAGTGAAGTCAGAGCTGCAGGTAAGTTTTAACTCTGATATGAACCTGTGGGCACTTTTATAACTATACCTTGAACAACCAAAAGCTTATTCAGTCTTCTAGGAATGTTAGCAAATACAGCTTTAAAAACACTTGTGCAGAGTTACTACAGGGTTTTGCTGGGCCTTCAACACGTGAAATGTAAATACTGGTACAGTGTAGGTATGTATATATATATATATATATATATGTATGAACTCTGATACTGTACAGGTATTGCCACTTATTTATTTCTGTCCAAGAATTCTAACTTACAGAATTGGCAACCCTGTTATATGTTCAGTGAGAAACTACAGTAAATTTTTAAATTTTACTAAGTATTTTACATATACCTTCGTTACCTCGGTTTTGCTTCCGTCCGACTTGTTCATTCTGATGAAGGTAAGGCTTGTTGCTCCACCTTGGACCTACAGCTTAACGTAGAATCCGAACCACGACTCACGACAGGTGGTCAGAAATTACAAAGTCCTTACTCGAACTCGATCTCACGACCTCCCAATCAGCAGCCCAGCCTCTTAATCACTAAGATACCCAGGATACCCATTTATCTACCAACCTATTTTTTATGGTGGGTTGTTGGTGGGTTACTCATTCAATGTTACGACTAGTTAGAATGTGTATTCAAGCTGAAGGCGGCCATTTGAACATTTATTGTAGACTGAGCTGTACATTGTACAATGTACATACTTAGCACTTGTTCAATAAAACAGATTATTAGGTGCGAACCACTCTAACTTCAAATACCCATAGCTCTGTAACCGTTCAGAATCGAACCCATGTTCATACAACAGTTTTGACTAGGAATGACCTCAAAAATAATCTCCTGAAATATTGACATAAAGCCCTGGGACACCCGCACTGCTGCCAGGGCGACACAGCGTTCCCAACTGTGTAAATATGGTGCTGCACTATGTCGGATATGAGTCCTGTCAAAGTCTGACAGTAGAAAATTTGCTCGAGTTTCTTTTCTTCAACAATTTGTTATTTCATTATTAAGATTTAGTTGCAAAATGTTTTCTGGACGTAAACGTTAGTAATATATGGAACTATTTCATCTGTAACACACAAAACAAGAAAAGTACTTGTGAAATGCACCATTTGAAAACATTTTGTGTGGCGTTTCGTTGTCAGGGAAGAACACCATTAACGTCAAGAAAAAGAAAAGTAAGTACTGATAGCCAATGTATCCCTTTTCAGAATGCCTAACCAGGGTGTCTACTGTCTATTGGTCTGGAAAATCTTGGTATTTTGTCTTTGAAAGTATTCGAAAATCTTGGAATTATTTGAACAGTCTGTAATTTGGGGCTAAATCCCATCTCATGCAAACCATTTCAGCATTTCTTACAAAAATGTAGCTTCAGGGCAAAGAGTAAAGGTACTAATTAAAGTACTTGGTTGATTTAAAAAAAAAATGAGTGAGTTACATCCAACCTACTGTAATTGGAGAGTCTCAACGGTTGTTCATGTAAATCCTGGGGTATTTTAGACTCTATCGATCTATAGGATACCTACACAGTAGATACAGAGGAAGTAGCTTTTGCTTATTCTTTTATTGTAGGTAACTCGTAAATTTTAGTGTTTCAGTGTCCTTGAAAATTTTAGTAAATATTTCTTTAGCTTATATTTCTTATACTTTCTGTGACTTGTCTATTAATCCTATTCCATTACCCTTATGATCTAGAATCTAGATTATATTTATAAATAATAATATTCCCATATTGAATGTTTAATCACTTTCAGCAGCCAAAAATAAGATCTCTAGTAACCTAACGGCAATTACGCTTTTTAACTAATGATTAAACTGGATTTTTATTCGTGCTTAATAGTTATTACAATGTCTGGAAAAATGCCAAGTTGGTCTGGAGAGTCTGCGAAAAGCCTCCGATCTTTTTTCAAGTTTCAGTAAGCACCCGACTAACATTTATATACTGTAAATGTAACATTGATATAGGCTTAGGGTACTTACAAAGAGTCACAAGGACAAGAGGAAGACTGAAAGACCTTTCGGTCCACTCAGAGAGGTTCCTGTTATTAAACTATTGCATTTTTGAATTATTCTAGCAGCAGTAGAAAACCGGATAGAAAACCATAAGGCTCTCTCCCCACCCTCCGCTTCTTCCCTGTCAGGGGCAGGTACGAAAAAAGGTTGAAGAAATACCTTAAACCTGGAAAAGCAGCCAAGGAAATTTTACAGGAAAGAGTAGAATATATAAGCTAGCTCTACAATTATACTATGCACACATAGAAATCGTACATTAGATAGTATAAACTAACTAATAATATATTTGTACTAATCTATATCAAATAATTGGTATCGTCACAAAAATATCGAACATATGGGTTTGGCTTTATACAAAATATTTACAGTTCTATTTACCGAGGTATTGAGCCAACAAAGACACCATGGCCAACAAAGACACCATGGCCCACTCTAGGCTAGCCCCAAAAGGATTAACAGAGGTAAAAGTTAAACGCTCTGTCTACACCCACGTATGCACAAAACCATCACGCCGGCAAAGTGACGAAATGCTTTTCCAGGAAAGGTGTTGAAACAGGTATTGAGAACAGAAATTAGATTTTCTACACCATGCCATTACCCGTCACGTGCATCCAGCTACCCAAGAGAAAAGCGAAAAAAAGAAATCGTGGATCTTTTCGGTTTTAGGTCCGGCATTGGATTTTTTTCATATTTTTGGTATAGAGTACTATAGACGTAGACTTTTACGCTGATTCCATTTCCGCAATCCGTTTCTTGGAGAAATAAACACGAAAAAAGTTATGTGCAAGTTTATTACGTTTACAAGTTTCCAGAACAGAACGGAACACAAACCAAAGTTTGCTACTTGCCAAACTGCGCAATATCTTTCAGCATTTGACGCATTAGATCTTTGCCTGCGTGTTGGCGACGCCAGAGAAACTCTCAGAGATACGAGTCGATCATGGAACGGTGCGTACCACACCGGCGCTTGTTACCGCGTTTGAGTTGAAGGGTCCACGAAGTTTTCGCTGTGGTTCACTGTTTTGTGACTGAAGCTGTACCCTTCGAGCTGTTCGATGCGTTCATACGCTTTCCATTTGTCGCTCATTATCGTCGTTCCCAGTCGAATGCATGTTTTGATGCATGCCTCCAGCGTTTGACGCGAACGATTCGGAACAGCGTACATAAATACTTCATTGGTTTCGCGGCATACTCCGCCGAACACCCATTGTTCAGGAAACTGCCTTCCAGTGTGGTTTTTTCGCCGCGCGAACATAGGTTAGGTTAGGTTAGGTTAAGTATAGGTGGCTATTTGAATACAAGTTTTGGGCCATAACTTTTTTCTTGTTTATTTCTCCAAGAAACGGATTGCAGAAATGGAATCAGCGTAAAAATGTACGTCTATACCAAAAACATGGTAAAAATCCGATGCCGGACCTAAAACCGAAAAGACCCGAAGTCGTGAAGTAGAAACGCAATTCTACCTCACCTAATCCAATGCCATGCATTTTTTTAGTTTCTTTTTATGTTCGTTATGAAATTATGTATTTCTACAAAATACTTTCTACTCTATTATTAGACCTATTAACAAGGCATGCAAGTGTGTGAGTGTGTTTTCTGTAATTGGATGTCTTTCTTCTGTACGCGTCTGTCAACTCTTTCAATGTCGCCGAGTTTCAACTTGATCACCATGAAAGGTGTTTATGCGGCAAGTAATATAATGATTAATGACTATTAGTGAGTTATTTATACTTCATGGTGTTGTGCTACCACGAGAGTAGAGAAAATCTCTTTCCGGCGAGGGATATCAGTGGGAGGTTCCTGTCTCTATTCCAGTGTACTTGTACCTTATGAAGAATGAAAGTGTTTCGTGGGTGATCACTAGTTGTTACTATGGCGATTTCAAGAATCTTCCCCTCAGAAGAACATATGAGGCAAGTGATCAAAAAATGAGTTGCTAGATGGTTGATCATGCTATGTGGGGCACAATGCAACCAGAGACGTCTCTCTACAGTGGGCGAGGATTAAGCGTAGAAATAAATGTTTAAATAAACTGCGGGGATACGTTATAATACTATTTTCAAAATACTTATTTTAAATTATGATATACGAGGGGCGGTCAGAAAATAAGTTTTCACGGCGTATAATTTCGTAACTAAAGGACCTACATTGATTATGTTTGTATCAGGTGAATTCGTTAATCATTGTTGGCAACACTGCACGTCGATTCGGCTGCCATCTACCGTACATTGGTTATACGAGTAAGTTGAACATGGAGACTCGACTGGAACAGTGCCCTGTCATTTCTGCAACGATATTCTGAGTCTGTCAGTAGTCAAGAATTTCTCGAGCGCATTGTCATATGAGGCGAGACATGGGTTCATCACCGTACTCCGGAAACAAAATGTACCAGCATGGAATGGAAACACCCTGGGTCCCCACGACCAAAGAAGTTCAAGATTGTGAGGTCCGCTGGCAAAGTGATGGTTACCGTGTTTTGGGACCACAAAGGCGTTTTGCTCGCAGACTTCATGCAAAAAGGCACAACACTCAATGCAGCTGCATATTGTTCAACCCTGGAACGTTTACGAGCGGCCATTAAACGTAAACGTCCTGGACTGCTCCGTAGGGCAGGGCACTGTTCCAGTCGAGCCGCCATGTTCAACTGACTCATATAACCAATGTACAGTAGATGGCAGACGAATCGACGTGCATTGTTGCCAACAATGATTAACGAATTCACCCGATACAACATAATCAATGTAGGTCCTTTAGTTACGAAATTATACGCCGTGTAAACTTTTTTCTGACCGCCCTTCGTATATTTGGGGACAGTCTTTAACCCTGAGTGTATTCAGAACTTCGTCCAGCCTATTTTTAAACATATTTACACTTTGGCTTCAAACAACCTCGAGGAAAGTTGATTCCAGATATTAACTATTTTATAGGAGAAGAAATTACTGCAGATGGAGGTACTAAATGTTTTTAGTTCCAATTTAAAACCATTATTCCTTGTAGGATTGGAATTAACTGAGAATAACTTCCTGTAGTCTACGCTATCTATTCCATTGAACATCTTGAAAACTTGAATAAGTTGACCCGCGCATTCCCCTGGTCTCTTAGATAAACAGATTTAAGCACTTTAATCTTCGTTGGTAGTTCTACAGTCTCACTGAAGGGATTAGTTTTGCGGCCTTTGCTTGTACCCTTTCCAACCTTTCCAGCCTTCCTAAGGGACGGAGACACAATCCAGTACTCGAGTTTGAGATCTAACTAGTGCATTATAAAAAGACATTACCATCCTGTTTCTAAATTGGAACTGTCTTTTAATATAACCTAGTATGTTTAAGGCCCTCTTTTCGACTTGTGCACACTGATTTGACGGTTTGAGATCATTACTTATATAAACTGTCTTTATTGATATAAACTGTCTTTCTCTAGATCAGTCTCAGTAAGGTTTCTCCCCAAGAGAGAGTAATTGGTCTTCGGGTTCTTGTAACCTATGTGCAGAACATTTGTTCAAGTTCAATGGCATCTGCTAAGTAGCAGACCATTCGTCCAACCTATCAAAATCATTTTGAAGCGTTCTTACGCCCTCCTCATTACTTACACTATTTTCTAATTTGGTATCGTCTGCAAATTTAGAAATTGTACTTAGGAGCCCAACGTCTATATCGTTAATATAAATGAAAAAAATAAAAGACCCAGAAAGGAACACTGTGGAACCCCACTGGTGACTCCGAAGCTACTCAGCCACTCCATTTATTACCACTCTCTGCTTTCTATCTTTTAACCAATCTTCAACCCAGTTGGATACGAGCCCGTCATTTCCAGTCCTCTAACTTTAGTCATCAATCTCGCGTGAGGTACTTTGTCAAATGCTTTTTGAAAGTCGAGACGCACTATATCCATTGCTCTAGCTGCGTCGTATAAAGTATACATATTATGGGAAAATTCTAACAGCTTTGTTAAATAAGATCTATGTTAAGAATTAAAAATTAAATTGTTTGTTTTGAGGTGATACAGCTTGCCGACAATTAACGATAAAATGATCGGGAGATAATTACATGGATTTTGCCTATTACTCTTTTTAAAGATTGGTGTTATATTTGCTAATTTCCAGTCGGTTGGAACTTTCCCTAATTCGATTAGTTGTTTCGGTGTGGTTACTAAATCATCAACAATATTGTAGCTAACCTCTTTTAATATCCTGGAAGAAATAAGCCAGGGTCTGGTAATTTGTACTTATTTCATCTTGTCAATTAGTTGCTGTACCTCATCTCGTAAAACTTATGGTTTCCAAGGGATAGTTACTGTCATGCGTAATCTGGTGAATTGGACTTCAGTTAAATCTTCTTCCGTGAAGACTGTAATGAAGAACTCATTTAACGTATTAGCTATATCTACAGAGTGGCCACAAAGTCCCTTTGCAGTGAAATTACAGCATATCTGTATGTTGCCCTTGTTTTTCATGCAAAGGGACTTTGTGGCCACCCTGTATCTTATCGAATTTCAGTTTGTCATTTCTATCTTTTTAGGGGGAACCTACAGAATTTCTAATTGGCTTTCTGCTGTTAACATGAGCAAAAAATTCTTTAGGGTTAGCTTTACAGAGTAAGGCAACTCTAACTTCTTCACGTTTAGCTGATCTAATTAAGGATTTAACTTTTCGACATAGGTTTAAATAATTTTCTGAGTTAGTCAGGTTGAAATGTGACTTAAGTAGTTTGTAGGCTCTATTTCTTTCTGTAATAGCGTTGCTACTATCAATGTTAAACAATTTCGGCGTCCTGGTTGACAAGGAGGAAACTAATTTAGTGGGTATAAAAGTGTTCTGTAATATTCTAAATTAATCCTTATATGAACTCCAGGTGACACTGACATTCTCGCTTATTAGAACTTCGAGATCTAGGATCTAGGATTAATGTCCATTACTATTGTTTATTAATTTCTCGTGCGTAATCTAGTATTAAAGACATTTCTTGTGATTGTTCAGTTCTTATCTCAGATCACCTGACGATCAGGGCCCCCAGCCTTCGTTAGTTAGCCTTATAATGCTAACTAACGAAAATATCACTACTTAACCTAACCAATCGTCAAGGGCGTACAGTTGACCTAACGATTGGCAGTGGTGGGCACCGTTAACCAAAAAGTTAACTTCGATAACGATAATCCGTTAACCCCAATTTTTAACTCCGATAACGATAATCCGATAATTTTACTACAAAGTTAACGGAAGTTAACGATAATCCGTTAACGATAACTATTTCTTTACTAACATTTAAAAAAAATCAAGGAAAAAAGCTTTAAAACCCATAGAAAATGTTTATTTATGCAAAATCCAACAATAAATAGGTATTTAACTGTATTTTTATCGTTTTGCAACTTTTTTGCTTAACTTTTTTTTTATTTTTAATAAAAAATGTACTGATTACATGTTTTGAAACCCTTGTAACCACTAACCATTAACTAAATATTAATTAACCAGAGAATTATTATGGCGGGAACTGAAAGGTAGAATTAAATTTTAGGCACATTTATTAAAGACTATGACACAATGTGCTGGTTGCCCTTCAGAAAGACCAACTTCTCAAAGTTAGGCCCAACTGCCAGTCTTGACCTCTTGGGCCTCAGGATGTCCTTGCCGAGAGAGAAGAGCCGTTCCACTGCGGCAGAGGACGGAATTGGCAGACTGAAGTTATGGCGGTTTGAATTCATTCGCGGAGCGGTGATCTTCCGTGAATGACTCCTCGCAGTTAACGTGTTAACGGACTTTAACAGACTAAATATCGAGTTATCGGAAGTTAACTGGTCCGATAACGATAAATGGAAATTAACTTCCGTTAATAGTCCGTTAAAAAAGTTAACTTCGTTAATTAACTGTTATCGGATTAACGCTTTAGTGCCCAACACTGACGATTGGTTAGGTTAAGTCTTGATATTTTCGTTAGTTAGCCTTATAAGGCTAAATAACGAAGGCTGGGAGCCCTGATCTTCAGGTGATCCCTTATCTCTCATGTATAATATTGGTTTCTTTGTATGGTATTGGTATAATACCTTCGATGGTGACCTTGCATTTGTCATATTGATAGTGATAATTTAAGATTAATACATACATTAACTATTAATAATACTTATTTACTTATTTATTTATTTATTATTAATTAATAACAACTAGCTGTTTATTTTTAATAAGAGCCCAGTAAAGCCTAAAGCTTAAGGGCCAAGTTAAATACAATAAATAGTCCAGCTTCACAATTATTTATGTCATTAATTGTAAATTGTAAACTACTACGGAAACTTTCAAAAGTTGCGCTAGAGAAATCCAACCTTTTGTGCATCTTTTCTCGAGTACTAATTGGAACCCTAAGGTTAAATCTAATTAAATTGTGATCGCTGTTACTCAAAATTTTACCAATTGTCAGGTTAGAGATTAGGTTATCTTCGCTCGTGAATATGAGATCTAGTTTACTATTACCCCTAGTAGGACAATCATTGGCGTAGCCACGGGAAGGGTTTTGGGGGTTACGACCCGCCAAAGACCCTAGGAGTATAACAAGATCACCTGAAGATTAGGGCCCCCGGCCTTCTTTAGTTAGCCTTATAAGACTAACTAACGAAAATATCACGACCTAACCTTATCAATCGTTCGGTCAACTGTACGCCCTTGACGATTGGTTAGGTTAGGTCGTGATATTTTCGTTAGTTAGCCTTATAAATAGTGATGGGACGATACCAAAATTTTTAACGATTCCGATTCCGATTCCGATACCACTAAAAAGTCTCGATTCCGATACGATTCTCGATTCCGATTCTCAATATTTTTAAATATAATTCTATACTTGTTTTTCTGGAAATTGTCATATTTTACTCTGGTAAGATTAACTATTTACATTATGAGTATGGTAATATAAATTATAATAGATTGGTTTAAAAATAAAAATCAACTGTAAGTTGTAACAATTCATTTTAATCTTCTTGATTACACATCATGGATATACATGTTTTAATGTATAGCTACAATACAATAAAAATAAAATTTGTTATCCTCTTTCATTTAAATTTTAAAGTTTACATCGCAAAACTGGTTCAATTAAAAGTTAAAGAATCGTTTAAGAATCGGAAATCATGGTACAATTCTCTCGATTCCGATTCCGATTCCTGAAAAATGCTCGATTCTTCCGATTCTCGATTCCGATTCCGATTAATCGTCCCATCACTACTTATAAAGCTAACTAAAGAAGGCTGGGGGCCCTGATCTTCAGGTGATCCGTATAACAAAATAATAGCAAACATTTATTCACGGTGCATTACGATAACGATCAATTACTTTTAAAATTAAGCTTGAATTATTTAATTAGAAACTAGACGAAGCGATATAAGGTAAATCTCTAGGAGCGCTCCATTTTTCAATATTAAACATACACTCATAAAACATATACCATTTGAAAGCTCACATTTTTCTGAATCTAAAAATGTAGTAATCCAAAAGTATCGGTAGCAAATAAAAAGTAACTAGGTTTAAATATAAAACCCTATACCAATCAATTTGTGATGCGTGATCTTCACGGGGGCAGAGCCCCCGTACCCCCGAGACCTAAATTATACAAATGATAATTAATAACATATTCATGTTAGGTTAGGTTCGCGTAACAATTACCAAAAATACCATCTTACAACACAGACTGAAGATTTATAACTTAGCCAACCTTTATAATGTAATTAATTAAGTCACGCGTCAAACAATTAAACCTAGTTACTTTTTATTTGCTATTGATACTTTTGGATTACTACATTTTTAAACTCAGAAAATGTGAGCTTTCAAATGGTGTATGTTTTATGAGTGTATGTTTAATATTGAAACGATAAAAACATCCAATGCTTTTTCTTCATCTATGGCACATGACGAATCAAGTTCTCAAAGTCAGAAACCACACGAACAGCACGTCATAATTCTATCACAAACACGACCAAACTGAATTCAATTAGAAAAAAAAATAGACAGAACAGAATCCAACCAACTAATTAAGTCGCAGAGTAGCGAAAAAATAGCCCAATCAGGAAAAATATTTTATGAAAAAAAGTATATTATAGCCAAAACAGGAAATATTCACTATAAAAATGTAACTTGTAATTTTTTCTATAATCTTGCATTTGCTATTGATACTTTTGGATTACTACATTTTTAGACTCAGAAAAATGTGAGCTTTCAAATGGTATATGTTTTATGAGTGTATGTTTAATATTGAAAAATGGAGCGCTCCTAGAGTTTATCCCGATATAAATTCAAAGGTGCACATAGTTTGTATGCACGTGCTTTGCGTATAAGTGCAGAGTACAGCAGAAACTACTTCGTTAACGTTTTAAACTTTGTGTTAACCTTTTAAGGGCTAAGCATTACTCAACATCTACCGAGATAATCATATCAACACAGAAGATATACTATCTCACTTAGCCAAAAAAAAAACCACGTCGGCTCAGTTTCCGTTTGGAGTAATTGTGCTCTGTAAGATATGTTGTTTGGATGCTTACAAATTGTTCGTTGTTTAAATGTATATATTCATGTTCAGATGTTTACAAATCTAGATTCCTGTACTGCATCTGAGATGTAACGTATATATACATATCATAATTGGTTTTGTATATTTTTAATAAATAAGTTACATAGTGCATTGCAAAATGACAGGAATTAAAAACGCGATCAATATACAACAAAGTATTATTTTCCAACATACATATGTACAGTCTTCTTTTTTAATCCATATGCTGATTTAAAATGAGTGTATTTATCACCGGACTGTGGATATGTAATTGAAAATTTGTTGAATAATATTTCATGTGTAACCACTGCAAATTCCAGTAGTTTTGAGCCCTCAGCATTAGTTGTTTTATTTTCTCAATTTATGTTACCGCAATTAAAATCACCAAAAATTACACTAATCTTATTATTCATTAATCTGCTTAATTGATTATACAAGTTTGTATCCTTATCAATGTGGTAGTGAGGAGGCCTACATACTAGAAATACAGGATGTTTCAGGTCGACCCTAGAAATACCAAATACAAACTACAAATTCTGCCAATTTCCATATTTCTAGGGTCGACCTGAAACACCTTGCACATGCACTATTTTATTGTTCAAATTTAGTTCACTTCCAAAAATTTCATGGACAGAAACACTATTACTATTTACCGAGTGCAGGAAGTCACGAGCATATAAAAGTACTACTCCACCTTCCCTTTCATTCCTATCTTTATGAAACATTTTGTAACCTACCATTTCAAATTCCCTTACAAAATCCCTTGATTCAGAATGAATTCAGGATTCAGTTATTCCTATGATGTCAAAGTTGTCAGTTTTGACAAGCGCTATAAATTCCTTTAGTTTGTTTTTAATTGACCAAGCAATGAATAGCACAATTTTAAGACATTTTAAGTTATTGTTTCTCCTATTTGACCCGAGTCATTTCTCGAAGAAGGCAAATCAACTAATGCTACGGGGGGAGCTTGATCAGACAATGCACTAGTACCATTAATGACTGAGGGAGTAGGACTAACTACGGGAAAAGTTTGAAGAAAATAACTTGACCCTGGAAAGTAGCCAAGGAAATTTTACAGGAAAGAGGATAATAGATAAACTAGCTTTACAATTACGCTATGCACACAGAGAAATCGCATAAACTATCATAATATATTTATACCAAGTATATTTATGTCACGTACTTGGTATCGTCACAAAAACCTCGAACATATGATTTTGGTTTTATAGAAAATATCTACAGCTCTATTTATCGAAGTATTGGGCCAACAAAGACTCCATGGCACACTCCAGGCTAGCCCCAAAAGGATTAAGAGATAGGAAAAGGTCAAACTCTCCATGTCTACACCCATGTATGCGCAAAGCCATTACGCAGAAACAGAAGTAAGGCTCCTCTCTCTCTCATTTGCGTGAGCTGCTGCGATATGATGAAATGTTTCTACGGGAAAGGGGTTGAAACGGGAACTGAAAACGGAAATCAGATTTTCCACATCATGCCCTCACCCGTCACGTGCATCCAGTCACTCAAGAGAAAAAAGAAAAAAAAGAAATAGTAACAGCAAAAACGCAACTCTATCTCACCTAATCTATGCCATGCATATTTTTTAGGTTTTTATGCATTGGGAAATTTGTATTTCTACAAAATACTTGTCTACTCTATTTTTAGACAAGTTAACAAGGCAGACAAGTGTGTGAGCATGTTTTATGTAATTGAATGTTTGTCTGCTGCACGTGTCTGCCAACTCTTTGAATGCCGCCGAGATTCAAGTTGGAGTCTCCCTCCGTGAAAGGTGTTTATACATGCTCACACACTTGCCTGCCTTGTTTATACGGCAAGTATAATGAGTCGTTCGTACTTCGCGGTGTTGTGTCACCACGAGAGTAGAGAAACTCTTTCCGACGAGGAATATCAGCGAGAGGTCCCTGTATCTATCCCTGTGTACTTGTCCCTTATGGAGAGTGAAGATTTTTTGTGGGTGACCACCCGTTGTTGCTCCGGCGAATTTAAGAGTCTCCCACTTGAGGTGTTTATGAAGCAATGATCAAAAAATGTGTTGTTTGATGGCTGACCATTAGGGTGGAGCGAAAAAGGGGGTAAAAACCAAAATTTTCAGGTAACAATTCGTACATGGGTGCAAAAGTTGCACAATGATAAGACATAGCTACAGCCAAAATATTTTTGTCCTGAGCATTAATCTTCTGGTTCCGCATGAGCATTGAAAAATTCATGTTTTTTTTCATAAAATTACAAGTACCATAACTTACCACTGATGTGCATTGTGCAACTCTTTGCTAAATTCAGCCTGAATAATACTGAAAATACCCAGAACTCACCACGTGGAGGTGGTTGCACATCGAGTTCTACCCTATCCACTTCCTAACCACCCTACCTTAGATAAGGGCCTACTTATTTACACATGTAGTCTGATTTTGTGTTAAAAGAAGGCATGATGTTTCTTGATTTCATCCTTACTTTAATGAACCCGTCTCGGTTTTCAGAGCCACACACAGCAGCCGATGCTTCTGTAACAAGTCGTACTCCTCGCTCTACTGCTTGCGTATGACACGGAAACTGGTCGAATTCTAACTTTACTGTATTGTTTTCTTGATTTACGAACTGTAGCAGTTCGTCATCTGTGATATTCTGGGTTAATGGAGGCTCTAACCTGCCATCTTTTTGCCAGTTAGCAATCAAATCAGCGTAGTCAGATGCAGTGAAATTTATTTCAGGTATTCTGAAGAACCTGATCCCCATATACCTTACAGCTCGAGCAAACATTATTCTTCGCAAAGCAAGCTTTCTTATATGTTGACGTTCATCTACAAGCATTGCTATCAGCAAATTTTCTGTGTGAGCATAAAAACCGTTTCTCTGAATGACTGGATCAATCACTGCTTTCAATTCTGTTGAAAGATATCTCGAATTTTGAATTATCACTAGGCAACAAAGATTTTGTTACAGAAGACCAAATAGGTGCTCCTAGCTAATTTCGGTATGCTGATTTCAAATCTATAATTAGATTTTTTCTATCACGTCTAGATTTTGTGTAAAATGCAAATCACTTTTAGTAAAATTTTCTACCACGTCCAGATTTTGGTTTTAATCGGCTTAATGCCAGTAATATGAAACTTGCTTTTCAAGGTTAAAGCAATTTTTTTTGCCAACTATATACAAATTCGAACAATTTTGATAAATAAAATTTATCCCGAGTTGGCAACACTGAGTCAAGAGCATAGTAACGGGCAACGGCCCAACGGTCAGTCGCTACGTGACATCAAGCAGAACGGTTGTTGAAGCTCTCTGCTGATGAGCAAGTGACAGGTTGTGGTGACTTGTGTGTTTTTATAGCATTTGTTTTGTACTACGGTGTGTATTTCTTTTTATTTTGCACATCGTAATAATTACTTTCTACGTTTTTTCAGATATTGTATGGTAATTCAAAATGGCATCAAATAGACGTGCTTGTGTAAATCACCCAGACAACTTCTGCTTTGTCTGTGGACAATATACACCTAAGCCACAACGTAGAAACATAACAACAAAGATTAAACTTGCCTACAAGTGTTATTTTGACTGTAAGTTAGGAGACCAACAGAGGGACTGGGCACCACATATTTGCTGTGCACAGTGCAATGCAATGTTAATAGCTTGGATGAATGGTAAAAGAAAAGCTATGCCGTTCTCAGTCCCCATGGTTTGGCGTGAGCCAAAAAATCACTTCAATGATTGTTATTTTTGTTTGACAAAGATTGCTGGTTTCACAAAGAAAAACAAATCAAAGATCACGTACCCAAACTGCGAATCAGCAATGAAACCAGTACCACATGATGAAACAAATCCACCACCAGTTCCACCAGCAACGATAACAGACAGCAGTTCATCTGAAGATTCTGCTAGTGATATAGAAACAGGGAAAGATGGCATATATGTTCCAGATGCAAATATTTCCCCACATTTGTTAAGTCAAGCGGAGTTAAATGACTTAGTGCGCGATTTGGAATTACCAAAAGAAAAGGCAGAGTTGCTTGGTTCAAGACTTCAAGAATTTAATCTTCTCCAACCAAACACCAAAGTTTCCATTTCCGCCATCGCCATTTGCAGTTTTCATCATTTTACTTACAGGAAGAAAACGTTTGTTTCTGCCACGATATCAGTGGTCTGATGCAAGGGATTGGCTGTCGCTATGATCCAAAAGAATGGAGACTGTTCATTGACTCTAGTAAAGGTAGCCTTAAAGCTGTATTACTGCACAACGGCAATGAAAAACCTTCAATACCTGTAGCACATGCCACTGGCCTTAATGAGACTTATGAATCGATGAAACTGCTGCTAAGACTCATCAAATATAAGGACCACACATGGAATATTTGTGGCGACCTTAAAGTTGTATCATTACTTCTTGGGTTACAGTTGGGCTACACAAAGCATATGTGCTTTTTGTGTCTATGGAACAGCAGAGATGACAAGAACCACTACAAAAAACATGATTGGCCATCTAGAACTGAACATGTTGTTGGTAAATACAATGTGAAACACCCAGCACTTATTGACCCTCAGAAAGTACATCTTCCACCACTTCACATTAAACTTGGCCTTATGAAAAATTTCGTGAAGGGTATGGATCATCAAGGTAGTGGTTTCCAATATTTAAAGGATAAATTCAAAGGAATATTGACAGATGCTAAGCTAGAAGCTGGAGTTTTCACTGGACCACAGATCCGCAGTGTCATCCACGACTCATCGTTTCCATCTAACCTAAATGAGAATGAACTAGGAGCATGGACATCTTTCGTTGAAGTTGTCAAAAATTTTCTTGGAAACCACAAAGCTGAAAACCACCGTAAACTCGTAGAAAACATGCTTAAATCTTATGAAATAATGGGATACAGAATGTCTTTGAAAATTCATTTTTTACATTCTCATCTTGACTTCTTCCCGGCCAACCTTGGGGCTGTAAGTGACGAGCATGGTGAGCGCTTCCACCAACAGATCTCAGTTATGGAAAACAGATACCAAGGTAATTTCAACCCAAATATGATGGGAGATTATTTTGGTTCCTGCAGAAGGAGAGCTCGTCATCCTACAAGCGACAAAGGAAGAGGACACACCAAAGTTTCACTTAAGAACAGGAATTTGCCTTTCAGTAGTAACAACAAAATACTAACGCGCTTTGGGTGGATGGTTGGGCGCAGGGGTGGTAACTCCGCCAGCGGAATTCCGCTGTCTGTCTTAAGCCAGAATAAAGGAGGAAAGACATCCCTGTTCACTAATTATTTAAGTATGCTTAACATAAAACGTGGCACGGAAAAGTAGCTTAGACGGCTTTCGTAACAGAAGCGGGTGAGAAAAAAAATGAAAAATAGGGGTTTTCGGTTACACAAAATCTGGACGTGATAGAGAAATTTTGATGTCAGATCTGAAATCAGCATCAGCGCTTTAGTAGGAATCAGTAGTTCACGTGTCTGTAACAAAAAAAAAGTTGAAATTTGTTGCCTAGTGTTATCTACCATAAATTTTTTGAGCCATCTGTAGCTACATGGTACATTTTAATTCAAAACCAACTTGGAGCATATACCTTCCAAATAAACTGTGCCAGAGTGAGAAGAGATTATGAAGGATTTTCGGATAATATGTACAAACGCAATATTATATTAGCAGTCGTTAACCATCATGAATGATTTAAAGCACCTGGATCACGTTTTTCCAAATCTGATGAACAAAGGCCAGATGAGACAACTTTGCAAGTATCCAGCAAATATTTCTAATCGGTGCTTAATTCAATATTTTCTAAACACTCTGGCAGATCAATAGGAATTGGAACAAATGAAACAACACCATATTCCTGACATTTAGCCATTGCTCTGCCAATTTCAACTGTAAATGCTGTTGGTCCACTGGTGTAGCCATCGAGATGTTGGAAGAGATGACGAAGAGGGAGTTCATTCATGTGTAACATGCACACCATCCACTGTAATGGGCATGTGAGATGCTGTTCTAGACGACGAATTACACCACCTTTCCATCCAATATTTGTCATTGTACCATCACACCCAACAACTCTAAGTGTGTTTAGATTAATATCACTTTCTTCCAGAAATAATATTATGGAGTCACATATGTTTTTACTACTTCCAGACAACGGAGTAGTGTGACCAAGAAATACTGATTGAGGTTCTTGGATGATAGTAATATGTTCCTCTACAATGGTTTTCATAACAAACTTCTGATTCTGCTTAGCTTCACTTGTGTCTTATCTTTTCGTCCATCAAAGTGTAGTCCCTTGCACTGGAAAGTCCTTTCACCGCTTTGCACTTCTTTTCTCACCTTTTTCCTCTCGCGTCTAACTTTGTGTCTGTCTACTACAAGAGAGGTATTTTCTTTGTGAACTATTCCCATATCCTGGATTACAGAGCTGGTGATAGCAGCTGCAGCACGATCGGAAAACCATAACGATCACAAGTTCCAGCCAGCACAGGAGTACTAATTCTCATTTGGCTAGGTCTAATTAAAGACTTGCTACTTGTTTTTATAGAAACCTCTGATTCAGAATTAGAAAATTCGGAATTTGCTTCCGATTCTGATAAAGGATAGTCATGATTCAAGTGTGCCATACTAGTGCTTGCTTCACTATCCAGGGGTCTTTTCTGGCTAGCTAATTTGTGTTCACTACGATTATTCAGAACTTTTGTCAGTATTTTATTCACTCCTCCAATGTGCATTTTTCGTTGTGTTCGCTGGTCTTCTAGAAATTTTCTTTCAGCAATAGGAACTCTTCGAGACTTATCGCATTGACATAATTTTTATCTACACTGGCATGCAGCTACATCGAATAACTTTTCTGATTCGTTGAGAAACTTCTGAAACTTATGATCAAAACTTGGCGTTCCAGCTCTCTTAGCTGATTTCAACAAACTCTGGTATTTGTCATGGCACGTTCGTATCTTTCTAATCACACTACTGTGACAGATGACAAGTATGGAAGCCTTTTTCCATATTACTTCAAGGTCAAAAGCAACATTATCAGCAATTTCAGCGACTTTCGGTTCAGCACTAGATGACAATTGTTTAAACTCCATCCTTATGTGCTGATAATGGCAAATAACATTTCTGATTGTTGGAAGAACATTAAGTGTAAAGGGGATTGGTTTAAAATCTGATATTTGACTGATGGCTGATAACTTCTTCCGTTCAACTTTTCTTGTAGAAACCATGATGACCATCTAAATTATAAAAAATACTGAATCACTGGAGTAAAGATACTACACGCACTCTCTCAAAAGAAAACGTCTCACACTGAGTCTGTTTACTATGAATTATTGCACAACTTGTCCTGAAAACAGAGTTGCCAACCAGATTATTATTTTTTAATTAAATTATTTTAATTAAATTATTTTCACTTAAATTATATGGAGCTCTTCCAGTAAAAATGGATTATGAGCAGATCTCATCGAGAGTAATAACTACTTATTACTACTGAATATTTCAAGTGGCTTGCGGAACCTCTAAATGACTATGAATTGTATTGATTTTTTTAATAGTCATTACATGCATCAATACACAACTTTTGTACACATGTACAAATTGATACGTAAATATTTTTATTTTCGCTCTACCCTATTGACTATGTCGGGCATAGTGCAACCACAGACGTCTCTCTAAAGTGAGGGAAGGACTAAGTATAGGAGTAGATGTTTAAACAAACTGGAGGGTTACGTTATAATACTATTTTCAAATTAGTTGTCAAATAGATTCTTAAATTGTTATTTGTTGGGGTAGTGTTAAACCCTGAATATATTCAGAACTTTCTCCATCCCTATTTTTAAATATATTTACAATTTGGCTTCAAAATGAAATAACCTCTGAGGAAAGTTGGTCCCAGATATTAATTATTTTAAAAGAGGAGAAATTACCGCAGATGGAGATACTACATGTTTTTATTTCCAATTTAAAGCTATCATTTCTCGTCGGATTGGTATTAATTATAAGTTGAAAGAAATGATGAAACAAAGCAAAATACAACTCTAGAAAAGGGGGGAAATAGTCACTGGCAAACGTATAGGCAAAAAAATGAACCATCCATTCCCAATTGCTGTTTGAAAACAAAAGAATAATGAACTATTTCATCATGAATGAATTGAACTCACAAAGAAACTTGTCCTATGGTTTGGTGAAGATGGTAAATTACACAAGTGTCTTTGGCACTTTGGTGCCGCTGACTGGGAGAATCTTAGGCAGTATTTCTCTAATTTTCTGTGGGATGATTACTGCTTCCGTGGCCTGGGCCCCTCTTAGTGTGCTGAGCGTATCACGGTGTTTTTCTCGGGCATGGAGGCGTACATTTCATATTCTATTCCTACTAGTAATGCAATAAAAAAAACTTGGTTTAACTTTGCTTGTTCTAATGCTATCCGCAACAGAGAGGAGACTTTCAAAAGGTACCGTCGCCATCCAACGCCTGACTCTTAGTTTATATTTCTGCCCGGAATCGTGCAAAATCTGTTCTTCGACTCGCCAAAAATTCCTTCATCAGACAAAAATATGAAAACCTATCCAATTCTAATTCTTTTCGCTCTTTCTGGCATCCAGCCAAGAACCTCTCCAACAACTTCACATCTTCTTTCCCTCTTCTTTTCTATTCCGACGGCTCAGCTGCCGGCTTTTCTACCGATAATAGTCAAGTGGCTTAGTGCTATAAAATGATGATATCGTTGCAAGAGTGACAAAAGCACCAAATTTTTACAGTGAGTTTGTATGGGTATATGGATGAAAAAAATCCCATGCTCCAAAAAATCTGTCCATATTAAGGGTGTAAAATCCAAGATGGCCACCGTGGACTGGTCAAAATCTGTAAATCGTCTTATTTTAACCATTAGACCAGATAAAAGCATGGCTGAAAGGTCTTTTTATAGTTTTTCTGGTACAAGGAATCCAATAAAATCATTATTTTTTAAATAAATTTTGAAGAAATTAGAAAGAGAGAAAACGAGAAAGAGAAAGCAATCACAAGATGAGGAGGCAGGGGCTTCAAGTGGTGTGCACATACCAAACGCCAGTCAACTGAGAACAGTACAAGGATCTGAATCTTTTGTGAAGATGGCGGCCCTATTCTGCACGAGTTTGCCACTTTTGAAGCTGATAATCACATTCGGTCAATGGCAAAAGAAATGTAAGATACCAAATTACTTTCAAAAGTATTATGTGGTGATTTGGTAGCAAATGAAGCCAAGTATCATCTGGCTTGTTTGATCAAATACAGAAATCGTTACCGATCCTTCCAAAGTCAAAACAATCCATCGCAAAGAGATGCTGCAGCAAAAGTCAAAATGGCCAAAGCAAGGGCATTCGTCGAGCTTGTGACATACATGGAGAAATCAGCAGTGGAAGGAACCTTTCTGTTCAAGCTGTCCAAGATTCATGACATGTATGAGAAACGCCTCAAGGACTTTGGTCTCGACATTTCCTTCAAAAAAACACGCTTGAAAGAACAAATACTTAATCACTTCAGAGACTCCGGACTACAGGAGCAAATAGATGTCAAAAATACAATTCTTGCATTTCCAGAAGGCATTCAACATTTGCTCAAAGATGCTTTCCTCTTTCACGATTATGATGATGAAGCAAAATTGTTTGCAAAAGTTGCTAAAATATGCAGAGAAGAAATCTTTAAGGAGAGTGTAAAATTTTCAGGCAGTTTTGAGCCTGGGTGCCAGGAAGCAATTGTACCCAGTACACGACTACTACTCTCAATGATTCTATGTGGCCCAAACTTGTCAGCGTCAGTGGATGATTCACAAGCCTGTCTAACATTGGCACAGCTAATTGTCCACAACTGCAAGAAAAGAGTAGACAAATACCGAACACCAACGTCACACACTTGACCGCGAGCCTCCATTGCCATTGTACATTGGTATGAATCTGCACACCCAAACTCGCAGCAAAAAACTGGTGGACCAGATGGCAAAACTAGGAATCAGTTGTTCATATGAACGTGTCATTCAAGTAGATAATGCTTTAGCTACGTCCATGCGTGCAGTGTTTTCTGTGCTTATGCGTGCAGTGTTTACAGCTTCCTGGTACTTGTTTAAATAAATAAATAAATAAATGAATGAATGAATAAATAAATAAATGGAAATCGTCACTCTTGAACATATAAATCACATTTACATGTACTTATCACAAGATTTTATATGTCATGACAAGGCTTATATGCCTAGACTATTATATAAGAAATGTATCGAAAATACAACTACATATATTAAACTGTATTAAATCAGCTACAGCCTCAATCTTTTTTTCTTCAAAATTTACTTAAAAAATAATGATTTTATTGGATTCCTTGTACCAGAAAAACTATAAAAAGACCTTTCAGCCATGCTTTTATCTGGTCTAGTGGTTAAAATAAGACGATTTACAGATTTTGACGGGTCCACGGTGACCATCTTGGATTTTACACCCTTAATATAGACAGATTTTTTGGAGCATGGGATTTTTTCATCCATATACCCATACAAACTCACTGTAAAAATTTGGTGCTTTTGTCACTCTTGTAACGATTTTTTCGCTAAGCCACCTGACAATAAAGCTAAACTCTTCGCTTAAACTTTCGCCTCAAATTCAACCCTACACAATTCCAGTGCTGTTCCTCTATCTCTTCCCTCCGACTTAATTACTGTATGTCTGAAATTAGAATCTCCCTCAGAGATGTTTCTTCTGCCCTATCTGGGTTGAACTCTAGGAAGGCGTACGGTCATTATGGTGTCCCTCCTGTTGTTCTCAAGAACTATGCTTCTGTGCTGATACCTTGCCGAGGCAAACTCTTTCGTCTCTGTCTATCATCTGGCACTATTCCTTCCTGATGAAAGCTCGCTTTCATTCAGCCTGTCCCAAAGAAGAGTGACCGCTCCCAACCCTCCAACTATCGTCCAATTGATTCGATTTTTTTTGCCTTTCTAAAGTTTTTGTATCTACTTAATAGGAAGATTCTTAAACACCTCTCTTCTCGCAATCTTCTTTCAGATCGTCAGTATGGATTCCGCAAGGGACGTTCTACTGGCAATCTTCTTTATTTCTCTAACTCTTGGTCAGCCTCCTTTCGAGATTTCGGTGAAACCTTTGCTATTGCGCTAGACATACCAAAAGCTTTTGAAGAATCTGGCATAAATCTTTAATTTCCAAACTGCCCTCCTTCGGTTTCTATCTTTTTATCTCTAATTTCCTTTCTGTCCGATCTACAGCTGCGGTTGTAGATGCCCACTGTTCTTCTCCTAAAGCTTCGCAGTTTCTTTACTCCTTTGTCTATGCCCAGGGCCGGCCCCAGCTATGTGCGGCCTGTGCGGCTGCACAAGGCCCCCATCAATTAGAGGGCCCCTCCAAAATTCATTTGTTCTTCGTATTTTTAGTTGCTATAGCATCACCAAACTTATAAAAACGACACAAAACCACCTAAAAGAATGTAGATAAGCAGCATAAATAAGCGTGTATTATTATATTTATATTTGTAGGCTACTTTTTGTCATTATGTGTTCAGAACTGTCACTGTTAAAATTCTTTTCGTTTAATTTTTGTTCGTCTCTTTATGTACGTAATGTGGCGTGTGCGTGGCATATACGATATTATTATCAGTGTTTCTGTTCGGGTATCAATCTATTTTTTGTGACGGTATATATTTTTGGTTATTATACGGCATATATCAATCATATCTAATATATCAACTCTCTATTACATCATCAGTTTATTGATCATAATATCGAATATCGAGATATATAACAAATAAATCTGACCATCCATCACCTAGGGTGGCTATTTCTAAATTTCCAAAAAGGAGGACACTGCGTATGTGGCCGTACGTTAACATATATATATATATATATATATATATATATATATATATAACTGAAAGAAATGAATATTCATTTTTACTCCTTTGGGCAGACTGACTGTCCGACTCATAGTCATGAAATTGAAAACAAATGTGGCTTTTCAGCAGTGTTGCCAACTACATATAATAAAAATACGTTAAGGGTTATTATGGCCTTCAGTACCCGCTATTTTAAGTGTACCTGAGGTAATTTATATAATTCTTTTTAGCCAGACCCCAAAAAGGAGGACAAATTAACGTCCGGCTCAAGGTGGCTCCGGATGGAGGACATAGTGCTCAAAAGGCGAACTGTCCGGCCACCCTACCGTCACCTCAGCGGCGCCTCATGTAGTATTGCCATAGAGACGTCATCCGAAAATTTAAAACCATGATCTGTAGCCACCAGCCAGTTGGCAAGCAACTGTTTTATGGGAAGGTGTTTCTCTCTCAGGTTTGAGCATAGTGCTTTAGTTTTGATATATTTTCCTAAGTAGCTTTATTAATCAAATGCTATAATTGTATAAATCTATGCATATCAAAGTAGAAAGTACTTTGTGTCGGAGATGCTTTTATATTTTTGGATGTAATTATTTAAAAAACGGTGCAATAGAAGTTGCTCGTTTATAACAAATGAAATTGGTGTGTTATTTTTAATTATTAGAATAAGAACATAGAACGGAACAGCAAGTGCTTTGTTGCCTTTGTATACAGACTTTCTTCCGAAATTAGTCAAGTGCATAATGTTTTATTTATAATTTCCTTGGAATATTTATTGATAATAATTCGTATACATAATACATGTAACTGATCGAGGCTGTTCCTAATAAAGATTGGTAGGCTATAATCACACAGTTTTCTTTTTTTCTTTCAGATATTGCTGTTGTGGCCCCAGTCCCAACCAGTCTAGCTAACTGCAGTGGAAGAGCAAAGGAAACGGTCTTATCCATCAGGTGCAGAGAAAAGAAAGAAAAGAAAAAGTGAGGATGGAAAAATAGCAAAGGAAAAAGGTGTGTGGTTATTATTATGATTATTATTATTATTATTATTATTATTAAATGTATTCAGTGATGGAGTGAATTTATATGAATCCATGTTATATCTTTCAGGGGCATTACTCAAGTATTTTGGAACGACTTCATCAGGTGAACCACAGCCGTCTTCTTCCTCCACTGATGTCACTGCTGCTGAGGGAGCATCAGCACAGGTAACAGGGCTGTCTTCTTCTTCCACTGATGTCACTGCTGCTGATGGAGCATCAGAACAGGTACCAGGGCCGTCGTCTTCCTCCACTGATATCACTGCTGCTGAGGGAGCATCAGCACGGGTACCAGAGCCGTCTTCACCCTCCACTGATCTTCCACCTTTCTCATCTCAATATTCTAATTTAGCTCAACCACTTGATCCAGCTGACTGGCCATCTGTTTTGTCAGATGAAATCAGGACAGATTTGGTCAGCAGAGGGCCATTTTTGGTTGGTCCTGAGTTCACATTTCCTAAAAGAGGAGATGGTAGAAGCTTTAACATTCACCACAGTTATAGGATATTAATCAATGGGGAGAAAATTAAACGGAGTTGGCTTCTATATTCAAGTAAAAACAATGCATTCTATTGCTTCTGTTGTAAATTGTTTTCAAAAAAGACCTACAAGTTGATCACAGAAGGACTGCCAGACTGGATCCATTTAGGTACATTATTGAAAAGCCATGAAAATAACCCAGAACACACTAAGAACATGGTAATATGGAAGGAGCTTGACCTGCGTCTTAAGAAGGGGAAGACCATTGACCAGGTAGAAGTGTCTCTTGCAGAAGCCAAGAGGAAGCGTTGGAGGGAAGTACTCACTCGTTTAGTTTGCATCATCAAGTCTTTAGCAGGGAGAAACCTGGGGTTTAGGGGTTCTGTTGACAAATTGCACCATCAAAGCAATGGCAACTTCCTAAAAGAGGTAGAACTTCTTGCCAATTTTGATCCAGTAATGAAACAGCATATCAGCCGGGTGGAAAGTGGAGTGGGTACTCATGCTACCTATTTAGGCAAAACTATTCAAAATGAGCTGATTACCTCCATCAGTGACAAAATAGTTGAGAAAATGGTGACAGAAATTAAGCAGTTCAAATACTATGCCATTATTTTGGATTGTACTCCTGACCTAAGCCACCAAGAACAAATGTCAGTTGTCATCAGAACTGTCAAACCAGAAGAAACACCAGAAGTCAAAGAATACTGTCTGGGATTCCTTGTGGCATCAGAAACAACAGGTCTCGGTTTGTCCTCTCTCATTTTCAAAAGGCTTGAGGAGCTAAACTTACCCTTTAATGATTGCAGAGGGCGGTCTTACGACAATGGAGCCAATATGAAAGGAAAGAATAAGGGTGTTCAAACAAGGCTCCTAGAAGAAAACCCTCGTGCACTTTATGTACCTTGTGGGGCACATACCTTGGACCTTGCAATGGCTGATGAAGCCAAAAGCTCCATAGATGCCACAAGCTTCTTTGGATATGTACAAAAAAGTATACAATTTGTTCTCAGCAGCACCTCAACGATGGACTATTTTGAAACAGTATGTCAGTCTCACTCTAAAGTCCTGGAGTGAAACGAGGTGGGAAAGCCGACTTAAAAGTATTGAGCCTTTGGTTATCAGGCCTCTATGATAAGGGAGGCATTGTTGGAGGTCAGGGAAAAGACAACAGATGCTACAACAAAAATTGAGGCACAATCATTGGCAGAGGAGGTGGGGTCATTTAGATTTCAGATTTGCACTGTAGTATGGTATGATATCCTCTCCAAAACCAACAGCGTCAGCAAGCTCCTACAATCTGCCGAGATACAACTGGACGTGGCAGTTAACCTCCTAGAGAAGACTAAAGCATTTTTCATAACATACAGAGATAATGGTTTTGCTGGAGCACAAGCCGCTGCAAAAGAGATATGCGAAGATATGCATGTGGAGGCTGTCCTCAAAGAGAAGAAGATAAGAAGCACAAAGACATACTTTGCTTATGAATCTCCAGATGAACCCATAAACGATGCAATGAAGAGGATGAAAGTCACGTTTTTCAATGTGGTGGTCGACTCAATCATTGGATCTTTAGATGACAGATTCAAAACACTAGGGGAAGTGAGAAGTAAGTTTGGAGTGTTGCTTAACTTTCCAAATATGATCATTGAGGCAGTGACAGAGGAGTGTGAAGAACTTGGGAAAACATTAAGCTGTGGAAGAGGAGGCTGATATTGATGGGAGAGATCTGGCCACTGAAACTGGGAACCTTCCAAATTTGCCGAAAGAGTTGAAAGACAACATGACAGCACTTGGACTCCTAAGTTACCTTCATCAAAAGCAGTTGAAAGAAATCTATCCCAATCTTTGGATAGCACTTCGGATTGCTCGCACTCTCCCAGTGACAGTGGCATCAGCAGAAAGAAGCTTTTCAAAACTAAGGCTCATAAAGACCTATCTCAGATCCACAATGGCACAAGATCGCCTCAGTGGACTCGCTATCATCAGTATTAATCAAGAGATTAGCAAGCAGCTGTCTTATGATAGTGTTAGTGAAGATTTTGCCTCAAGAAAATCAAGGAGGTACAGATTATAAGCATTTCAGAGTACTGGTATTTATGGTTTGACAAACAGTGATGTTTTTTGTTAATTTTTCTAATCATGGTTGCAGTTAGCTTCAACAATTTTCCTTTATTTCTTCTTGTTCTCTTATTTATCATTTTATCAAACTATATTTATAATTGTCAATTTTATTTTCCGCCATTGCATATTATTTTTTCCACATTAAAATCATTTCAAATTTATACTGTACTATGTAATTTTGAATATTTGTAATTCTTTAAATATAAAAGAGGAACACTGATACTGATTTACCTTCCTGTTATATATTTGTGAAAGATATATATACATATATATATATATAAGGGGGCGCCCATATAAGAGCTTGCCTTGGGCGCCAAATACCCTTGCGCCACGGTGTATATATATATATAATATATTGGGTGTTTGCTTTTATGAAGATGATGTCCTCATAGAAAATCAGAAACATGTGGGGCCCTGGGAGGGTTGTGTAAGGAATGGGGGCCTCAACCATCTTGCACAGGGCCCCTCAGAAGCTAGGGCCGGCCCTGTCTATGCCCTCCAATCCTTCAAACGCAGAGTGTCCACGCATCTCGAAAACCCTGGACCTTGATTTTGGCTCTCTTCTTCCTTTATGGGGGTGGGGGGCGTTTTTGCGGACATTCGCCCTTGGCCTCACCTTCCGGCATGAAAAACATATATATAAGGTAAATATTAAGTTCCATGGAAACCAGTTTTTTTGACCAAATTTGTTACAAAGGGCTGAAGTACAGTATGTTGCTGGGAATAATATGAGTAATTTTGAATAACTATTCAAACGTAAGGAAGATTGATGTAATTCCTCTCATATAGGTTATACAACTAATATACACTTGTTCACCTCAGAAAATTACAACGTTAATGTAAACCAAGTAAAAATTGATGAACACTAAAATTGAACATAAAAGACAACAAATGAAATTGTTCCAAACTTTCACATAATATTTAAAACTTAAAATTTCTTCAACGTAACAATAGAGGAATTCTTAATGATAAAAAAGCATAAACCAGATATCAATACCTAATTCAGTGAAATGACATATTTTTTTAAAAATAGTTTTATTTAAAATTGGACATAAAAGGAAATTTCGGCGGAGGAATAACGTTTCTGAAAAAAAGTGGGATTTTTATCAAGCGATAATTTTTAACTGTATTTATTATCTTAATATAAAAATATTATTGTTTTAAGGTTTCATCCGTAAGTATTAATTTAACAGTTTATAGTTTAGTTACTTGAAAATGACTAAAGTATTTGGCCGAAACGTTAGAAATGAGTAAAACAATTATATTATTTTACTCAAGGATTGTTTCAAGTACAATTCCTGAAGTATTGAGGAAAACCTTTAGAATTTTGCAGAAGCGTCTAAAGCATTATATTAGATTAAAAACTGAACAGGAGTTCTTAAATAATAATAATAATAATGATAATAATAATAATAATAATAATAATAATGAGCAATTGTATAACAGTTCCAAATTGAAAACCATAAAAATATATTTTACTCATTTTATCCATAAATTTAATTAAAATTTATAATTAAAATTTGCATTTTATGTTGTCCGATTTTAGAGCATACACAAATTTAATTATTATTAGGATTGGATGTTACATTAGCGTGAGTGGACGTTAAATTACTCAAGTGTGGGCGTTACATCCTTATTAGGGTCAAAGGTCAACTTTTATTCGATAATCCTCACAGTCATTATCGAATTTTATGGGATATCTTTATTCCGGTCGGAGATCTTTTGATGTTGACTCTCCCATTACGAAAAAAAAATAACAAAACGCTTCGATATTTCCCGAGGAAAGCCTTTCTGAGTTTCTGTATAATTCTCTTAAATCAGTGATTCCCAACCTTTTTTTTGCTGCGAACCTAAATTGGCCACCAAAGGACCTCCCGACCCTCAGACTTATGACAAAATTTAAATATGTATATAAATATAAATTAAGAAATAGTGAATATAGTGACCCATCGCGACCCTACTCGAGGACCCCCGCGACCCTGATTTGGGTCGGGACCCGAGGTTGGGAACCACTGTCTTAAAGAGATACGTTTTATGTTAGGTGAATATTCTCAATTACGAGATGAACTCAAGGAGTAAAGACGGGAGAGGTAATGGATTTATTGGAAGCACGAGCTTTCGACCTATACGAAGGTCCTCATCATGTCATGCGCATCTAGTCAAGACTTTGTAGGGGGAGAAAGCTTGTTGCGTTCTTTATAAATCCATTTTCCATTGTGGTTTTATTCGATCAGGTTCCTTGTACAGTTGGTTAAATATTCTTTGGTGGAGATTCTTGGTTTGACGTTTGACGGGGATAAACGTGTCCACGAAGTCCCTCTTCACGTCGTCATTGTGAAGGAAATACACAAAGTTTATGGACAGGTCAAAATCATCCGTATGCGCCTGTTAGTCAGTCAAATTATGATAAATTCGGTCAGATTAAGTCAAAAGAGTATATTGATGACTTTAACCCGTCCATATTTGGGGGTATCACCTATTCTGAGGGGTCTTGCGGCGTTGTTTGACATTGATTCGAAGATTTCTTCGTGGGACCTCGATTATCTTTAGTTCAAGATTTTCATTTTCACTCTGATGTAACAGGTGTTTCAGACCCACTAATTACAGTGACACTCTTGCATTGGGCCTGTTCTAGATAATATATTCTTTCTACTAGTTCATCCGCTTTTTTCAGCAGTTTACCCGTCTTTTCCTCTTCGGGG
Organism: Bathynomus jamesi; assembly: GCA_023014485.1. Lineage (NCBI taxonomy): Eukaryota > Metazoa > Arthropoda > Malacostraca > Isopoda > Cirolanidae > Bathynomus > Bathynomus jamesi. Next base: position 94,635 of record JAJOZX010001584.1, on the reverse strand, counting down.
GATGTTTCGCTTTGTGACTCAGAAGACCTACTTTTCAGTCAGATTCCGAGTTACTTCGTGATTTTCTGAGATTCCTGAAGGGTGGTTTTGTTATAGGCTTCGTATAAGCGGAGATTCTCAGTACTGATATATTCCCTTCAACGGATATTCTTCAAACAATTTATCTGTTGAGAAATTCGGCTATGCCGAGGTAACAACGCCCACATCAACAGTTGTTGTGACATTTGACACCATTGCCTGGGCTATTCTAGTTCTTCATTACGTACAAACATTTCATAAAACATATTAGTTCCAAATATATATATATATATATATATATACACACACACATTCGTATATGTAAAGAGAGCACCTTAACATTTTTCTTTAATATTTAAGTAAATTTATAACCGTATCTTTGAGCTGAGTTGTACTATACATAATTATGGTGGATTTATTGTCACTTATAATAACATTTCAACCGCCCAAAGTACATCACTTCAGATTTTACGACAGCGGTACATGCAATTCAAAGGTGTGGCCACACTGCTTAAAATAACTTTCGTTTCATACATTTTTGATAAAAGAATATATATATATATACAGGGGTTAGACAAAATAATATGAACACCCGCCGATTTCACCGGTTATCTTTACGGACTGCTCAGACACAAAGTAAACGGTCAAATGACTGGCAAACCTATTTAAATGCGTAACAGAGAGTGTATACGTCATGTTATAACCCTCACGTTGTTTTTACAGATCTGAGTGAATTATGAATTAGCAGTTATGAAAGATCTGTCAGACTTCCAGAGAGGGCAAATTGTCGGAGCGCGGATGGCTGGTGCATCGGTGACAAAAACCGCTCAGATGTTCAATGTATCCAGAGGAACTGTCTCTATGGTCATGTCTGCATACCAAAACCATGGAAAGACAAGCACGGACAAATGCAATAGTGGACGCAAGAAGAAGCTGTGTGATCGAGACCGCCGGGTGCTAAAGCGCATTGTGACAAAGAACCATAAGACCACAGCTCCAAAAGTGACTGCAGAGCTTAACCAGCATCTTGCAAGCCCGGTATCGACCAGAACTGTACGTCGCGAGCTCCATGGAGCTGGATACCATGGGAGGGCTGCAATTGCCAAACCCTTCCTTTCGCACATCAACATTGAGCGGCGCAGAAATGGTGTAATGACCATAAGAATTGGTCAATGGACCGGTGGAAGAATGTAGTCTACTCCGACGAATCCTCCTTTACGCTATTTCCATGTTCCGGTCGAGTTTACGTCTGGAGACAGCCTAAAGATGCTTATGACCCGACTGCCTGACCCCAACCGTTAAGCATGGAGGGGATCTGTGATGGTTTGGGCAGCAATATCGTGGAATACTCTTGGCCCAGCTGTAGTACTGCATGGTAGGGTTAACGCCCAGGTCTATCTGTCAATATTGGCTGACCAGGTCCATCCCATGGTCCAAACGCTGTTTCCCAATGGCGGCGCCGTCTTCCTGGATGATAATGCACCAATCCACACCGCTGGGGTCGTTAAAAAAACTGGTTTGAAGAGCATGTTAGTGAAGTAGAACACTTGGATTGGCCTCCACAATCCCCGGATCTTAACATTATCGAGCATCTGTGGTGTCAGTTGGAGCAGCAGGTCAGAAGCCGATTCCCACCGCCGGCGTCTTTGGAGGAACTGGAGCAGGGTTTGCTCGAAGAATGGCTCAGGATTCCTTTAGCCACTGTCCAAAAGCTGTATGAATCAATTCCCTGACGCATTGCAGCTGTTATTGCCGCTAAAGGAGGACCAACTCCATATTAAGAATAAAAACCGCCATTTATCAAGGTGTTCATATTATTTTGTCCAACCCCTGTATATATACTCTCATAATGAGTCCCAAAACTCAAAATGTGCTGCCAAGGAAGGAACCTCCAGCAAACCAGCCCAAACACATTCAAGAATTATTTCGACAAGTTGCTGTGTAAAGTCCCTGACTGGCTATGGGGGCAGGATGACTAGAAAGCAACTCTCTTCTACATCAAATTCCTCAAATGAGGTGGAATAATGCAAAGGGGCCAAACGCAAGTTTGGAAACCAAGAGAAGCTCTCTCCCTCTCTCTCTCTCTCTCTCTCTCTCTCTTTCTCTCTTTCTCTCTCTCTCTCTCTTCTCTCTATATATATATATATATATATATATATATATATATATATATATTAGAGAGAGAGAGAGAGAGAGAGAGAGAGAGAGAGAGAGAGACGGAGAGAGAGAGAGAGAGAGAGAGAGGAGAGAGAGAGAGAGAGAGAGAGAAACCGTTAGTCCTGAATCGTAATCCATTTGGTGTAGTTCTTGTAGAACAGAGGTTAGATGAGTTTGTGGATCTAATTTGATGCATCATTCCGAGATTCTTCTGCAACTGCCAACTAGATTTATTCATTCTCTGATTATTTCCCACCGAATCTCATTCTCATTCTCGGTCCACAAATGAAAATGCGCAAAGACGCAAAGTGAAAAATCTACATTTGAGTAAAGGAGTTTCTTGATTTGAGATACAATGTCATTCCCATTTTCGCATTCGTGGTGAAGGCGCAAAATAAGAATGAATAATATTTCCTAATTTAACCTTACCTAACCTAACATTACCCTAACCTAACTTAATCTGGATCTAAGCGTTAAAGCCGTAGATGAGAATAAGAATGGCATAAAATGGGAACACCGGTTTGAGAAAGGCCTCTCCTTCGAGATTCTCACTCGTGAATTTGTCACCCTTGGAAGTTGGGCGCGGAATGAAATGGGAATGACATTGAGTCGGGTGATACCATTCTCTCAGCTCGGACTGTTTAGAATACTAATTAAACTTCTTAATTAAATGTGCTCTCCGTTCTCCAATACTGCTTGCGGACACCATTTTCATTGATAAAAGTATGATCTTTCATCCACGCTGTTGTTCGTATTAATTTTCCATAATACTTTATACGATACATTTCTTCCGAAGTTTTCACTAAACTGAATTATCGTACGTTATAGTCACTCTCATTACGGACAATCATGATACCATCACGTTTACCCTACGGGAAGTTTGGTCTCTCAGCTGCTTACGAATGAAGCAATGGAAAATAAATTAGAGGAAACAATAGAAATTCATTTTTCATTTATGACTGACGACTATCCACTTATGACTATCGCAATCTATATCTTTAAAGTATTTAGCAAATATAATATAAAAAATAAATAAGTCCGAATATTGAATAGAAATAGGTCAATTATATTAGTTCTGAACATATATATATATACATATATATATATATATATATATATATATATATACACAATAATGATAATGTTTGTGGTTATTTGGCCTCTTTCGTAATGAAAAAGGTCATGTGACGGAGGGGACCTACAGCTTTACGTGGGATCTGAACTATGTGAGGGTCGATATAGTTTGTAAATCAATATATTGTTTACAACTCAAATGAAATTTGAATATTTAATAATCATAATTACAGTTTGTATATGGTTACTAGATGTCAATTTCAAATTTAATGTCACACATGATACTCCTGGTACAGTTTCATGCCCGACCTTATACCTTTGCATCTTTCATAGCTCGCATTTTATATATATATATATATATATATACATGGGTCACCAATAAAGTATTATGTAAATGCGTGCCTCGCAGCAAAGGCTTCGCACGAAGGTCAAGTTGCTCCATATATATATATATATATATATATATATATATATATATAAAAGCAGACAACCTTTGGGATTCAAAGTTGACGTCCTTTAACTTCATTCATAAAATGAAGTTGAGAAGTTGGTGTTCTGAAATTTAAAGCTGTCTCCTCCTAACTTCGTCGCTAACGGCGACATCAAATCCTAACGTAATTCTCACATCTTTAACGGCCTCGAGCGAGTCCAGACCTTGTTTCTTTGCACTAAACCAAGCTTCCAAATCATAACGTTTGACGTGTTTTGTGTAAATGTTAAAAGCGCCAATTATGTGCAATTGCTCCTACCCACACACACACACACACACACACACACATACAGTATGTATATATATATATATATATATATATATATATACACGTGAAATGAATGACTGATGCAAACCCACAAGAAAAAAAAATTATTCCAAGGTCTTTAGTATATTCAGCAGTACACCTCGTCAGGGAATGACACCCTGATGAGGTGTATTGCTGAATACACGAAAGACCTTGGAATATTTTTTTCTTTTTCCTTGTGGGTTTGCAGCATATACTGTGTGTGTGTGTGTGTATATATATATATATAAGGGTGGGTCAAAAGTCTGGCCCATAGGAGGTTTATGTTCACATAGATTAAAATTTTTGTCTATAATTATTTTTATTTTTTCAGATTGGTAGATCGTCGTAGGGAGTATTGTTAGTGGTTTATGCAACATAGGCAGTTGGAAAAGCGTATCATGTTCACTGTTCAGTGACGAAGCAATTTTTTACCTAAACGGTTCAGTCAACAGACATAATGCACGATATTGGGCTAAAGAAAATCCACATTGGATTGAGGACGGACGCTCGCAGTACAACCTAAGAGTTATGGTATGGGCTGCTATGTGGGGAGATACGATAATTGGCCCATACTTTTTCCCCGACAAACTGGTGAATCATACCTTCATTTGTTAGCAAATTTCCTTACGCCTCGATTGTATGAACTACCATTACGGCATCGGAGAGCTATGTGGTTTCAGCACGATGGGGCTCCGCCGCATTTCGCAAGGGCCGTTCGCGAATTTTTGCAAGAAACATTTCAAGGGAAATGGATTGGTCGACGTGGGCCAATTGAATGGCCGCCCAGATCTCCGGACCTGACTCCTTTGGATTACTTCTTATGGGGACACCTTAAATCAGTTGTGTACGTTAACAGGCCAAGAACAATACAGGCGCTAAAGGATACCATAACAGCAGAATTTGAAGCCATAAGAACGAATATTACCATCCTCAGGAATGTGCAAACGTCTTGCGTCAGTTACAAAGTGTTTAGAAGAAGGTGGACGTCAATTTGAACACCTATTGTAATTTCTGAATTAAAACATTAAGGTAGGCCGAAATTTTCTTTTCCATTATAAACTTCCTATGGGGCCAGACTTTTGCCCCACCCGTATATACATGATGAATAAAACCACGAAGGAAAGGAAACACAGATGGTGCTCAAGCGCTTTCGTCTAATGACATCCTCAGGAACACTGAAGTACAAAAAGAATTACAGCCTATATATAGGTTACAGAAAGAGAAAAAAAAATATATATATATATATATATATATATACAATAAACGGAGAAACGAAATTAAAGGATTATGGAAGGGGGCACACAAATTTATAAGGAAAAACTATTGATTTTTAGCACAAGATTAAGATTTGTTTCCAAACAATGTTATAACAAATCTTAATCTTGTGCTAAAAATCGATAGTTTTTCCTTATAAATTTGTGTGCCCCCTTCCACAATCCTTTAATTTCGTTTCTCCGTTTATTGTATACATATTATATATATATATTTTCTCTCTTTCTGTAACCTATATATAGGCTGTAATTCTTTTTGTACTTCAGTGTTCCTGAGGATGTCATTAGACGAAAGCGCTTGAGCACCATCTGTGTTTCCTTTCCTTCGTGGTTTTATTCATCATAAATATTTTTCACGTGTTACTTTCGTGAAATAATTTTCATATATATATATATATATATATATATATATATGTGTGTGTGTGTGTGTGTGTGTGTGTGTGTGTGTAATTCTCATTCATTTTCACTTTTTATGTAATTCATAACTGGTGTATAAGATACGTGTTCTTTCATAACATTTGATGTCCTGGCTTATAATTTGCAGATATTAAATTTAAAGGAACTTTCTTAGAATATTATTACTTTATTTATTTATTTATTTCAAACTTTATTTTCAATTTGCAGCAAATAAAAAGCAAAAAAATAAAAAAAATAAGCTTATATGAAATTAATACATACAAACCAGGAAAATTTGGGATGGTAAGCATTTCATTGCAAATGTAAATTTTAATTGAGATTTTGAATTTGCAGTTATTTTTCCTATTTTCTAATTAGAAATAGGTGAAATTAAGATAAATATACAGTTAAACAGACGCGAACTAGTTGTTTTATGGTCTTTTTTGACATGTTTCTTAGTAAAACTGGATGTCGGAGTTAAATTTCATCGTAAAGCCTAATTTTGCATTTTTCCCACATTACTTTGAGCCAAAATGTCTGACAATTTAAGAAAAAAAATATCCATAGAGCTGATTTTTCCCTCCAAATTTGTGAAGTAGAACTGCCAAAAACATCCTAGTTCCTTGAAAAATTCCTTCTACTGATGTAATTTATATTGTGTTATTTGTATATATGAATATACATTGATCTACTCAACTTGTGAACCCTGAGTATGTCAGGGTGACTGTAAACAAACATGGCTATACAACCATCTTGGTGAGAGGCGTGACTGGATTTTCTTGTTGTATTTTGTCTTTTATAAATAAGTATAGTTATTTATGGTTGGGAGTAAGACAGTTATATGAGTAAAGATGTTGTTTATTTTTAATTATATTTTACTTGTTTTAAAGTAATGTTTTTTTCATGGCGTGATAGTACGTAGGTTTATAGGCCAGAAGAACCCTGTTTGGAAACTTTGTACGTTCTAGTTACTTTTCAGCAATTTTTTTTTTAAATTTGAAATAAAAACCAACGAAATATATTTAACTTGAGAAAAGTGTTTGAATCAAATACAAAAAAATAATTTTGTTCATGAGCCAAAATAGGTCTAAAGTTGTAGGCAAATACCTCGTTGCAATACATTATCTACCCCTTTGGGGATGGGAGAATGAAACCCTTACGAAAATTATTAAAAATAGTAATAATATTACCTATAACTCGTATGCAAATATCTGGAAGATTTGAAATTATCTTATCTTTTTTCTTACTTGTCATACTTCTCTAGAAAGAATCTCGTACTTCAAAATCAAAACTTTTGTAAGGGGTGTCAGGAAATGATTGCCCCCCCCCCCTGTAGAGCAAAAACTAGAAGAGATAGATAAAAACTGGCGAGACTACTTGAAACAGCGTTAAAATTTGAATAAAAACCATTATATTCTATTCCTGTGATTTTAATTCTTACCATTTTTTTTCCCACAGAAACCATGGCATCATCTATTTTGAACGATTCAGAGAAAAAGCGAGTTCTTGACCGCATTCGAGCTGTCACATTTCGTGAAGCAAAGGAAGCTGGTGCAACTTTCATAACTCGACACTGGGTGGCTGAGAGATTAAAAAGATCAGAAGACTTTGTCAAAAGGAATTGGAATAAGAATCCTGAAGATTGTGAAACAGAATTTCGAGGAGGAAGACCGGAGAAATTATCTCAAGAATCGAAAGACATTGTGCTTGCTGCATCACGGCGCCGAAAGAAGAGCTGCTCTGAGGTAGCGAAAGAGATACTTATCCGTCGTGGTAAGATAGTCAATCGGCAACTTGTGCATCAATTTCGAGTTCGCCAAGGCTTGAGTGCTTGGCATGAAATAGCTAAGCCACGGAAGAGTGATCTTAATATTGAAGATCGGCTATGGTTTTGTGATTATCTTGAGGAATGGACGGAAGACGATTTCCTTCACTTGGTTGTCAGCGATGAATTCTTCGTTTATGTCTCCAGAAAACCAAATTTTCAGAATGATCGGGTTTGGGCAACAACTCCTGATGAAGTCCCAGACGACCAGAAGTATCGAGAAATAGTAAAAAATCCAGCATGTGGGTTTTTTCATTATGTTTTCTATTCGGAAGCTCATCTGGGTTATCAAACCAAGAGGAACCAGTTGGGATGGGCCTTATTTTCGAAATGTAATTTTAGCCCAACATGTAATTCCGTTTTTGAAATACCCCGAGTGTGTTTTGGATGTTGAACAGGCAACCTTTCTTCACGACAAAGCCCCCTGTATGAAAGCACTTGCGACTCAACAACTGCTTAAGGACAATAACATTGATTTTTTCGGAAATAATGAATGGCCTGGCAATTCTCCCGATCTTAATGTCTGTGAACATGTCGGATCCATCATGAAGGATCGGGTGGAGTCCTTAATGCTGGAACAACACATTCAGAATCGGTATTCAACAGAAATTATGACTGCAAAGATCAACGAAGTCCTTGAAGAAATGAGTCATGATACCGATCTCTTTGAGACACTTCTGGGATCATACCCCCGTCGATTAATGGCCGTCAGAGCTGCAAATGGGGGCAACACCCGATATTAAAACAAGTGTTTTTTATTCAAAATTAAACGCTCTTTCGCGTGGTTTTGTCTGTTTTTTTCTATTCCTTTCAGTTTCTTCTGTACAGGGGGGGGCAATCATTTCCTGACACCCTTTTACAGTAGTCTCGAAACTCCCGTTTAAGTGGAGACTAGGCCTAAATATGTAAGAAAATGGACTCGCCATAATCAAAAGATTAAGAATAATGAAATCTCAAAAGAAAATAAAACGGTAAAAATACTTTCGACCAATCACTACTAGTCCTTATCAGTTACTAAAAATATTAAAAGAAACACGATCAAGCGAGATCACAGAGTAAATCCTAAATATTTTATTACCTTTTATAACACTCAAATTAGGGTAAATTTAAGACTGTAATTTTTAAAAATTACATAAGAAAATGGAAAACCTAAAAGATGGCCCCCACCTTCTTTCAGTATACAACCTTTCACTACAAAAAGAAATTTTTTTCTTCTTCTTACTATTGTCTCCCTTTCTCAAATTCAGTTTTTGGCACCTCTAAATCAGAGTTTTAGCCCCCCCCCCCCCCCCCATTTCAATTTTTGGACCGATCACTTCCATATTTTCGGGATATAGGCCTACTATATTATGATATAAACTCATAAATCTTAGAGATTTCAATCAGATCAGATTTATGTTTTTTGTATGTTTAACATGGAGTCAGGCACAAATTACACTACTACTCTCTCTCTCTCTCTCTCTCTCTCTATATATATATATATATATATGATGCAAACCGACAAAGAAAAAGAAAAATGATTCCAAGTCCTTTCGTATATTCAGAAGTACACCTCGTCAGGGAATGACGAGGTGTGCTTCTGAATACACGAAAGGCCTTGGAATCATTTTTCTTTTTCTTGTCGGTTTGCATCATTCATTCATTTTACGTGTTTAATTGTGAAATTCATCATATATATATATATATATATATATATATATATATATATATATATATATATATTATATTGTGTGTGTGTGTGTATATATATATATATATATATATATATATATATATATATATATATATACTTTCGTAAATAAGAATTTATTTTTATAGTGTCGAAAATAGTGAGAAAATGGAGGTCATAAGTAACAGTGAAATGGATAGAGAAACGTCTTTTCTGAATTATTGTCTTCGAACCCGTTAATCGTCACGATTCGTGACTCGAAAAGTGTGTCCGTCGCTTGCGAGAAAACCCTTCACTTTCTTCTGTCTTCAACGAATCGGAATGAACGAAAAATCAGAGACCTTGAAATAATGCTTTAGGATTCTGAACCGGTCGCCTGTGGCGTGCCTTTTCATCACGCCAATGTGGGGTGAAAAGGGTTCGATCGCGTTTCAACTGCGAGCGTTAATGTGGACGCATCACTGATGGCTTAGGTTGTCGATAAATGGTTTGTGGGTTAGGTTAAGTTAGATTAGGTCACGTTGAATTAGGTTAGGAGATAGGAGAGGTGTCGATAAAATTTCTCGTCAACGGTCATGAGCTTACGAGTTCCGAAAGCGGGCACCTGTAACTCAGCGGGCAACATCATTTCCTTTTACATAAGCGATGCGAAGATACTGAGGTCGGGGTTCGATTTTCGATGGTGATGGTTAATAATAAGCCTGAAATTGGCGCAATGGGTCGAATTAGTCTGGCCTGAGGGCTGTGCCAGTTTCTAGCTTTCCTTAATGATTAGAATCATGAGTCGTGAAATTAAATGTTTGGTAGACATGAAGGTCCATGTTTAAATGGAAATATGCGCATAAAGCATGAACACTAACGAGCATCCGTTTGCATGGTAGCCCTAAGACCTGCTATTGTACCTTATCGAGCTGAAATACCAAAAAGGTTCTGTTGGGGAATCTGTGGCACATCAAATAACCAAAAACTCATTAGATGTACAGTATACTAAAGCATTTCGACCGTCCGTCGTGATACTTGAAAATGAATATGGAAAGCCAGACTTTGAAAGCTGAGAAACATCCAATCCGAGTGCTACACACACAAACACACAAACACACACACACATATATATATATATATATATTATATATAATATATATATATATATATATATACAGTATATATATATATTGTAAGAAAAGAGAATTACTACAAAATAAAACCAAATATGGCAAAAGCATTTTGAAAGAAACCAATCATTTCGGAGACAAAGGATTTTCATTCGAATTTTTTTTTGTCTTTGGAAGAGCTTGTATGCATGCAAAAAACACACACACACACACACACACACACAATATATATATATATATATATTAAAAGGAAGCTCAAAATAACCTTCCTTTTTATTCATGGGCAGAACACCTGCAACTTTCAACATGCTGAACTTAGAGCCAGTAAAGGCAATATATAAAAAATAGTTAAAAATTTTGTGTCGAAACCTGAGAAAAATTTGGGGTTTATTCCAATACATTTGTGAACGAATTTATGGATAAAATGGACGTTAAAAATAAGAGAAATAAGTAACAAAAAATAAATAAATCTGTTTTTCCTTTTTTGTACTGACCGCAATTTGCAGTTTATTGCCGTAAATTTGCATATTTTGCCTTGCTATTATTCTATTTTGCATCCTGCTTTCATCAGTATGTTCTGTTTTTTCAAGTTTTATTTTCGCAACAAAGGGGCCGGATTAAATACAGTTGGGGGCGGCGGTGGGAAGGGGTTGGGTTTAGGGGGCGGAACAGAGAAAAGGAAAAAAGAGGAAAAACCGAGAATGGATGAGATGGGTATAGCAGCCCTGAACCGGAGACTAACCAGGCGTATAGCAACGCCGGAGGAGAGAGAGAGAGAGAGAGAGAGAGAGAGAGAGAATAGCAGCACCTTGAACGATCAAAAGTCCCAAATTTATAATCTATTTCTAAAGTCACGCATACACACTGTATAAGTATTTTCAGACATACATTAAAGCATTCAAATTAAATTTTTAAAAAAATTCTACACTAAAAATATTTTCAAAAGTATTATATATATATATATATATATATATATAATATTTGATAATTATGTTCAATGTCATGGAGGAATTCTTTGAATTTTATTTGTTTTCTTAATTGTGTGGAGAAAACAAAAGACGATCTGACATTTAAATTACACAAATTATTAACTTATCTCAATACATATACGTACGGGTGATATATTAAGTCGGGAGGTCCGAACCATTGTTAAGTTATGGTACAAAACTGTTAAGTTATATTTGAAGTTAAATTGTATTTGAAGTTATATTGGAAGCGAAGTAGATTAAAAAAACTTTACATGTAATTATCGGAAATTATCTTTTCAAAAAAATTTTTAAACTATGAAATAAAGTGTAAAATTATATTTGACCTTATCAAAGCAGAGGGTATAAAACACACACACACACACGCACGCGCGCGCGCGTAAAATAAACAATGCAGGGTTAAAATCCCTTATCTTTCATCTTAAATGAAATCAACTTCTTCGTATCAATTTAGAACCATTTGTATGCTGATGACGTCAAAGGCCTCCCGCCCGGACTGACACATCTCGACCTGGGTTCGCGGGTCGCCCCGGGCGGGTACACAAATTCATGGCTAAAGCGCGTTCGTGCGTGCGTTCGTTCGTTCGTGCGCTCGTCCTCTCGCGGTTATTCCGAGATTGCTTTCTCTTCTTCCAGTATCAAGTGCTAAGACCTTTAAATAAGAACGCTCAGTGATTAATTGGCGTCTCCGTACACACAAACACATACACGCATACATATATACACACACGCACGCACGCACGCAGCAGACATACACACACGCAGAACAACGCGGAGTGTCGTTGAAAATGATTTAGTTAGGTGCAATTTGAAAACAAATTTTAAAAAATTGTGTTAAGAAATTATTAATGTAATAAGCTCAGTTTTCATTTTAGTGCAAATGTGGTTTAGTGTATATGTTATAATAATAATAATAATAATAATGATAATAATAATGAGAGTAGAGATTTTAAGTTTTTATTTAAAAAAGTTCTTTTATTGGCTATTGGCTCGAGTCGATATTCCGTAAGTCAATTATTATAATTATCGTTGAGAACGTTTGTATGGCAATAAAAATAGTATTCTACTCTTAACAGTGAAAGTGGGTCTGATCTGAAACTTATAGCTTTGGGGAATTAATAATAATAATAATAATAATAGTATTATTGTGTTATTTCGTAAAATCCGTGCAAAATGCAGTGATGTTTATCGATACTGAAGGTTTAGTGAAGTGAATGTTCATTTCAAGTTCGAATGAAAATAGTCTAAAACAAAGAACTTGATTTAAAAACTATAGTATTAAGGGTATACAAATTTATATTCCAGAAACATCGCCATATGTTCGCGTATAACCCATTCGCAATGCCGCATGCGATTTTTTTTTATGATATATAGAACCTCGTACAAATGGAGGCGTGAGCTAATTTATCCCTCTAAAAACTCGACTAAAACCTTACAAAGAGCGATAAAATATCGACAATAAGAAGCAAAACCGATGAACTGAAAACCAATTTGCGAATTTCGAATTTTGAATTTGGATGCAATGCAGACTCGACTTTGAGGGGGGTTTTAAGGAGTAAAAAGAAATGAAAATATATCATCCTAAAAGGTAATTATGCAAATAATTTATTTCTTTTTATAGAGTTAATTTAGTCCATATATTGTCGGGTAACACAAATTAATCAAATGCTTAAATCGTTTCTCTTTATATTTAGGTTAGGTTAGGTTTTTTGTCGTTTAAAACGACCTCGACAATAAAAAAAATTAAAAATAATTTGCGACGTTTAAACACAACTTAAAAATACACCTACCCAATTTGTGGGCGATAGTTGACCGTAAATTATTTTTGAAAAAATACTTGGCCGTAAGTTAGTTAACATCAATTTCTCGTTTATTTGTGACGGCTTTCGAAAAAAACAAAATTCCTCTTAATAATACCTAACATTTTAATTGCTTTATTTCTAGCCTCTAAGCATTGCTTAGAAAATTTTAGATCGCTACAGGGGTATGAAGTCACCAAATATTGGTGACTTCATACCCCTGTAGTTGGGGTAGGAAGTCACCGACTATTGGGTAATGTCGTGTTTTACGTTCATAAACTCAAAAAATTAACAAAATCTTTTATTGAAACAGAAAAACAACGAACAACTATCAAACAGAGTAAATCAGTTTGCAGTTGTTTAAATTTAGTAATTTTGGGGCAAGTTGTTGACCTAACCAATTGAATGCCCGGTTAGGTCAACTATACGCCCTCGATAATTGGTTAAGTTAAGTCGTGATATTTTCGTTAGTTTAAACAAAAATATCACGACTTAACCTAACCAATTGTCAAGGGCATACAGTTGACTTAACTGGGCATTCAATTAACCTAACCGGACATTCAGTTGACTTAACCAAATTATCAAATTCTTTTCATAACACCAGGGTTGCCAAAATGATTTCATTAGGTCATTAAAACAATAGACGCTTCGATAGACGATTTTTTTGAGTTTACGAACATAAAACACATTACCAAATATTGTGTGGTTTTGCATTAAGTGCATCATTTTACTTTATCTATTTATAGTTTACGGCCAAGTAGTTTTTCAAGAATAATTTACAAGGAGTTACAAGGAAAAGAAGTACCTCAAAAGGCCTTGCGGCCCATACCGAGGAGGTACCAATGGCAACGGGTACCAGGGAAAATTTTCTACACCCTCAAAGAGTGTGCAAGATTTGGTCTAACATTTTCTTGAGATGATCCACAGAGGAACTGTCCACACCCTCCGAAGGTAACCTGTTCCACGTGTCACAGATCTTATACGTAAAGTAATTCCCACACACACTAGTCCCAAACCGTTTCAAATCCAACTTCCAACCATTGTTGCGAGTTGGGTTATCATTTAAACTAAACATGCTTCTAAAATCGACATCGTTGAACCCGCGTAAGAGCTTGAAAACCTCGATAAGTTGACCGCGCAGCTTCCGAGTTTCCAGCGAAAACAAATTCAGGGCGCGTAAGCTTCGATTGTAGCCCATATGACTAACGGATGGGATTAACTTTGTGGCCCTCGCCTGCACTCGCCCCAGCCTCTCAATATCTTTCCTGAGGGTGGGCGACCAGAACTGCACAGCATACTCCAGGTGCGGCCGAACCAGCGAATTGTACAGAGAGAGCACAATCTCCTTGTTCCCAACAGCTTCTGGGCTTTCTTTTCCACCTCTACGCACTGTTTCGTAAACTTAAGGTCGCTGCTAATTAGCACACTCAAGTCCTTTTCCAAATCAGTCGCCTCGATATTACTTCCTAACATCGAGTAGTCCGACTTGGGATTGGCGTAGCCAATGTGCATCACCTTGCATTTACCCAAGTTAAACGGCATTTACCATTTTTCGGACCACTCTCCTATCCTACGTAGGTCCGCACGCAGTTGCTCGATCGCTTCGGGTGTCCCAACATTGACCCCAAGCTTCGTGTCATCAGCGAATTTGGCGATCCGACTGACAATGCCACCGTCGATATCATTTATGTAAATGATAAACAACACTGGCCCCAAAACGGAACCCTGAGGAACCCCACTAGTGACCGAGGCCCAACCCGAACTAACCCCTTTAATTACAACCCTCTGCCGCCTATTCTTCAATTTAAGGCCAACTTATGCACTATCGCCAATTTGCGACGTTAAACTACAATATATATATATAAATCATTTGCAATGCTGTATGCAATATTTTATCTATAGTTTATAAAACCATGTAAAATAATTATGAAATATATCACTCGCAAAATAGCCTATACAATACCAAAAAAATGCTAAAATTTTGACTGAAACCTTACAGAGACCAATAGAATATTGACAGTAAGCAAAATGCACACACACACACACACACACACGTGTATGTATATATATATATATTATATATAATATATATATATATATATATATATATATATATAAAAATCCCAAATTATAAATAAAATATAAAAGCTTTAAAAATTATGAAGCTTTTCGATGAGATTTACACCTCTTCGTTCAGATAAGAAAAGTAAAATGGAATATTACAGGCAGGGTTGCCAACCCAGGCTCACAAAATGTCGCTAAATTCACTTCAAAAAGTCGCCAGATGTGGAGTAGCCAAAATATCGCTAAAATTTGGAGTATAGTACCCAAAATGGCGTAGCCAAATTACTTCAAAAAGTTGCCAAATGTGGAGATGTGAAGCCATTCCACTCAGAAACGTTGTCTATATTTCTTGTTCATTGTTCCTTTTATGTAAAAAAAGTGCTATACTGATAGTCGCACAAATATATAAGGCCATACAACCCAAAGGAATGGACGAGACTGGCAGCTCGACAAAAAAATAGCTAAAATTACGCTACGTCGCTAAACACTAAAAAATTTAACCAAAACTCATCAAAAGTCGCTAAATTAGCAACTCTGGTTACAGGAAAAGAACGGCACATGAACCTCGTGTATTTGGCACATAAAGATTTAAAAATAGCGTCTCGGGCTTAAATTTTATTTAAAAATGGATCGATGTAAAAACTAACTCCATCATTGTTAAAATTAGCAACATTTTCAATTAAAAAGGATTCGATCAATTTATTCTTATTTTTATGCAAATAATTTGGCCCTCTGGTTGCGCATAAAAAATACAAATAAAAGGAAATTGATCGAATCCTTTTTAATTGAAAATGTTCTTAATTTTAACAATGACAGAGACAGTTTGTACACCGATCCATTTTTAAATCAAATTTTAGCCCAAGACATTCTTTTTAAATCTTTCCCGCACCACTTTCCTCTCTTTAACAAAGTTACCCTTTCACTGATTTGAATCTACTTGGCACAAATGTTTCATTGGTTTGCCCAATCATAACAATCAGACATAAAAAGAAATTGACTTGTTTTCAGCTGGAACTAGTTACATGCAGCTGAATCAGTTAGAATTTATTTGTTGAAGTTTAAATTCTGTTACGGGCTCAGTGTGTGAACTTACCGTGCCCAGCCACTGCGGTCGCCAATGATGGGTACTAGATAACCACTCCTTATGAGTATAGGGTATGGGATAGGGGTACCGCCTCCGCAAAACCTAGTTTCGCACGAACGGCAAGATAAGCTCGCATCACCTTGATTACTTGGCCTCTGTGTGGTAGTAGAGAGGGGGCTTCGCCTCGTTATTCGAAGGGAGCTTGGACATTGGTAACTAAGCGGCTTTTCTCTGTATACATGAATTAAAAGGGATGGAATGGAAGATGTGTGGGTGGTCTTTTCGCTGCTCTGGAATGATAGTATACTGCGCTTATGGTACACGGCCACAAAATTTAAAGATTTTTCCTTTGGAAATTGAAAACACTTGAGGATTAGCAAAAGTTTCGCTTCAACAAACTTTTTTTTACTAAATGACACCAAACGTTTCGGATGTATCTCTTCCTCGACTCAATTTTATATCGATATTTATAATCAATGAGTACAGAGAAGGAGGTTCTAAAATAACTTCTAAAATAACAGATATGATATGCTGTAATGTCACTGCAAAGGGACTTTGTGGCCGCTCTCCATTCACAAACATCATGTCACGTGAAACTATTAATATTTGTATAAGTAACTATGATATAATTGCAAACAGTTCCACAACAGTTAGCAGCATTAGATATTTCCTATTAAATGATGTTTCGTACTTACAGCATCAGAGGCTGAGGATGGTTCGGTCATGTTACGAGCTTTATCTAACATTAACGTAACTCTCTTCCATTTTAATGTACTTTGGTTCGGTCCAAACGGTTCTGTTAAATTTTAAATCCATTACTGTAAAATTAGCGTTTTAAGTTAAATCATATTTTAATTAAAACATATTTTGCCCCCACTTTTTAAAAATGTTCAAGGTTACTCATGTTTTGACCTCTGATTTACTTCTGAATATTTTTAGAGATTTAACTTGTTTAAACAGTTTAATATATAATGTCGGAATATGACCTATATTTCATTGGGGGTAAATGAAAAACAAAAATTACACTTAAGAACTTTATTTATGAAGCGGGAAATATATATTTACAAAGAAAACTTCTAAAAATATGAATAAAAGATTTGGACCTTTTCCAGTTTGTGTACCGTTTTTCATATAATTTATTTTTGCTTCTTTTCAGATCAAAAATGAGTGATAATATCAATCTCTTTAGTTAGGCTTATAAGGCTAACTAACGAAAATATCACGACCTAACCTAACTAATCGTTAGGTTAACTGTACGCCCTTGACGATTGGTTAGGTTAGGTCATGATATTTTCGTTAGTTAGCCTTATAAAGCAAAAATAAATTATATGAAAAACGGTACACAAACTGGAAAAGGTCCAAAGATTTCATTAATACCATATTTCCCGGCGTATAACGCGCACCCTAATTTTGAAGAGAAAATTATTTTGAAGAGAAAATTTAGGAAAATAAAAATTTAGGAAACAATATAGCTCCTACCTCACTTCACATGTACAATTTTAATGAGTTAATTTTAACGCAGGGTGATTTTTGGAGTATTTTGGGGGAAAAAAAGTGCGCGTTATAAGCCGGGAAATACAATAAATTTAAACTGCGCACGTCAGACATTTCTGACATTAGTTATTTAATATTAATTTCCTGAAATGATATTAGTTTCTTAAATTGATATTAGTTATCTAATATTAGTTTTCTAATCTAATATTATTTTCCTAATCTAATATTAGTGTCCTAAATTTAAGTTTAGGACACTCCAAACATGATCGCTTTATACCGTCATCTTCTCGACATGACATTTTATCGACAAGTTTTGTAGGGTTAACTTTGGTAAAGTTATATTACGTGAGAATGTAGATGAATTTTCCTGTCAACGAAATGTCTAAAGGTCCAATATGTTTATTTTAGACATTAATTCAAACTTACTGTGAATTTATAAGCAACCAAACTTCATTATATATTTAGCGTCTTAGAACTTAATCCGTTCAGTTCTAATACTCTTTATATAAAACTGAGGGTACTGGTTAAGTATGCGGTCTACCATCTGAGTTTTGACAGAATATTTTCGTTAAAACTAACGAAAATATCACGACTTAACCTAACCAATTATCAAGGGCGTACACTGTAGGGTGGATCGATTTTACATTTTTTTCGATTTCCATATTCTAATAGAGACAAAAACTTGCGCATGCATGAGAAAATAGCCTGTGCAAAATCTTAGCTTAATAGGTAATCATCTTCTGCCCCCGGCAGAGCGATGAAAATCATATTTTAGTAGTCAAAAACGTATTTTTCTTATAATTTTTAAAATATTTCAATATGCATCAAAATTATTCCTAATAACTATAAAGTCGATGAAAAAGACCTCATATGATCGTTTTTCCAAGCGTGTTGTCCTACGTTAATATCTTTTGCCCCCGACAACAACGTCAAATGCTGAAAAAATAGGTAATTTATATACATATTTTCAGATCGGCTCTTTGTCTTAAATAATGCATTTATATATTTCCCATAGCATTTATATCGTTGCTTAGGCATGAAATAACACACACGCAAAACAGCCGATCTGAAAATATGTATAATATACATATTTTCAGATCGGCTCTTTGTCTTAAATAATGCATTTATATATTTCCCATAGCATTTATATCGTTGCTTAGGCATGAAATAACACACCCAAAATTTTATGACTCTAGGCTAGGGTTTAAAGGTCATAAGATAAGAAGAGCCAGAAAAAGAGTTCGTTCTGAGCATCAGCAAGATGACAAGATGACGCTACCATTACAGGGCATTTTCTTTGACGGACGTAAAGATAAAACAGTGACACAAGAAGAAATAGACAATGTGAAGCATAGAAGGACTGTGGTAGAAGAGCATATAGTTTTAGTTCAAGAACCAGAATCCCAGTACATGGGGCATTTCACTCCTGCATCAGGTTCTGCCACTGCAATAACATCAGGTATCATCAACTTTCTAGAGACTAACAATATTAGCACGGACGACATTGTGGCTATCGGCTGTGATGGTACCGCAGTGAACACGGGTCGAAAGGATGGAGCCATTCGTATGATTGAAATGAAACTACAAAGGCCAGTTCAGTGGATCATATGCCTATTACACGGTAATGAATTATCACTGCGACACCTCATTCAAGACTTGGACGGCAAAACAACTGGGCCAATGGGCTTTACTGGACCAGTTGGAAAACAACTGAACGACTGCGAAAAACTTCCTATTTCAGAATTCGATGCCATTCCATCTCCCGACATTGACATAGATGATGCCGAGTTGAGCACTGACCAAAAATATTTGTTAGGCATCTACAGAGCAGTGTCGAGCGGTAGCTGCTCTTCAGCTCTCGCGGCTCGAAATCCAGGTAAGATGGCGCATTCCAGGTGGCTGACAACAGCAAATAGATTTCTGCGCCTCTATGTTTCAACCAGTGAACCCTCCAGCACCTTCAACGAAATTGTGCGATTCATTATGACAGTTTACGCACCAATTTGGTTTAAGATAAAGAAAAACTCCAGTTTCACTGAGGGCGCAAAACATTTTTTCGAAATGATGCGTCTCTCTCAGACCATGCCTCAAAGATCTAAGACAATCGCCAACAAAGTCCTCCGTAGAAATTCTTTCTTTGCTCACCCAGAAAATATTTTGATCTCCATGCTACATGCCGATGAGCAACACATAAGAGAATTGGGATGGAGAAGAATATTAAAAGCACGATCAAAACAATCACCAGCGGGGGAAATTCGAGCCTTCGCCATGCCTGAGCTGCTCTACGATAGTCAAAACTATTACGAAATGATCAACTGGCAAACGGCTGAGGTGACCGAATCCCCCGTTACAAAAACAATACCTGATACCCGAATAAAAGAGTTTGTTGAGACGGGAGACCAGCCTGATGGACTGATCCCACTATTCCCTTGTCATACTCAAGCGGTCGAGAGACTCATCAAATTAGTAACCGAAGCCTCTACCAGTGTAAGTGGAATAGAAGAGAGGGACGGATTCATCCGCTCCCGTCTTCACTCCCGAACAAAAATTCCACGATTTGATTCTAAGAAAGATTACCGTATGTAAATCGACATGCAGCCAAAGGAAGGGTGGTTGGGGCTGGATAGGGTGGAACTCGACGTACAGCCACCTCCTCGTGGTGAGTTCTGGGTTGCTAATTTTATAAAATTAGCAAGTGAGGAGCTGTACTTAGTACTTATCGTACTTATAACATCGCATTAACGTAATTATAATCCACATTTAGACTTTTCTCGGGGACAGAAGATATTACTCTAGAGTCATAAAATTTTGCGTGTGTGTTATTTCATGCCTAAGCAACGATATAAATGCTATGGGGAATATATAAATGCATTATTAAGACAAAGAGCCGATCTGAAAATATGTATATATATTACCTATTTTTTCAACATTTGACGTTGTTGCCGGGGGCAAAAGATATTAACGTAGGACAACGCGCTTGGAAAAACGATCATATGAGGTCTTTTTCATCGACTTTATAGTTATTAGGAATAATTTTGATGCATATTGAAATATTTTAAAAATTATAAGAAAAATACGTTTTTGACTACTAAAATATGATTTTCATCGCTCTGCCGGGGGCAGAAGATGATTACCTATTAAGCTAAGATTTTGCAGAGGCTATTTTCTCATGCATGCGCAAGTTCTTTTCTCTATTAGAATATGGAAATCGAAAAAAATGTAAAATCGATCCACCCTAGCGTATAGTTGATCTATTAGTAAATAGTAAATACTATTCCAGAAACAAACAATGTTATAATTAATAATAGATCAACTGTACGCCCTTCATAATTGGTTAGGTTAAGTCGTGATATTTTCGTTAGTTTTACCGAAAATATTCTGTCAAAATTCAGATGGTAGACCGCATACTTAACCAGCACCAAACTGAGAATGCTTTCTAATATCAGATAACTTATTGTAGCGTAAGCCATAATAAGTCTTCTTTAAATTAATTCTAAAATCAGTTATCCGTGTACTTCACAAAGTAATCTAAATACTGATCTAAAGAAGACCAGCACGCATACGCAGACAGACCAAATCTAAAATAAAATTATTTTCATTCACAGCAAAACCCTATATGTGTAGAATTTTCGTTTAAGCAAAGAAAAACGGACATTACTTTCTCACATTACATAAGACGTAATAAACTTAGAATAATCCGTAAACCTTACCCTGTAAACTCCGCATGCGCAGACGGAGACGATTTCGAAAAGCATTTTAATTCCTATTCAAAAAGCAATTTAAGTTCTGCGTTTACGTTAAACAAAACCATACCACCACATTGTTTGGTTGATAGGGTTGTTTAACCTCACTCGCAACATTTGCAACATCTAAGATCATATGACAGAAAGAATCTACAGCTTTACCTGGGATCCGAACCACGGGTCGCTACATAAACGACGCAAAAGACGATCCCCCATCCAATTATTTTTTGTCTTACGCCAGGCAGTTCATCAGTATAGCACATTTAACTCCTAAACATGTTCACCGGTATTTACAATTACATTTAAAGGCAAAACGTATTTGCAATTACAAATGTTTTATGGTAGAACAAGGAACGAAGTCCTTAGAACATATTTCATGTCCAAACACATTCCACATTCTATAACGTGTTTTGAAAGATCTTGTTTATATAGACGTTTTGACGCCAAATACGCTTCTAAACAGTTTTTACACTCGTTCACATATTTTCTATAAGAAGATACGTACATTAGTGACTTAAATTTCTTCAATTATAACAATGAACAGCACGCAAAATAAATATGTTAGAATACATTAATGAACAACAAAGTTACATTTAACGTACATTTGAAGGCGAGAACAACAGCTCATTGTTGCCTTTTCTAAACATTATATTTACTGCAGATGTAATGGCTAATTTATGACATTGCTTCATAGAAAATTAACTTTTACGGGTTTGGGAAGCAATTTTACGAGAGATGTCAAACGAATGTATAAGGTGAGTTTCATCGCAACTTGAAACATTTTACGTTCACCCAAATTACGTTAATTTTTACAATGAAATAAAAATTTAAAGATGTTACTTCAGATTGCTTCCCATCTGGCCCATTCCTATTCATAAACGCTTTCCGAAAGTGTGAATGTTTGAAGTGAGAATTCCAGAGTTGGAAAAGGGTGAAAAGAGGGCTCTGCCGCAATTGTAGTTCCGAGGGATACTTTCTATGAAAAACTGAACTGAAAGTGAGAATCTTGCAGTGGGAAAGGGAATGTCTCGATACGAGAATTGCCTCCTTTGAGATTCCCACTTTCAGATTTCTCATTCTTGGTCGAAGATTGAAGTAGGAATGACCGCAGTTGAGAAAAGATGATTATTTCACATCTACTAACTATCCATATTTTTAGTTGAGAAAATAACCTTGGAATTTTCAAGTAGGCATTCCTTCTATCGATTACTTCCTACTCAGTGTTATTCCCATTCCCATTCGTGATCCGCAAGTGAGAATGCACAAAAGTGAAAAAAATCCACATTTAAGAAAAGTGGGTGCTACTGTAGTATGCGGTCTACCGTTAAGTTTCTACTGTAGTATGCGGTCTACCGTTAAGTTTCTACTGTAGTATGCGGTCTACCGTTAAGTTTCTACTGTAGTATGCGGTCTACCGTTAAGTTTCTACTGTAGTATGCGGTCTACCGTTAAGTTTCTACTGTAGTATGCGGTCTACCGTTACGTTTCTACTGTAGTATGCGGTCTACCGTTAAGTTTCTACTGTAGTATGCGGTCTACCGTTAAGTTTCTACTGTAGTATGCGGTCTACCGTTCAAAATATTTGAAAGGAATTGAAAATGAATTGAAAGGAATTATAATTTAATTTACACAATTAAGGAATTATTAAAGAAGTTAAACATACTACTACCGCATACTTAACGGTAGACCGCATACTACAGTACGCCCTTGATGATTGGTTAGGTTAAGTCGTGATATTTTCGTTAGTTTTAACGAAAATATCACGACTTAACCTAACCAATCGTCAAGGGCGTACAATTAACCTAATAATAAAATAATAAGAAGAATAATAAGCTATAATTAAAAGGTAGACCGCCGAATCGTAGGTAGACCGCCGAATCGTAGGTAGACCGCATACTACAGTAGCACCGAAAAGTGTTTCTTGATTTGAGAAACAATGTCAATCCATTCCCATTCGCGGTAAAGGGGGCAAATGGAAATGGCTTATATTTCCTAACTTAATTTAACTTAACCTAACCTAATCTAAGTTAACCTAACATAGACCAAAGTGGGAAAGCTGTGGATGAGAATGAGAATGGCATGAATCGGGAATAGATTGAATTGAAAATGCTACCATTAATATTCTCACTCTCAGACTCAGCTTTCCAACTCTTGGGTGCGGAATGAAATGGGAGTGCATATCACCCACTCAATGGCATTTCCATTCGCATTCGTAGTCCACAAATGAGAATGTACAGATTACAGAAGTGAGAAGAAATTCCACATTTGAGAAACGCGTTTCTTGATTTGGAAAACAATGTCACTACATTCCCACTCGCGGCAAACGGTGCTGAGTGGAAATGTTTAATACTTTCTAACCTAACCTAACCTTAGCCTAACCCAGTGGTTCCCAACGTGAGCGTCACCGCCCCCCAGGGGGGTTTGAAAATTTAAGGGGTCGCTAGGAAACTATAAAATCGTTACCTTTTATTAATAAATCACTTATCACTTATACCTTATCCTTATTATCTTTATGAGTGGACACCAGCAAATATTGATGGACATAAGTGGGCGTTGACCTAAAAAAGTTTGGGAACAACTGGCCTAACCAATCAGAACCTAACCTAACCTTAGCCTAACCAATCACAACTTAACTTATCGTACCCTAACCAATCATAACCTAACCTAATCAATCGTAATCTAACTCGAACCAAACTAGAAAAGGCCGTGGATGAGAATGAGAATGACATGAATTGGGAAAAGACAATTTGAGAATGCCTCGTTTGAGATTCTCACTTTCCCATTCTTGGGTGCGGAATCGAATGGGAATGATGGTGAGTGAGAGCAAACCATAGGAATGACACTGAGTGAGATGATACCCTTCCGTCCTATTGTCGTATACGGAATTTAATATGATTATTTTTAATATGATTTGTTAATTAATTTGATTGTTGATTAAACAGTTAAAATGTTGATCATTGTGGATCACGATTATTTCAAAACAAAGACGAGAGAGTTTGGGGAGTTTTAAAAGGTAACCAATCATATAAAAGTTTACAGTGCGGCATTTTCTTTTAACCAATAAGAAAATGTATAACAGTTTGGGTTCAGTGCCCTTTTTCCCGGGGCATTTTCATACAGATTCATTCCTTGTGGTTTGGTGAAGGATATGTTAAATTGTAGTGTGAAATTACACAAATAATAAGTCAGAAATGTAATAGCGATCTTGAAAGTACATCTCTCTCTCTCTCTCTCTCTCTCTCGCGTGCGGACCTAGGTAGGATAGGAGAGTGGTCCGAAAAATGGCAAATGCCGTTTAACTTGGGTAAATGCAAGGTGATGCACATTGCCTACGTCAATCCCAAGTCGGACTACTCGATGTTGGGGAGTAATATCGAGGCGACTGATTTGGAAAAGGACTTGGGTGTGCTAATTAGCAGCGACCTTAAGTTTACGAAACAGTGCGTAGAGGTGGAAAAGAAAGCCCAGAAGCTGTTGGGTTATATCAGGAGGCAGTTTCAGTTTCGGAACAAGGAGATTGTGCTCTCACTGTACAATTCCCTGGTTCGGCCGCACCTGGAGTATGCTGTGCAGCAAAGCTGGGCACTTGCGTTTTTTTTGCGGTACTGCGGTACTGCGGTACTACCGCACTGCCAAACCGGTACCGCATAACGCAGTACCGCAAAGGATCGCTGAAAGTACAGCCTGTACTTTCAGCGATCCTTTGCGGTACTGCGTTATGCGGTACCGGTTTGGTAGTGCGGTAGTACCGCAGTACCGCAAAAAAAAACGCAAGTGCCCAGCTTTGCTGTGCAGTTCTGGTCGCCCACCCTCAGGAAAGATATTGAGAGGTTGGAGCGAGTCCAGGCGAGGGCCACAAAGTTAATCGCTTCCGTTAGGCATATGGGCTACAATCGACGGTTACACGCCCTGAACTTGTTTTCGTTGGAAACTCGGAGGCTGCGCAGTCAACTCATCGAGGTTTCCAAGCTCTTACACGGGTTCAACGATGTCGATTTTAGAAGCATGTTTAGTTTAAATGATAACTCAACTCGCAACAATGGACGGAAGTTGGATTTGAAACGGTTTAGCACTAGTGTGTGTGGAAATTACTTTATCTATAAGATCTGTGACACGTGGAACAGGCTACCTTCAGAAGTTGTGAACAATTCCTCTGTGGATCAGTTCAAGAAAAGGTTAGACCAAATCTTGCACACTATTCGAGGGTGTAGAAATTTTTCCCTGGCACCCTTTGCCATTGGTACCTCCTCGGTATGGGCCGCAAGGCCTTTTGAGGTACTTTTTTTCCTTGTAACTCCTTGTAACTCTCTGAAGGAGACTTCAACTGTCACGGCATAAACTGGGAAGACAGGACTGCTGATGCCGAAGGGAGGAGGCTAGTTGACTTTGCTGATGAGAACTTCCTCACTCAGTGGGTCAATGGGCCTACATAAGGCGAAAGGGTTCTAGATTTAGTATTCACGACCGAAGACAACCTCGTCACTGGCCTCACCGTTGAGGAGTCGTTGGGCGGGAGTGATCACGGTTTGATTAGGTTCTGTGTCTGCGTCCCTCGGGTGAAGCGTAGTAACTCGAGAGGCAGTAAGCTCGATCTACGGCAGCCGGACTTTGTTGGCCTCCGGGATAGCGTAGGTGAGATGGGGTTAGAGGTGGGCGGCGATGTTGAGGGAGTGTGGAGTGCATTCCGGGACCAGTTTATGGTGCTGCAGTCTGCTGCCATTCCCTCAAAACCAATCACCCCTGCTTCAACGCAGCCTAAGTGGTTCAGTCGGAACATCGCTTCGGCTATCCGAAATAGGAAAGCTGCGGATAGGAGGGTGAAGGCCAATCATTCCCATGAGAACACTGAGGCGTATGTCCGCCTGTGCAGGGGAGAGAAGGCGAAGGTTAGGCTAGCCAAACGTAACGAAGAACTCCAGGTGGCAAGCCTCTCCAAGGGGAACCCTAAGGAGTTCTTCAGTTGTGTTAATAGTAGAAAGCCCATTAGAAGTATGATAGGCCCGTTAAAGGACCCCAGCGGCGCGCTCCGGACCTCCGACGCGGACATCGCTAATGTGCTGAATGAGTACTTTGCGGGAGTGTTCACCAGGGAGGAGACCCGCGTCATCCCCGAGCCAGACGTCAGGCACGAAGGTGCTGGCGTGGATAGTGGATAGTGTTCGGTGTACCGCGACAGTCGTTGCCGATTGAATAGATAAACTGAGCGCGTTTAAGGCTCCTGGGCCAGACCAGTTCCTCCCCAGAGTCTTGCGGGAAGTGCGCGATCAGGTGGCTCCCCACCTGGGTACAGTCTTCAACAAATCGTTGGAGACGGTCCAGGTGCCTGGTGACTGGAGGGAAGCCAACGTGACCCCTACTTTAAGAAAGGGAATCACGAAAGTCCAGAGAACTATCGCCCCATTAGTCTCACTTCGGTTGTAGGTAAATTATTAGAGGGGATAATAGCGAATAGGATCGTTGACCATTTGGATTCCTACAAGCTGCTTGGGGACTCCCAACATGGGTATAGACGGCATAGGTCGTGTCTCACCAACCTGCTCGAGTTTTTCCACGTCATGTGGAGTGAGTACGATAAGAGGGTTGTAATTAAAGGAGCTAGCTCGGGTTGGGCCTCGGTCACTAGCGGGGTTCTCAGGATTCTGTTTTGGGGCCACTGTTGTTTATCATTTACATAAATGATATCGACGGTGCCATCGTCAGTATGATCGCCAAATTCGCTGATGACACCAAGCTTGGGGCCAATATTGGGACGCCCGAAACGATCGAGCAACTGCGTGCGGACCTACGTAGGATAGGAGAGTGGTCCGAAAAATGGCAAATGCCGTTTAACTTGGGTAAATGCAAGGTGATCCACATTGGATACGCCAATCCCAAGTCGGACTACTACATGTTGGGGAGTAATATTGAGGCGACTAATTTGGAAAAGGACTTGGGTGAGCTAAGTACCAGCGACCTTAAGTTTACCAAACAGTGCGTAGAGGTGGAAAAGAAAGCCCAGACGTTGTTGGGTTACATCAGGAGGCAATTTCGATTGCGGAACTAGGAGATCGTGCTCTCTCCGTACAACTCCCTGGTTCGGCCGCACCTGGAGTATGCTGTGCAGTTCTGGTCGCCTACCCTCAGGAAAGATATTGACAGGCTTGAGCGAGTCCAGGCGAGGGCCACAAAGTTAATCTCTTCCGTTAGTCATATGGGCTACAGTCGATGCTTACATGCCCTGAATTTGTTTTCACTGGAAACTCGGAGGCTGCGCGGTCAACTCATCGAGGTTTCCAAGCTCTTACACGGGTTCAAAGATGTCGATTTAGAAGCATGTTTAGTTTAAATGATAACTCAACTTGCAACAACGGACGGAAGTTGGATTTGAAACGGTTTAGCACTAGTGTGTGTGGGAATTACTTTACCTATAAGATCTGTGACACGTGGAACAGGCTACCTTCAGAAGTTGTGAACAATTCCTCTGTGGCTCAGTTCAAGAAAAGGTTCGGCCGAATCTTGCACACTATTTGTTGGTGTAGGAAATTTTCCCTGGCACCCTTTGCCATTGGTACCTCCTCGGTATGGGCCGCAAGGCCTTTTCAGGTACTACTTGTCCTTGTAACTCCTTGTAACTCTCTCTCTCTCTCTCGTAGATTAAATTAATAGTAAATTAAAAACCCACCCGTAAAATACAAAGTCAAAATTATTAAACGGTTTTAAGAAAAACGCTCTGTTCATTTCCCTCGGCCACGCCGTGTGCTCAGAGTAGGGATGGCGTTATTTCGTACAGGGAATATCCGCAAATAAATAGAACAGAAATAAGTAATTAACATATTAAAAACGAAACACCACACTATACACCCAACAAAACTAAATTCCCAAGTATATACTGTCTATAGTAATATACTCATAAATCTTCCATTTCATGGTTACTTTGAAGTTTTAAAATTAAAAATAAGACCTAATAAAATTACAGAGAAAATGGTATGAACAAACTGGCTTCTATCTTTTGCATTTACGAACTCTTATAAAATATAATCCTTATTCAGGTCCCACGATTATATTCCTAATCCGATTAGTTCACCTTGGTAAGACAAAATAGACTACTATGGTAAGACAGCTATGATACAATTTGCTTTGCTTGAATATTACATGAATTGGCCTCATGGTCAAATATTTTCCATACCAAACTACCATGATCATCTGTCTGTAAAGTCACATATGGTCAGACAACTAAACACCTAATATATATATATATATATATATATGATGAATAAAACCACGAAGGAAAGGAAACACAAAATGGTGCTCAAGCGCTTTCGTCTAATGACATCCTCAGGAACACTGTGTTTCCTTTCCTTCGTGGTTTTATTCATCATAAATATTTTTCACGTGTTACTTTCGTGAAATAATTTTCATATATATATATATATATATATATATATATATATATATATATATATATATATATATATATATATATATATATATATATATATATATATACAGGGCTATTCAAATTGATTCATCCGATTTCAACTGAGAATACTTCCGTACCTATCAACCGTGCATCAACTGGGCATACACCACATGAAAGAGGAAATCTCCGAGTTTTACAAAATCACCGCGAGAGGGCTCCAAAGTCACGCAGTGGCCTAGCCTAGCAACAAACAGTCAGTGTGAAAATGGCGTCCGTACAGCAGAAGGCGTTTTGTGTGTTGCAGTTTTCGAGCTGTAAATCGGTAGTCACAGTCGCCGGATCTTACACCGTGCGACTTCTTCCTTTGGGGGTACGATAAGGATACTGTGTACGTGCCACCGTTGCCCACATCTTTGGATGAGCTCCGAACTCGCATTGTTACTGCCGTAGAGTCAGTGACAACGGACATGCTGGAGCGAGTATGGGAGGAATTCGACTATCGTGTCGACGTTGCTCGTGTAACTAGGGGAAGTCACATAGAGCATTTATGAGGTGAGAGACAAAGTTTGGACAGTTTTTCTTTTGGTTGATGTATCACAAATCACTCTGTATTTGTAACATTAAAAAATATTCTCATTTGAAATCAGGTGAATCCTTTTGAATAGCCCTGTATATATATATATATATATATATATATATATGGGATGAATTTCACAATAAAACACGTGAAATGAATGAATGCTGCAATCCACAAGGAAAAAGAAAAACGATTCCAAGGCCTTTCGTGTATTCAAAGCTACACCTCGTCAGGGAATGAAGTTAAAAGGCGAGAAGCCCATATATATATACAACGTACAGGAAAAACAAAACAATTAGCACATACTTAACAAGGGTTAATGAGAGGCAAAAGAAATTTTAACATGATATCGTAAAAATATCCTTAGCCTACCTTACCATGTTAATTTTCAATACCTTCCAACTGTACTTAAAGCAATTGGCATTAATGTAATCTTTAAGTATAATAATACTGTTAAATCACGCCTAATAAAGAATAGCCCTGATAATGTTGTTGGTTGTGTGTATTCGATCGGATGTACACAATGTACCTCAGTATATATAGGCCAAACCGGTAAAACGTTAGATATTAGGGTAAAACAGCATAAATATGCTTGTAGAACAGCTAGTACTTCCAATGCTTTATTTAACCATATGTATAGATGTAACCATAGCTTCAAGTGGGATAGTTCTAAAGCGCTTGTTAAAAACAGAGATATAATAGAACGAAATATTCTAGAATGTGCATTTATTAATTTTAAAAACAATTTCAATAACAGCTCGGGGACTTATAAAATTGACGATATCATGTTAAAATTTCTTTTGCCTCTCATTAACCCTTATTAAGTATGTGCTAATTGTTTTGTTTTTCCTGTACGTTGTATATATATATGGGCTTCTCGCCTTTTAACTTCATTCCCTGACGAGGTGTAGCTTTGAATACACGAAAGACCTTGGAATCGTTTTTCTTTTTCCTTGTGGGTTTGCAGCATATATATATATATATATATATATATATATATATATCGCACCAACTTCTTAACAGTTAAACAGGTTCTGATACACAAGTTATCACACCTGAAATGTTTTAATCTTGAACTAAGTGACATGTTTTTATGTCGATTTATTTAATATTTATGGTGGGCAGATTAACTATGTTTGTAATTAACTATTAACTGTTTGTATTAACTATGAATAATTTATATTTGTTTAAATTTGCTAATTTGCCTCAAACATGTTTTAAATTTATTCATTTTATGTTGACATTTGTTATAAGCACCGAAGATGTGAAGAGCGTTTCGGAAACGCTTGGCATTATGTGGGAATAAATGCTGATCTCAGCCAATAGTTATTCAATATACAGGGTGTACATAAAGTTAGGATCTATTTTTGTGAAGCACTTGGAAATTATATGGAATTCAATCATAAAATGATAAAGTGGTAACATTTATTAAATAATTAAGAGTAGGATTCGACGTGACGCCCATCAGTATCCCTGCACAGCTCAAATCGTTCCGCAGCATTTCTAAACACATTCTGGAGCATTTGCGGGGTTATGTTATCTGCAGCAGTTCGTATACGTGTACGTAAGTTTTCAAGACTCGTAATCTTCGTCTGATAGACGTGCGACTCGATAAAGCCCCATGCAAAGAAATCTAAAGGGGTTAAATCTGGTCATCTCGCGACACAAGGTCTGTTGCTTCCGCGTCCGATCCAGCGATTGGAAAACGCCATTTAGATAATCCTGAACAATTTTGGCATAGTGACAAGGAGCACCATCATGTCGATAGACGACGGTACTAACAATCCTATCCCCGTCGTCTATCAACATGATGGTGCTCCTTGTCACTATGCCAAAATTGTTCAGGATTATCTAAATGGACGTTTTCGAAATCGCTGGATCGGACGCGGAAGCAACAGACCTTGTGTTGCGAGATGACCAGATTTAACCCCTTTAGATTTCTTTGCATGGGGCTTTATCGAGTCGCACGTCTATCAGACGAAGATTACGAGTCTTGAAAACTTAAGTACTCTACGTATATGATCTGTACGTGGATACTATTTTGCTTTAAAATTTTTAATGTCCAACTTTGCTTCGCACCCGTAACAAATAGTGGCTACATGATGTAATTAATGGCTACATGGTATAAATGAATAAGTTATTATTACTCAATCCAATACATTTAAAATAGTATTTCAAGTCGCGTCCTGTAATCCTTATTCGTTAGATGAGTCAACCACACATTATGACGTCATCATTTAACACCATATAAGGAAGTTTTATCTATCCCACCACCAGAAGCAGGCAAGCAAATCGGCTAGGTATACTATGCCGATTTGCCTCGGGAATGGGAAACAAAATAAAACACGTCACTCCGATGCAACCACAACGGAGAAAATGAACGCTTAAACAATTTGTGGATCCTTTTATACAATATGACTCATCACTGAGAAAAAAAAGAAATTTTTGTTCAAACAATTTGTGGATCCATTTATAGATTCTATTACGTCAATTAAGACTAGAATACTATCCCCTTAGAACCAACATGATGGTGCTCCTTGTCACTATGCCAAAATTGTTCAGGATTATCTAAATGGACGTTTTCCAAATCGCTGGATCGGACGCGGAAGCAACAGACCTTGGCCAGCGAGATGACCAGATTTAACCCCTTTAGATTTCTTTGCATGGAGCTTTATCGAGTCGCACGTCTATCAGACGAAGATTACGAGTCTTGAAAACTTAAGTACTCTACGTATATGATCTGTACGTGGATACTATTTTGCTTTAAAATTTTTAATGTCCAACTTTGCTTCGCACCCGTAACAAATAGTGGCTACATGATGTAATTAATGGCTACATGGTATAAATGAATAAGTTATTATTACTCAATCCAATACATTTAAAATAGTATTTCAAGTCGCGTCCTGTAATCCTTATTCGTTAGATGAGTCAACCACACATTATGACGTCATCATTTAACACCATATAAGGAAGTTTTATCTATCCCACCACCAGAAGCAGGCAAGCAAATCGGCTAGGTAATACTATGCCGATTTGCCTCGGGAATGGGAAACAAAATAAAACACGTCACTCCGATGCAACCACAACGGAGAAAATGAACGCTTAAACAATTTGTGGATCCTTTTATACAATATGACTCATCACTGAGAAAAAAAAGGAATTTTTGTTCAAACAATTTGTGGATCCATTTATAGATTCTATTACGTCAATTAAGACTAGAATACTATCCCCTTAGAACCAACATGATGGTGCTCCTTGTCACTATGCCAAAATTGTTCAGGATTATCTAAATGGACGTTTTCCAAATCGCTGGATCGGACGCGGAAGCAACAGACCTTGGCCAGCGAGATCACCAGATTTAACCCCTTTAGATTTCTTTGCATGGGGCTTTATCAAATCGCACGTCTATCAGACGAAGATTACGAGTCTTGAAAACTTACGTACACGTATACGAACTGCTGCAGATAACATAACCCCGCAAATGCTCCAGAATGTGTTTAGAAATGCTGCGGAACGATTTGAGCTGTGCAGGGATACTGATGGGCGTCACTTCGAATCCTACTCTTAATTATTTAATAAATGTTACCACTTTAACATTTTATGATTGAATTCCATATAATTTCCAAGTGCTTCACAAAAATAGATCCTGACTTTATGTACACCCTGTATAATATATATATATATATATATATATATATATATACAGGGTGTCCCAAAAAAACTATATACTCTTTATAGCATCATATATTTTATAATTTAAAAAAAAACCAAACAATATATTGTTATGGCATG
This sequence comes from Bathynomus jamesi, assembly GCA_023014485.1. Taxonomy (NCBI): domain Eukaryota; kingdom Metazoa; phylum Arthropoda; class Malacostraca; order Isopoda; family Cirolanidae; genus Bathynomus; species Bathynomus jamesi. The sequence continues at coordinate 61,396 of JAJOZX010001584.1, read as the reverse complement.
CCAATGAAAGGTAAATTAGTAATCTATGTGATCAAAATGTTATAGCGAGTTGTTTGCATATAAAATTTAATTAACTACGCCAAGTGCTCAAAATGTTCTCCAGCGGCATGAATGCACTTTTGAATGCGTCGACTAACTGATTCGCAGACATGGACTAATGTGGATGCTGTGATGGTCCCGCACTTTTCCCTAATTGCATCCTTAAGGTGTTCGAGTGTTGCAGGTCTTGTACCATAAACTGCATCCTTCAGGTAGCCCCACAAGTAAAAATCAAGTGGAGTCAAGTCCGGTGAACATGGAGGATACTCAACGCTTCCTCTTCGTCCTATCCAATGGTTAGACAACTTTCCATCGAGGTACCTTCTGACATCACAATGATAATGAGGGGGGGCTCCATCTTGTTGAAAGTAAAAGTCGTCGTTTCCAAACAACTTCCGAACTGCAGGTGTAATTTCTGTCCGCAGCATGTCGAGATATGCGGCACCGGTAACTGTCCCATTAAAGAAAAATGGTCCAACCATACCCCTGGATGATAAACCACACCATGCTGTTAATCCTGGTAAATTAACTTGTTTATCCACATAAAAGTGTGGATTATCAAGTGACCAGTACCTGCAGTTGTGTCGATTTACTGTGCCATTCAGCTTGAAGGTAGCTTCATCAGACCACACGATTTTGTTGGCAAACTGTACGTCTTCGGCTTCCATTGACTGAAACCATTCACAAAATTCGAGTCTGCGATCAGGGTCATCTTCAGTCATGGCGTGTAACAGACTTGGAATGTAGCTTTTCCATTTTGCCGACTTTAAAATCCGGTGAACACCTGATTTGCTGATTCCAGTCTCACGGGCGCATTGCCTAACTGATTTCTGTGGTGATCGATTAAATTTTTGCAACACTAAAACGTTTTCATCACTCACACTTGATTTGCGTCGTCCAGATCTTCGCTTGTGCATATCTTGAGCAGATCCCTCTGCCTCAAACTTGTCACGGATGCTTGTAATGGCGAGACGTGTCGGTGGCTTTGTACCAAATTCCCGGATCCATTGCCGCTGGACTTTGGACACATTCTCAAATTTCCAATACCATTTCAGAACACTTTTTCGTTGCTCCAGTGTCAAACGTTTACGCAACATGGGTTCTTTTGCTGAACTGAATAAAGTTGAATGCTGTAGAGTTTGTATCGTGGAACGAGTGCGTAGGCTAAGTCCGAAGCAAGCTAGTGAGTGACTAGACTACGTTCGGTCCATAGGCTTCGCCATTACAAGGCCTTTGATAAAACAAGGCCAGGCTTAGTCGACGCATTCAAAAGTGCATTCATGCCGCCGGAGAACATTTTGAGCACTTGGCGTAGTTAATTAAATTTTATATGCAAACAACTCGCTATAACATTTTGATCACTTAGATTACTAATTTACCTTTCATTGGCAATTGCTATAACAATATATTGTTTTTTTTTTTTAAATTATAAAATATATGATGCTATAAAGAGTATATAGTTTTTTTGGGACACCCTGTATATTATATATATATATATATATATATATATATATATATATATATATATATATATATATATATAAAATTTCGTGCAGAATAGATTCTTGCTTGCAAAGTCCCTTTGCATGAAAAACTTTGTGGCCATTCTGTAGGTTGGGTGGTCGTTTTAGTTATTTTCAGTTATTTCCCGCATGACCATTTCGGCCAGTTGAGTTCTTTGTAACAAATTTCGACTTTCTTAAAAAACTGGTCTCCGCGAAATTTAATACATATACACAGGGTGTCCACTTCGAAAGGTAACAATTTTAAAGCATCGTAATTTTATATGTATGAATGTGTGATGTTGAAACTTGCACAGACACCACATCATATATCTAAGTTGTATAACTAAGTTTCTGTACTTAGTTATATGATGTGGTATCTGTGCAAGTTTCAACATTCATACATATATAATTATGATGCTTCAAAGTTATCTTTCAATGTGGGCACCCTATATGTATTCAATGTGGACACCCTGTTTATATATATGATGCAAGCCCATAAGGAAAACGAAAAATTGATTCCAATGATTTTCGTGTATTCAATAATACACCCTCGTCAGGGTGACTTATTCCCTGACGAGGTGTACTGTTGAACAGTGGTGGGCGCGGTACCAAAATTTGGGGGTGCGTTACGCGGTACTGCGGTACCTCAGCATGCCCAGTGCGTTACGGGGTACTGCGGTACTTTTTCAGGTCCCCCTGGTGCGTTCCGCGGTACTGCGGTACTGCACACAAGAACAACACAAGTAATAGCACATATTTTCAGAAATTGCATATCGGCGATTTCGCACCTGAACTTTCTGCCATAATGGCTAAAAATCGATCTTTGTCACAGAAATGTAACACACGTGCAACCGGCTCAAAAGCAAGCACTGCACTGAGGCGTTGTGATAGGATGGCAACGTAACATGTTCTGAACGAAAACTTAACGTGTCTAGAGTTAGGCTGATGCAACACACGCAGCATTCGTCTTACTGTACTCCTGTAATAAGGTTTACTTCAAAAAAAGTGTTAATTTTTTGAAAAGTCGTGTTTGTCGGTACCGCGGAAAGTACCGCGGGAAATTTGAATGCGGTAGCGGTACTGCTGTACTTTCAGCGATCCTTTGCGGTACTGCGTTATGCGGTACCGGTTTGGTAGTGCGGTAGTACCGCAGTACCGCAGTACCGCAAAAAATACCGCAAGTGCCCAGCTTTGCTGTTGAATACACGAAAAACCTTGGAATAAATTTTTATTTTTCCTTGTGATTTGCGTCATTCATTCATTTCACGTGTTTAATTGCGAAATTCATCCCATATATATAATATATATATATATATATACAGTATATATATATATAATTTAGTGGTGGACCGGATACCCGCATCATTTTTAATATCCGCATCCGCACTTCTGACTGCGGATGTTATGCGGATATTACCTCTAATAAATTATTAGTTTATAAAGTAGCTTATAAGGCCCAGTCATGCACATTTCATGTAAAGTATTAATTATATCACTGGGGAACACAACCTTTGGTGACTTAGATGTTAGACCTTTTTCTGGGTATATTGAGGTCGCTGATTCTAAAAATGAAATTAGTTTTTCTCCATCAGCTCTGCTTATCAAGATATGATATATATCTATATATATTTCTATATAATGTATATAATATTATATAATTGCTGACTGGCAATCACTGTTGTTGTCAATTTAATACAAAAGTATGATGAATGTCAGCAAAAATAGTGTATTAACATCAAATAAGCATAAGGTACGAAAAATATTTCTTAAATTCAAACAAGCTTGAGACACGAACGGCAAAAAAAGTTCTTTCATTGAGACATCTCACATAAACCGCGTTTCTGAGATTTCTTGCGATGAGATTGCCAGGACATTCGCGTTGGATGCTCCAGCAGTAATCTGCCATCATGTGAGTATCCCATCGTCCGCGGTACCGTTCTTCCATGGTCCTTAGTTCTTGGTGAAATCGTTCACCCTGTTCCTCGCTTAGATCGCCGAGGTTATCTGGGAAACGATCCAAATGACTGTGGAGGTAATGCAGTTTGATGCTCATTTTACAGCCAAGTTTACAAAAAGAAGAGAGCATATTCTCCACTAGTTCACCGTAGTTATCGGCCTTATAGTTCCCAAGGAAATTCTTCACAACCATACTAAACGATGACCACGCACGTGCCTCAATGTTGTCCATTGAATCTTGGAAACGCGGGTCTTTCATGAGTTCCCGGATTTGCGGTCCATCGAAAATACCTGCCTTCAGCTTTTCCATGCTCAGCGCAGGAAATTTTCTACATATGTAGCCAAAACACGTCCCATCTCTGTTCAAAGCCTTTATAAATTGTTTCATCAAACCTAGTTTGATGTGCAGTGGTGGCAATATGATCCTTTCTCTGTCAACCAAAGCTTCTTTGATGATATTTTTTCTCCAACCACCATGTTTTCTCTCAGAGGCCACCGTCTTCTCACCCAGTGTTCATCTTTAGCTCTACTGTCCCAGAGACATATAAAGCACGGGTACTTGGTGTATCCGCTCTGCTGGCCCAGGAGAAAATTCACCATCTTCAGATCCACACAGATCACCCATTGGTGGTCTCGGTATATCTTTTCTAGGACTAGGGCGACTGTCCCGTGCTCTTCTCTCATACCGACTGAGTGACCAATTGGGATTGATCTGTATCTGTTGCCGTTGTGTAGAAGAACACATTTTAGGCTCCGTTTGGAGCTATCTATGAATAACCGCCATTCACTTGGTGTGTATTCCGATATGCCCATTTTCATCAGCAATCCGCGCACATTGTTGCAGAAAACTAAATCGTTCTCTTTTGAGAAGAAGGGCAGTAAATCCTTTTCTCTGTCGCGATATAACGTGATTTTGGTTCCCGGCAGCAGTAAATTTTTTTCTCCCAGCCTGGAAGCTAACAATCCAGACGATTTCTTCGAAAGACTTAAGTCCCTTATGAGGTCGTTTAATTCGTGTTGACTAAAACTTTCTGCAACTGATGACGGTCCTTCGAAATCACTGTCATTTTGCCCACATATGCTTTCTTTGTCAGTAGCAGATTCATCATCTTCTTGAGGGAGCTCTGGAAGATGGCTGAATGATGGGACAGGTATCTAATCTGAATGTGAAACAGGCCGTCTAGCTGAGTCTATGTCAGGATACGTCCATTTACTCCGGTTACGTCCATTGATGCCCTTTATATTCACCAAACAAAAGTAACAGTCATCACTGTGGTTTCTCTGTTCTCTCCATACCATTGGTATACCAAATTTCAGGCACCTCCTCTTTCCGTTGGTCCATTGCCGCAGATGCTCCGTACACGTTTTACACACAACATGAGGAGCCCATGGCTTATCTTGGTCCCCTAGTTGTACTTTGAAATAGGCAAAATAAGCTTTTTTCACAAAATCAGTAATAGTTTTTCTCTGTTCAATGAACGTGTACTCTCCGCAGATAAAACAAAACACATCTGGATGATTTAAACACTTTCTTCGTGATGAAGCCATGTCAACACCTGTAACAGGAAAGAATTCACGTTAGTACATGTACAATACACATGCAAAACAGCAACATCAGCAAAATCATAGCTACAATTTAATTATACAGATGCATTTAGATTTACGAGCAACTCATAATACCGTTCCAGAAGGGTAATAAAGTAGGTAATGACGTATGCAATATCTAAAAAAATAGAGCTGCTAGAACAAAATGGATGATATTTTCTGAATCAGTGGCATGAAAATATCCAGAATAAGGTCTAAAATCTCAGGCACCAAGAAAAAAAATTTTTTTTTGTTCCCCAGTGAATTATTAATGAACAAACAAATAATAAAAAATAACTGGAATTTAATTAATTTTGTGGTTGGTTATACTGTATAAAACTATAAAGATACAATTATTAAAAGGGCGTTACTTTTGCCCCACCCGTATATAAACCTCAAAATATAAATAGCTGGTAACACAGAAAATTGAATGAAACTTGTTTCATTCAATTTTCTGTGGCTGAAACTCTTGAGAAAGTTATTATTTTTATCATAATGAAAATATTAATATTAATTTTAATTCTTATGCATTGCCTGCCATAATAGTAATATCACAAAATTTGAAAAATTATGTTATATATTCATAATTCTATATTATATTGATAGATTAACTAAATATCTGCAACTGCGGATATTGAAATTAAAGATCCGCATCCGCATCCGCAGATGTTGAAAAACTGACATCCAGTCCACCACTAATATATATAATATATATATATATATATATATATATATAGTGTTATATGACGCGGTTTTATACTTTATTTTGAAGGTGTAAATTATGCCTATATTTTAGCCTGTTTTCCTTTAAACCACATCATATAGATTTAGCCCAAAGTTATATACAGTGTATCACTAATTATATATTCTTATTTCTTTGTCAATTCGTGTAGGGGGATAATTATAAAACCTTTTACAAAAATAATTAATATACGGTATTCATCACAGACTTTCTAAACCAATTACAATGCAAAATGAAATTTTTTACATTAATAAAGATTTGTTGAAGAATGACACTTGATAATAAGACAATTAAGTAAAATGCACAAGCACTTTAAATTTGACTGCTAGACAATTTTAATCTACAATTCGTAGCTATTTAACTGAATACAGCCGTATTGTAATATGCCAGATCATTAAAATGAATAAACGCATACCTACTACAATTTTGATTGAATTATCTTTAGAACAACAGTTGGTTCTCTACCCGGGCTTTTGACCGTGTTTTGTACATAATACAACTTCATAGAATTATTTGAATCCTATCTGGTTATTTGACCATTTCAATTATGTTAACTTTGAAATCAATTAA